>MVGT01001060.1:404293-477365 GCA_002174775.1 Macleaya cordata
ATTTTTTTTTAAAAACCATTCTTGACTGGTCTAGTTTCAAAGATCTCAAAAAGTGCTTTCCAAATATATGAATTTTGTCAAAATCAGAATTTTAGTTGAAGAGATATAACATTTTAAAGTTTAAAAACAAAAAAGATAACGTTAGTCCTCTCTTATACAACTGTATAAGTTTGACAAAGATAAAAAAGTAATTGACAAATATAATAAGGGTATAACAGGAACATTAAAAAGGAAGGAATGGACTAAATAGATTTAGAAAAGTTTAAAAAGGACTAAACAGATTCAAAAAGCTTTAAAAGAGGTATTTCAGTCTTATTAAAAATCTTGTGTACTAAATAGATTAAAAACGTTATATATTAGATGTTTTGGCCATTATCCCATATTATAAAACATCTTTTATTTATTATATGACAGATTGTTAGCTTGTTTATCTTTTGAAACTATAAATGATATATTTTTTAATTAAATTTGTTATTTGTATGTTATTAAATTTTTTTGGTATCGGTAAGCTCATCCAATCACCTTTCTTTGTACTTGATCATTCGTTATATTGTTAACTGTCAACCAACTTTCAACGGGATTAGAAGTCTAAAAATCATGTGGAATATCTTCACAAAAAATTAGTCCTCAAATTATTTTCATGTGGACCTTCCAAATGGGGTGTAAACAGAGTGTAAGAATAATTAGGGTGTTAAAAGAAAGAAAAGGAGTAGGGTAACAGTGGGACAGTACAAATTTCCCCAACTTTGACTGATTGCTTCCAACACATGTGGATTGTGGTAAAAGAGAATCTGTGGGCCAATTTAGTCAACGAGAAAGTCAACTGGAAAAACAAATAAAGAAATGTAAAAAAAAAAAAGAAAGAAAAAGAAAGAGGAGAGAGGACAACACCCAGGGACACTTTAGCCATTCTGAAACTTTTTAGGGTTATATTCCAATTCCCCTTATACAATGGCAGAAGGAAGGAAGAAGGCGTGTTCTGAATGAGAAGTCTCTCTCTCTATGTCATACTCTTTATTGGGGACAAAGGAAAGCTCATAAGAACACACAAACAAATAATAATTGAAAATCAAACAGAAAGATGGGTAACAGTAGAGAGAGGAGAGAGAAACTGAGAAAGCAAAGCAAAAGCAGCAAAAGTCAACAGGGGTGAAGTCTGCTTTGTAACAGCCTTTTATGCTTTTCTGCAAGGCAAAGACCTTCCCTTCCCTCCCCTCCCCTCCCCTCCCCTGAACGGTTACAAAGTCTGAGAGAAAACAACATCATCTGCGATTCCCTCCCTCTTTCTATATTAGTCTTTCTTTTACTCTCTCTCTCTCTAGACTCTTTATTTTAATTTACTTGAAAGAAGAAGTAAGAACAACAACAACATCAGCTGCAGCAACCCAAGTCGTCTCTAGCTTTTATAGTTCGGATATAAGGAGTTTGGTGGATCGGTAAAAGGAATTCTGATATACCCTTGTTGAATTATTTGGATGTTTTTTTTTTGGTAACTTGGGGTCATGGGAATGTTTTTTTAATGATGGTTTACTGTTTTCCTGATCGGGTTTTTGGTTTTGATGATGCAGGTTGTGAAATTTGGGAAAAATTTTGGTTTTTTTGATGTGGGTTTTGTCTGGAATTCCGAGTTTATTTTAGTAGAAGAGGTAGATGTTGAGAATTTTGTGAAAGAGGTTACGTGGTGCTTGATTTATATGGATAGGTTATGCTGCTTTAATGCTGCGTATTCTCAGGTGAGTTAATTTCCCCCTTTTTTCTCTCTCTGTCTCTGATTCTAAGGTTTCAGTAAATTATTTGGTCTAATATTTTGATTAGACTCTGAAAAAGTGGGGAATCTATTTAATTTTGGGGTGATTTGTAGTTTAGCTGATTTTGTATTGATGGGATGGGAAAAGTGATTGATTTAGGCTGTTCTGTTTTTCTCTTCCTTTACTGTTCTTCTAGTTGTTTTTTTCCCCCCTGAACTTCTGCTAGGGTTGAACTTTAATTATGGGGATCCAGTGACAGTTGGTTAAATTAATGCTTGTGGGTTGGTTTTTTTTTTTTAAGAACACAATTTTCCTTGTTGGGTTTTCCTAGCTTATTTTATATGGTTGGTGATTGGATCTCTCTGTTAGGAAATTCAGTGTCTCACTTAGGGGCTTCGAAGCACATTTTTAGGTGTGACGCTCTGCATATTTAAGCTAATACTAGTTAATGTTTTAGTTTTTATTTTTCTATGAGTAGTTCATGTTTTAATTTTGAGGGTATGCTTGTTCAAATCTAGATTGTGGCGATTGTTTTATTCATTTTTATTTTCTTGTGAGCTCAAATTAGTTTACTGAAATCATGTCTTTCGAGTTGGCTATGTTCCATTACGGCTTACAGGTTTATTGTGAGATATATGTTGAGGTTAGTTGTTCTAATTTTTGTTCCTGTTTTCCTTAGCTTGTAGGAGGACGTTCCTCATGTGGCTCTGGGAAGGGCCGGAGCCATCAGGGCCCAATCAAGTATGGCTTCAGTCTAGTAAAAGGGAAAGCAAACCATCCCATGGAGGATTATCATGTTGCTAAATTTGTACAGATTAGAGGACACGAGCTTGGACTTTTTGCTATTTATGATGGCCATTTGGGTGATACAGTACCTGCCTACCTACAAAAGCATTTGTTTTCCAATATTCTAAAGGAGGTGAGTTGTTGGTTTGAAATGCAAATTATGTTTTATTAGCCTTTTAGGGTAGTTGGTTATGTAGATTGATTTGTTAATTCTTCGCCATAAGCAGCCCAATTTTGACTGTGTTGTTTTGCCATTCCAGGAAGAGTTTTGGACTGATCCCAGCAGATCTATTACGAAGGCTTATGAGAAGACTGACCAGGCTATTCTTTCACATAATCCTGACTTGGGGCGTGGTGGGTCCACTGCTGTTACTGCGATCCTTATAAACGGCCGAAAGTTATGGATAGCCAATGTTGGTGATTCACGGGGTGTTCTTTCAAGAAGGGGGCAGGCGAGACAGATGACTACAGACCATGAGCCCAATACAGAACGTGGAAGCATTGAGAACAGAGGTGGCTTTGTCTCAAACATGCCAGGTTCTCCAATACAACCTTTTTTTTCGTAAAGTTTGGTGCTTCAAGGCCTGTTTACTTAATCTATTATGGATGGTCTTGATATTTTTTTCTCATTTGTTGTTGTTGCATATCCAAGATATTTTTTTCTCTCATTTTTCTAGTTATGCAGTCATGATATCCTAATTGGATATTATTTGATTAGGTTCGTTCTCAGAAAAAAAAAATTATTTGATTAGGTTCTTCCATTGTAAGATCGAAAGTGCAATGTCGGACAAGGGGTAATGTAGGCCCAAGGCAGTAGCCCAGTTAGTTGACATATTGCACCAAAACTGTGATTGCATGGGTTTGATCTCCGCTTGCTCACCAAAAAACAGTATATTTGGATATCAAACAATATAATAGATAGGTTTTCCTCACACACTGTAGTAAGCATTCAAATTTTTTGTTCAACTGGGAGGCTGTTTTGGTTCAATTTCTGAGTTGGTTGTAATTCAGATGGCAATTGCTCCTCTTTGAAATTTCATGTAGTTTTCCTTTTGTATCTCCCCATTTTGGGGTTCTCTTCTTTTCCATAAAATTCTTTTTCTATCAACCAAATTTTTTTTCTTGTGACTTGTGGGAGCAAATATGTATTCGACTCCATTGTTGTTATGGACTTATGATTTTTAACTTAGTACTAAGTGAAAGAGACGCTGAGATGTTCTTATCAACTTTTCTTCAGCATGTCAGTGGTATCCTTTGTGCCTTTCTAGTTGGCAATAATATTATTGACTCAATAATTTGATGGTTCTACTGAATTTTCTGTTTCTATAAAATGAGAATGACCAAGTATACTTTGATAATGCTTTATTAGGGTTTTTTTTTTCCATGAAGGCAGCAGGCAGAGTTCATGCTCCATCATTTAAACAAAAAGGCTAACAGTAGTAAATTCTTCTACAACCTTTGACTCTTTGAGAAATTCATTTGTACCAGGATAAGCATAATACGTCATAACTTTGCCATGTCACACCCAATTTGTTGAAGCGAATGAGGTCAATATGAGGCTAATTTTCTCACGTTTCACTTCCCCTTGCGAGCAAAAGTAAGACGTGAGGAATCTTCATAGAATTACCCAAGCTGAGACACATGAGTGCTAGAAACCTAGACATAAGAGGTCATAACATGGTTTTTTTTTTTTTTTTTAACCTTGTTCAAAAGTGAATGATGAGGAAAAACAAGAAAGACTGGTTGACATAAACAATAATGTGCTGAAGTTGCTGATTTTAACTACTTAACAAGTTGCTACTAACAAAACCTTCTAAACAAACTTAGGGTCAACTGAAGAGGATTGTAGGTGATCTGTCTGAACATCGTGATCAACCCATTGTATCCTATAGCTTGTGCCATTGAGGGAGATAGATAGTTTGATCCTTCAAGGATTGAATTTTGAGTAACCATGCTTTAGCATAAGGGCTGGATGTCTGTCTACTTTGATGATAAATAAACACATGGATGGAGAGAAAGGGACAGTTTAATGAGTTAGTTTTACTCTGACATAATTGTGATGGTTGTTTTGGTATGAGGAATTTTGCTAGTTTAGCATCTAAAGTATAGTACTTATGCAAGCGAAGATGAAAACATGAAATAGAATGTACAAGAATTTTTATTCTTTTATTCAGATGAAGGTTTTGTTTTTTTTTAAAAAAAAAAAATTCTGTTTTAGGTTTCTCGATCAGAGGATGTAAGGTTTGGCATGGGTTGGCCTTCTGATAAAAATTGTTTAGTGATTTTAATCTCTGCAGAGACTTTCCTAGGCCCTAGCATTACTAACTCAACATGGGAATATATGCATGTATGAATCAAGTGATAAATGTTCTGCACAATGGAAAATATAGGCATTAGGGTTGTGTAAAAGGAGTTGAGGATTAGGGTTTTCCTCTGGACTATAATTTTATGGCATACATAAAGGGTTCAGAACTGACGAGAAATGTACGTAGTGGATCCATTTTAACCAGTACTCCAGTAGCTTCAACAGCTTTCTGCAGTTATAATGCTATTTCCCAGGTCTTCTGTATTAAATTTTTGCTGGGGTCTTGGTTTTGCTGGTTTTGCTTTCGCATGGAAGGTATATTGACATAACCTTGGGTTGTTTTTTCTGGTTCGCTCTTAAAGCTGTTTGTGTGGGGTTGAGGCTATCTGTCCCAAACTCTCCAAGATATTCCAGTTTATTTTGTGGAAGATTGTTTGTATTACAGATTCTTTTTTTTTTCTTTTTTCTTTTTTCCTTTCTTTCTTTTTCCAAATAGGTGTTTGTATTACAGCTTTGCTATTATATTAGGCTGAATGATTGTTTGTTAACCATGCAAATTTTTCAAAAGCTTATGTCTTTGGCATCATATATATCAGGGGACGTCCCTAGAGTGAATGGTCAGTTGGCGGTTTCTCGTGCTTTCGGTGACAAGAGCCTCAAATCGCACTTGAGTTCAGATCCTGACATACAATATGCAGATATTGACTCTGATACTGATGTTCTCATTCTTGCAAGTGATGGTCTTTGGAAGGTTGACTTTTCTTTTGGAATGGTTTTCGTGTTGTATGTACTGTGTATACAAATGCATAAATTCATATAGATTTATAATTCTTTCTTGTGCTTCTAATTGATCCAGGTCATGGGTAATCAAGAGGCAGTTGATATTGCGAGAAAGATCAAGGACCCACAGAGGGCAGCTAAGCAACTAACTGCCGAAGCTTTGAATAGAGACAGTAAAGACGATATATCTTGCGTTGTTGTGAGGTTTAGGGGTTAACATATAAAATGCAATTAATCCCTGGTTGCTCGTCTTATACATTGGGAATTTCTTTGCATGGAATACCGATCTTATAGATCATGAATTATGGGATTGATACCAAGTCGGCTGCTCCTCACCGGTGCCACGGAGAAGTCTGAAATTTACAATTAAAAAGAAAAAAGAAAAACAGGTTACTCTTCTTTCTACACCTCTGTAAATTCGTTCTCTTTTCCTAGGTTGTGTGGTTGTTTGATATTGTTTGATTTCTTCAACATATATTAGAGTTCTGGTTGATGTATACCGTTGTTTTTTAATCTGCTCGAAGACTACGGAAGTATTGTGTAATAGACTCGCGGATTTATTTTTGTTTACTGAATGGAAGGTATTGTTTTGGTGTTATTGTTGAGAGTCAGATTATATCATATATGCTCATGATGAAGGATCCCTGGTGTTACAGTTTTTGGAACACTCCCAAGAACATCTCTCTATTCTGTTTTTGTTGTTGTTGTGAGAGTTTTAAGATAAGTTTGAACTAATGAAAAGCTGTGATTAGATAACATCCGGTGCTACACACTCCATGGGCAGAAGCGCGGCCGGTTACTCGTGGGCATCTCTATTATAATGTTATGGCTATATTTAGAATGACTAACATGAAAGTCATGTTAGTGATTTAGAATGACTAACATGGGAGTTAGGTGTTAGTGAAATAAGCATTAAGCTACTTCCAATAGTCTTGACAAAAAAAACAAGGGGAAAAAGCTAGGGATGGTTTGGTTCTTTTATTTGTGAATAATGTTACTCTGTCCAAAAGGTTGACCTAAATGGAGGACCAAAGATCACATTTAAGAATTCGTTTTACATTGCTCAGAAATTTGACAAAAAAATGTTGTGTTAAAAGTCTCAACTAATGTTGCAGCTGAAATGGAGAAGCACCTTACGTGTTATATGTTTTAGTTGTCATCCATCAATTGTGCCACCATTTTGAGTCAAATTTTTAGGCCATGTAACATTATTCTTTGTGATATGCTTCATTTGTACATGACTTTTTTTCCTTTTTTGAAAGATGAGTTAGATACTACCAGCTAAGCTAGCTGGCACTTGCAAAATGAGTTTACTGGATTTGTTTAATCAAGATAAAAGTAATGCAAGACCATTTTTTTAATACAAAATCTACATAGAAATTATCCAAGGACTACTTGTATTATCCAAGGACTACTTGGAATATGGTCTGAACAAGCACCAAAAAAAAGGCAAAGAATAAAAAAAGTAAAAGTAAAGGATGGTTCGTTATAATGGTTACGACCTTAGGCCGTTACGTTATATCACTATAATGTTATTATATAATAATGATTATTTTTTACCATTATAATGATCATTATTTTATTAAAAAAATAAAAAAAATAACATAAAAATTTATTTTAGCATCTTTAATCATTTTTAAAAATTAACAAAGTTGGGTCGATTTGAATTTCAAAACCGTTATTATAAGGGTAACGGTGTTACAACGTTATAACGGGTATTTACAAAACATTGGTTGTAACAAAATTCCACGTAGGCATATTCCGAAATGCTTTCTTTTACAAAGTGTTCCAAAACCCTCATAATAACAGTAGAGCTCCATAGGTACAGAGAAGTGAGAACCGTGTAATAAAACTCCCCACAGGCACAGCGCACGAGCGGCGCACGAGCGGCGCACGATAGCATTTATTCGTACGAAGTTGTCTTCTCGCGCAAGTTCTTTAACGAATTCGAAGTGTAAAAAGCTTCGAGTCTCAAAAACCTGTAACCAAAACCCCTCCAAAACCCTACACAAAAACGCAGCAGAAGTTGATCAAGATCTTTGGTTAGATCAAGCTGGATACCTCAAAATCGATCAAGCTGGGGAAGATCAATGTCTCAAATACCAAATTTTGGATCGTCATCGGAATCGGCGTTGCCGGTATTATAATATTGAGCGAGACAAGACGAAGAAGAAGATTAAGAGAGAGAAACAACCAAGTGAGAGAAGATTTTGGTGCTTTTGTCGTATGCTTCGAGATTCTTCCTTCTCCTCAACCTCCTCCTCCTGCCGCTCGTCTGCCTCTCTCCGGTCTAACCTTTGCTGTCAAGGACATGTTTGTATTCTCTCTATTTTCATTTCATTTCATTTCATCTCTCTCTACTTTCTCTCTCTAATCTTTATTATTTTTCTGCGATTTTTGTAGTTTTGATATAAAGGATTATGTCACTGGGTTTGGGAATCCAGACTGGCAAAGAACGCATGATCCGGCGACGAGGACAGCAGTGGCAGTTTCTTGCCTTCTCAAGAATGGAGCTACTTGTGTTGGAAAGACTGTCATGGATGAATTGGCATTTGGGTGAGAGCACTCTGAATTTTTTATTTCCTTTCTTTTTTTTTTAATCGATTTATATACCCAAATTTTGATTTTTTTGGTTTCTTTTCTCAAACTATTTCTTTCTTTTTTCCATTAAAACCTATGCTATATATAAAAATTGAGGAAGATTTTTCTTTATGGGTTTGAATGTATTGTGATTTGGAAGTGTTCAATTTGTATTTTTGGTGAGATTTATGATAAATGGAGAAAATTCGGTTTGTTCTAAAGTGGACCTAGTTTAGTAAGTCTGAATGCCCTTTAAGGCACTAATTGAATTTGAATAAATTCTGAGGAAACATATGTACACCCGCATTGATGATTCAAATCATGTTGTTCAAATCTAGTTGCTATTTGATCGATATCATGGTATAGATATATATCCATTATGTTTTGTATCACCTACCAATTTACTTCCATTAGCATTGAGGTTTGACTACAGGCTTCAATAAATCTTTGTTCTCTTCTTGGTCTTCGATCCCCTCCCCACTTACTACTTCCATTTGTACAGTATTCTCTATAACCTATGAAACCAACTTTTCTTCTTTTTGCCTTTTTTTTTCTTTTCAAAGAACACCTAGCAATTTGACCCTCCCTGCATTGAATTATAAAATACTGCAGCTAAGTAAGTATTTCATTTGACTGTCATTGCAGAATCACTGGAGAGAACATGCATTATGGTACTCCTACAAACCCAGTAATGCCGACTCAGATTCCTGGTGGATCATCAAGCGGTTCGGCTGTGGCTGTTGCAGCTCAACTTGTTGACTTTTCTCTTGGTATAGAATTTTGGTTATCATCATTTCCTTTTATTAATATTTTTAACTTCCCTATTCAATACGATATTATGAGCTGCGTTAATTTCAAATAATGATCATTTAAGTTTTTACCTTTGTGAGTTTTATTGATGATCTAGTGTGATCTCTTGGGCATCCAACAAGCCCCAACTGGCCTATGGGATTCTCATATATTGTGGATCTTGGTCTTATGCTCAAATTAACACATAGTTTGAACATTATCTTACTCTTATGTGTTGAGGTATCGACTGGAAATCATTGTATATACAATTTCAGTTGGTGCCTGAAACCTCCTGTTGAGGGTGCTTTTTTTTTTTTTTTTTTCGTTTCAATTGGTGTACTTACAATTCATACTGGATTAGCTTTGTAGTAAACTGCAATGCCACCCCTTTTTAGATGAAAAAGACTTCTATTTATCAGTTGTTACTACATTTTACATTGCTGAGCTGCATATGTGATTTTCTTTATGCATACTGCTGATCATTTGAAGACTCTGATTATTGTGTAGGTACTGACACGTTCGGATGTGTGAGAACCCCAGCATCATTCTGTGGTATCCTTGGTTTCCGCCCTTCTCATGGGGCTGTGTCTACTATTGGAGTTCTTGCCAACTCACAAAGTTTAGACACCATCGGTGCGTAATGCATAGATAATCTGTACGAACTGTACTTGAAGCGATAATTATTTAAACCTCTTAGCACATATATGTAATTAAATCTTAATCAGGTTTTTCATTTTTGATTAGTGCTGATTGTAAAATCAGTAGCTAATTTGTTTCCCTTCAGGCTTTCCAGAGGTCATCCAAAGTTCGTTGACATGCGCCTGGTTGGCTTATTTTGACACCAAATCCTTCCAGAAGATGTTCCCTATGCATTTGGCATGCATGCCAAATGTCTAGGTGCACGCAGTCAGCAGCTTGCTGACATCTAGTAACCTTGGCATGGATACAATTAAAAAGTACTACATATATAATTGCTTATAAAATTATATTAAACTACGAAAATGGTTACTAGTCGTTGCTGGTGGAGTTGGTAAGCTGTCGATATATAGGTTGCAGAGCATTTCAAGTATATTAGCTTTTACTCTGCCTTAATTGATGATAAATGAGATTTTATTGTGCCTGACAAGTTCTTGACTGTCGATGAAAAAACAAAAATAAAAGATATTAGAGAAACAGTAAGAATAGAAAAAGAAAAGCAAATTCTATTGCAGTGAGGGATTGTTGGTTTTCACCCTCACCTGCCCGCCCAGATTTTGCTCTCTTTGAATGGCTGTTTTCAAACAGTTTCTTCCCTTTACTCTCTGAATCTGCATTTTGAAAATCACATATGTTGGCTTTGATGTGAGGAACCAGTTTCCAGTTGAGGGTGCAAACCTTTGTGATCCTTGTTCGATCTCATTCTCTAAACCATTTAAGAACATTCATTTTTCAAAAAAAAGAAAGAGGAAAAAAACATTTCACAACATTGCTGGTAGCTAAAGATAGGTCTAACTCAAGTACTTCAATTGCACTTTTGGAAGCAGATTATTGTTGGAAATTCTTAAAACTCAAAAATATTACCTTAAGAAAAGGATAGCTACAGGGGATGCTAGGCAGGAGAATTTCCTGTTGGAAAATGCGATCCATGTATACCTCATTTTTCTTCTGAATCAGCTGATTGTTTACACTTCTAGAAGTATGATTTGCTAGAAAGAAATTTTTTATTGTTGTAATTTTACTGTAGTCCCATCTGCCATCTTTATAAAGACATTAGTTTTGGGATATTTATTTTCTTTTGTTTTTTCCATCGATGTCAACATACATCTTACGGTTTGGCAATTCTTCAGGATGGTTTGCTCGTGATCCATCTATTTTACACCGTGTTGGGCATGTGTTGCTGCAATTGTCTCCAGTAGGGCTTAGAAGGGCTAGACGTTTCGTCTTTGCGGATGACTGCTTCCAGCTTTCTAAGGTTCCTAAGCATAAGTCAGTACACGTTGTTAGAAAATCTACTGAAAACCTATCTGGGTGTAAGTTTACAACTATACTTGCATGCTGTTTGCTATTTGCCTTTGGAAAAGTTACTCTTAGTTTGCTAGAGAGAAGTTTCTGCTTTGCTGTGGACTTCTTGTTGGGAATGAATTCTTTGATTTTGCAGACCAACCACCAAAGAACGTAAATATTTGTCAATATATTGCTTCAAATGTACCGAGCTTAAAAGGATTTTACGAACCATCAGCAAACCTGCAGCATGGAACGTCTACTTTGAAGGCTTTGTCTAGCGTGATGGTATTTCTACAGAGGTACACTAAATGATGGTGGTTTTTACTTCCATTCTCTTCTGGAATCACCATTAGGAATTTAGATGTTTGCTGAGTACTTGTTTCAGGTTCTCCATATCTGCTTATATATGTTAGCTGAAGAGATCTGGATGATTTTTATTCCAAAGAATGATGTTAATTTGATTAATTCTATTTTACCTTAATTTTGCTAATTAGCTATATTTAGCCTTGACCTATTGGTCCTCTCTGGAACATCAGCTAATTGAGCTACAGACTGGAGCCCTACTCTTTTTTTTTTAAACACTAACTGTTAAAATTCTTGGATTTTATTAAAAGGGAGAGCACTTGTTAAGAATCTCTGCACAGCCCAAGCAATTAAAGAAGAGATGAAGAAAAAGCATGACTCTAGGGTTGATACTGTGAGATGAGAAAGATATATAGAAATTAGGTTTGGATAAGAGATGAGAACAAGAGAACATGAATAGCTTAGGAGAAGACATGGAAGAGAAAATCAATCTCATCCCTCTTTTGCATGTTTAACTTAAATGCACATTATAGAATTTTGTGTTCGAAGACTAAGATATTCATAAAGTAGCCATATGATGACAAAGCGCTTGTAACAATTCTAAAGTCTCTTTGCAACATTAGTCAGAATTGCTAATGTGAAAAACATAATAAATTTTTGAAACCATTTTTGACTTGTTGATTGTACCCTGACCTACAACTTTTTATATATGTGAAGCCAACTAATAAATGGTTTGGAAGGAAAAGAGGGTGAAAGTTTAGCATCTTCAATTTATTTAGGATAAGAACCTTAAAGGAGAACATTTTTCTTCTTTGTAAATAGTATGCAAGTCCTCGTGTAGCCACAGATATGTTATGCATGAATGTTATTGTAGATTTTATTAAATATTAGGAATATTCCACGATTACTATACTTAATTGCTTATAATATATTAATACCTATAAAACACACACACACACACACACACACACACACTGTTGTTATTCATTGACTTATTGAATGTTAACATCTGAAATTAGACATGGTCACTGTAACTTGAATCAACTTGATAGTGTTGTTGAAATTTTCTTTAGCAGTTTAATGGTTGGTGCTTATGTATTTCATTGGTAAGTGGTGAGTCAGTTGGCCAACATGGGAACCATGATGGAGATCTATGGTTATCTTTCTCTATAGGATAGACTATCCGTCGTTGTGGATGCACGACTGTTTCTCAATCTCTGTGCTTTAAGCTTACCTTTTTTGGTGTGCTTATACGTGGTGACTTTTTCATCCTTACCTTTTCCTTTGACCAACTAACAGTTGCTTTAAGTGTTTCATCAATTTCCTGCTGGTCAACACTTGTGATGTTAATCACTCTTCCTTTTTTTTTTTTTCCAGATATGAATTCAAAACAAATCATGAAGAATGGGTTACAACAGTCAAGCCGAAGTTAGGACCTGATATCTCTGCTCGTGTTCTTGAAGCAGTTAAAACCACCCATGAGAACATAAAAACTTTCTATAAAGTAAGGACTGAAATGCGAGCTGCACTCCAGAGTCTTTTACAGGTACTGCAACTCTTTACTGTGATTGCTGTTTATGCAACTTGTACTTTATATGGTTAAGAGGTGATGTATCTTACCTTTTTCTGATTGATTTTGGGTTAAAACCATGTTAAAAGTATCAAGTTACTACATCATCTTTCAAACATGCCTTTCAATATGAAGGCTTTGTGAATAGTGGATATCTGTTTCTCATTTATGACATTTGGTTTTTGTAGGGAATTCCAGTTAGTTGATGTTTGGTTCTTTAGGTTATTTTCTTTGTAGTCTTTATTTTTTTGATTTATCTTTGATGGTATTCCTTATATCCCAAGGTTGTTTGGTTTTGTTGTCTTGCAGGATGATGGAATATTAGTAATTCCAACAATTCCAGATTTACGATTGAAACTTAATTCAAAGAAAAGTCTGTCTACTGAGTTCCAAGATAGAGCATTTGCACTATTGAGCATTGCAGGGATGTCTGGCTGTTGCCAGGTATCTTAATTCATTGTTAGATTAGTGGTTGACGTACTACAATTTTTCCAATTAACAAATGATTTAGGATTTTAACCTAGTGGAATTATATTATATGGCTATTATATTCTATTATTTCTCTTTCTCAAAAAAAAAAATATTCTATTATTTCTGTATGGCAGGTGACTCTTCCACTAGGAATGCATGATGGTTGTCCTATCTCTGTTTCATTTATAGCGTCACATGGAGGAGATAAGTTTCTCCTTGATACTGTTTTGGATATGTACCCGTCTCTTCAAGAACAAGTGAGCATCGCCTCAAATTCATCACCACTACCAGACACTAATGGAAATATGGATACTTCAGAACTTTTGAAAGAAAAGGTTAGTATGCCTATCTTTCTCTCTCCCGCTCCCTCTCCCTCTTCCTCTCCCTCTCCCTCTCCTCCCTCTCCCTCCCTCCTTCCTGATGTAGCAAGTGACTATTCAAACCACCATTACCGTGTCTCTTTTTATCTGAACAGTAAGGAATTACCATATTTTGTAATTATTTATCAGATGCATGCCTCATTATGTTTTTCATGCCAGACATGACAATTATGGCGTCCATATTCCCACATCAAATCTTGTGCAAAGTTAGGGTAGTTCATTGACTTCAAGTGGTTATATTGATATTTGAATCTATATTGTAGTAGTTTATTGGTGCTGGTTTTTTGTGTTTAGATGCAATGTACTGTGCTCTAAACGTTAATATGACAAATGGTATCTAGAATGAAATTTCAGTTAGCATTGTGGGAAGGAGGGAGGTTAGGAGCTTCATGTTTTCTTGACATTTAATTCACAAATTAGATGGCAGTAGAGCAATGTTTCCAAGTCATGAGTGCTTTCCACTCGAAATCTACTCAATGGTCAAGAAGGATCACATTAAGTATCTTAACTAGCCATAACCTTGTTCTAGTATTAGATTCCTTGCTCAACCATTTCAGAAACCTTCAGTTTGTTAACAGAGGTGTTGGTGCAGCTCACTGCGTGACATATTTCCAAAGAGAAGGGATATTGGAGAAGAAATCAAGCATCTTGTTTGTTTTATCCTTATTTAGGCCACTCATCTCAAATCCCTTTGCAGGGCAATGCTGCATTTAAGGGGAAGCAGTGGAACAAAGCTGTGAACTACTATAGTGAAGCTATCAACTTGAATGACACAAATGCAACCTACTACTGCAACCGAGCAGCTGCTTATCTAGAATTGGGATGGTATGATACATTTGGTTGTTTATTTACTGATGACCTTCTTTTGGTTGATTAGTTTCAAGTATTTCTTCACCAACTTATTTAATTTGTGCAGCTATCAGCAAGCTGAGGCAGACTGTACTCGAGCAATATTTCTTGATAAGAAGGTGAAATAACAACCTTCAATAATGTCCTTCCTAGGAATATTGTATCTTCAAAAATTTTCGTCTTCTGATACTTATGTTTTGTAACTCATTACAAAAAAAGTACTGCAGTTTTGTAACTCATCTTCTTATACTCTATGTCTGGTTGATATGTTAAATATTCGGTGAGGCATTTGAATGAAAGATTTTTAGATCTGAACCGCCCAACTATCATCATGATATTAGCTCATAGGTTACAACTTACAACTAGGACTTTGTAGGATACTGGTGTTCTTTTGAAACTGTAACCATGGATGCTTCTAATCCCTTTTGAATGGATGAACTGGGAAAAACTCCTAATCTTTATTCATTGTTGACCGTATCTTGTTGCATAAATTCAAGGGATATATATAATTTACTGCATCGAGTATTGACTATATATATTATATAAATACTTCAAAAGATTATCTATGTTAGTTGTTTCTACTTTATTCTTTAATCAGTCTTCTGTTTGTTGTATTACACTTTTTTGGATGACTCCGAATTAGTATTAAAGAAATAGTATATTAAACCTAGAGTGTTCTAACGCTGATGAATTCCCATGGAATGGGATTCTGAAGCCTCTGTTCTTTTCTTGGCAGTTTGCAACCTCAATGACCAGAGAATTGCAAATGAATAAAGGATGCTTCCCTCAACTGTGACTAGGATAATGAATTTCCATGGAAGAGTATTTGAACTCATTAGGAGTTGTACCATCAGCGCTTTCCCATGGAATTCCATTAACAAGTTACCTTCAATGATCAATTTGTCAGGAAAGAATCCCCATAATGTAGTAATATCTCATCAGCTACATTCAGACCAATATATGCAAATATTACCTCTTTTCCAGTGGGTCAAAAGGGAAAAGCTGGGTCCAGGTTTGAGATGACTCAACTGTAGTCAAATCTAGAAAAGGTTCTTGGTTGTGTCTCATGTCAGATTCTAGTACTAGAAAATTAACTAAGATGCTATATCTGTAAATCTTTAGCATTTAGTTTCTGGAATTTCTATCCTGTTGTATGACTTTGTCGCTCCTTGACATCAAACCCAAATAATATTGTTTCACGATTCTGTGGAACATTAAGATTTGGCTTCTGAATAGTGCATATACAAACTCAAAACTTCCGTTTTTTTCTTCTACTTTTTTCGTGGATGATTCTTAGATGGATACTATTGTCTACTGATCACCATTCACCAAATCACTAATTACAACAATTTCTTTGAACAGAATGTGAAAGCATATCTAAGACGAGGAACTGCAAAAGAAATGCTATTCTTCTACAAAGAAGCTGCTCAAGGTGAGATAACTAACTTTATAGTGAAGTATATCTTGTGCAATTTGGGATTATGTAACTTTATCTGGTGTATGAAGCCGAAAGTCTCTATCAAGAGCTAATATTAACAATTTGGGATTATGGCCCTGCTTGGTACACCGTGAATATTCGCAAATGCGAAAATTTATAGTTCATCATGTGTTTGTAGGTGATTGATGAGGGCATCTAATAGCAAATATTTGGTGGGATTTGCAATGGGCTTACAAAATAAACAATCTAATTTTTTTTTTCTAATTTATAAAATTTTATTTAGCACCTGCAAGAACTGTGAATTTTCACATTTGCGAATATTCACGGTGTACCAAGCAGGGCCTATGTAACTCTATCTGGTGTATAAAGCCGACAGTCTCTATCAAGATCTAATATTAACAATAATAAGTTTGTCTTCTGCATTAAGAAGTCTATATTTTTCATGAACTAATATGAATTCTACAGGAATCTATGATTTTTGCAGAGTAAGTTTTCAAAGTTCATCAGCTAGTAATATTTTTTTGGGGTTTTGTAAAAAAAGTCCCTGAAAAAAAAGTCATTGTAATTTTAATCCTTATTTTATAAATTTAGTCCCTACTTTTATGACTTTTATGTCCAAAACTAAGGACTAAATTTATAAAAAAGGATTAAAATCACAATGATTTTTTTTTTAGGGACTTTTTTTACATTTTCCATGGCATTGATAGTTCATTTCAGTTTTCTTGCTAAAAACTTGGCCTAAGAAATCAATTCTTCATTTAGATCATTGGATGTCTGTAACCATGTTCCACATATATGTGTTTTATTTTTGTAATGGTTATGATGACATAGGGGGTCCTTATGAATTTGTCAACAACCACTTGCTCTAAAAGCTCTAATTGAAGAGGGAGGCATAGTGCTTTTCCTTGATGTTCTAGACACAATCTATGTGGGGGCCTACATGGAGATGATCTGACAGCGTGAAGACAATCTTCTCTCTATGTAGATCATCTTCGTATAAAATTCATCCCGTTCAATAACATGTTGATTTAAGCATGTCCCCCGTTCCTGACTCTTTTAACTCATAAATGTTAAAACTGAGAAACCTTTTCCTTCAGAACTGTTACAACTAGAAGTAAAAAAACATAATACAAGTTTTAATTTTAAATCCTCAAAAGTTTGCAATAGAAGCACGAGTGATCTACTTTTTTGGATTTGTTCAACATAGGGGATGTATCATCTGCTGCATACTGTCACAAACTCTTCGTTGTTCATTGTTGTTTTCCTCAACTTCAACTTCTCTTGTCTGGTTTTGCAGATTTCAATCATGCTCTTGTCCTTGAACCACAGAACAAGGTTGCGAAGCTCGCAGAGAAAAGGCTGAGAAAATTGGCGAGCTGATGCTCTGATTCTTCTTAAAAGTGTATATTCTCTCCGGAAATTTTTCAGGTATGACATAGAATTCAGTCTAGAAAATTTTGTTCGAGTGCCTGCACTATCGGATGACTGGCGAAACGAAAAAGGTTGTTCAAGTTTACTCACTTCTGCACATTTGAATTTGTATTATAAGAAACTCCTTTTGAACTTTTTGACGGTGAGGTACATTGATCAATGTCGGCTCCTGATTAACGATTCTCAACAAGTGTATGGTACAATGCTGTATTTAGTTGTCAATAATAAACCCTTTAGCAGTTAGTTTCAGTTTCATCATTCAAATAAGAATACATCTAGAAAATATTTGAACAGTTTCCAAGATAGAGGGTTATATACATTGCCTTTGGGCGAGTATCCAAAGGACTGTTCGTTCGCCACTGTCAATACAAGGAAGAATCATGCCACCCAACACAACATGGGAGTGAGAAGTGTGCGAAGTAGCTTAGGTCTGCGTGATCAACTTTTCCAACGGGTCTCTGCACCGGGGGTGGAACACCGAAATCGAAATGCTCATTCTACTAACTTTCCTAATCATGCCGTTGTAAGTTACTTTGCACAGTCCTCACCCTACGCACCAGTATGGGGTTGCACAAGCTGCACAACTCTATAAAGAAACTCTTGTTGCCTTGAACTTGTGGAGAAACATCTAGTGGTAAGAATTCTAGAAGCTCAATATAAGCTCGTGCTTGGTACATAGGGACTCTTTCATACATACATTACTAGAGGGACACCAGATTTTGACATCAAAAATTACATCTGCTTATTTTATTGATTGAAAATCAATCAGAATAGTTGCTGAAAAAATATTAATTCCATCTCAGCCCTTCGTACCACTAAAAAGCAGATGTACTATTTTGGTGTCAAATTCTGGTGTTATTTTAGCAAAACTCTAAGATAAAAGATATGTCAAGCATGTATTCACTTGAGCTTTAGGTTTGAGGTCGTTGGATTCCCCAATCATTTTGCAGTTCTAATCATGACTTTTGAACCCTATGTACAATTTTATTTATTTATTTATTTTTTCCTGTTTGGTGATGTTAGATTGGTCTTGATTCTTTAGTCACTTCGCTTGTTCGATGTTATTAAAATCTTATATTACACCCCAAAAGTCGTGGTGGATGGCCAGTGACCCAATGAAACGGAAGAATCAGCTGAGACAGGGTTACGGGGTGCCCTCCTGATTCCAGCTCATGAAATTCCCTTGGGCTGTTCATCGGATCAAGAGTCAAGACTGATTCATAGTGGATAATCCAAAACCAAACCAATCCAATTTTGCTCGATTTGTATTAACACATCCAATCATCCGTTCTCCCATTGCAACATTAGTAATTCTCTGTTTACGTGAAAAAAGGTTCGGTTTGGTTCAATTTTTATCTGTTCCTAATAGAGCCAGTTCAGAAATGAACCAATTAAGTTGGTTTTGAGGAAATGAGAATCGATCCGAACCAATCTATAAGGAAATAATCAGAACCAGTATTTTGAAGTTTATTGGATTTGACATAAGAAATCTTCTTCATTGGATGACTTATGACTCCTAAAAATACCTTGCATTTTCATAACCGTTAATGGTAAAATACCAAAATAGAATAAATAAATACAAGAAATTTGCAACACAAAAGGGACCGAGTCCGACTCGTTCCAAATTTATCTTCTTCTTCATCTACCACCCGATAATTCGACTGCGTGCTGGTCATGCATGGAATCTTCTCCCAAGTCACATCTTCTCCGCAGTCTCTCATACTCGTCTCTACGAGTAACCACAACTTGCTGCCACTCTTCCCACCTCTCAGCAAGTCCCTCACCTTCCAACATCCTTACAACTTCTGACATTGCTGGACGGTCCTCTGATGATGCTTGAGTACAGAGTAATGCAACCTTGATCATCATTTCCACTTCCTGGCTGTTGTAATTCCCATTTAAGTTTCGGTCAACGATGGCGTCTAATCTTTTCTCACTTTCCAGCTTCTTCACCTTTAGAACCACATAAATCATCGTTACCCAATTGATAGGGGAAACCATAAAATAAAGATTACATAGAATCATAGATCATTCTTGTACAAAAATTATGATAGAGCTATGTAACTTATAATGGATAAATCTAAAATCTTGCATTGATGTAATACATTTTACATGTTTTTCATACTTTTGGTGATTGATGATATTTTCATTTTCTTTGCTCTTTCTGACACTATTTTTGTTGTGTTTTTTTTCCCTAAAAATTATTATAATCATAACAAGTTTTCTATTTTGCTCTTTTTTTCGGCGAAGTTTGACTCACAGACAGTTGTTCAATGTTTCAGACAATATGTATTCCTCAACTTAGACAAAGAAACTGAATGCATTGAAAATACAAGAAATCAATCTACCAGGAAAGGGAAAAAAATCACTGGTTAGAGTTGAGTAATCTTACATGGTCAAGCAATAAGACATCATCTTCTTCCGCCAATCGTGAAAAATCTATTGCGCGTTGTCCTGTTACAAGTTCCAAAAGCATAATCCCATATCCGAATACATCGGTCCTCTCTGATGACTTTCCGGTAGACAGATATTCAGGCGCAATATGTCCCATAGTCCCACGAACTTGAGTTGTCACATTAGTGCTTCTTACGTCCACTAATTTTGCCAGGCCAAAGTCCCCAACAACAGCTTCAAAATCTTCATCTAGTAATACATTAGCAGCCTTCACATCACGATGTATAATCTTGGGGTTGCAATGCTCATGAAGGTACTCCAGTCCACGAGCTGTGCCTACAGCCACTCGCTTTCTTTTAGGCCAGTCTAACCCTGGCTCCCCGGGTTTGACCTCTGCAGTAGTGTTAAGAGCAAGTATATCTTGTCAGAAAGGACAAGCTACTGGTACTGGAAATAAGTTTATATACACATGAAGTTAATCAGATTTTCTATTGTAGTTATCTATTAACATTAGGAATTTTTGAAAGAACTAGTCCAGAACACATTCAGAAAACATCAAGTTCATCGCAAGGAGTGGATGTAAGGATGTGATAAGACCATGAGAACATGTTCGCAGCAGAAATAAACGCAAACTTACTACAAGTATCAAGTAATATTTCAATCCTTAATACCCCACAAAATTAACTAAAAGAACTATTACCTCTTAGGCGATAGGCAACACTAAGATTCTGCATAAAAGGATAAACCAAAAGTCGTTCAGACGGTGTTGTACAGAATCCAATCAACCTTAAAAGGTTCTTATGAACTGCTACACTTATCATCTCAACTTCGCGTAGGAAAGCTTGCTCTCCACCAGGGCTTTGATAATCAGTCAATCGTTTTACAGCAATTTTCGTGTTATCTGCAAGCACCCCTTTATATACCTTGCCGAAACCTCCCTGTCCAAGAACATTTTTCTCACTGAAGCTATCTGTAGCCAGTTGTAGTTCTCGCCATGCAAATTGTTTCAATTGCCCAAATGCAATTCTTTGGTCAACTTCACCTGAGGATCCACGTAAGCATAATTAAGTAGCCATATCTTTGGATCACTGAATGCTAACACTGCTGATAGTTAAGGATCATTCAATGAATTCCAAAATATCTAGTTGATAGGAATATATATATATGTAAGAAAAACAAATTTTTGTGAAAAAGCCTTAAAGTTGATTGAGAACAAAAATGTTTTATACTTGGACGCAAAGATATGACCTGTCACCTATCAAGCATTAGCGATGACAAAAGATTTAAATGGTCATATTCTTGTAGAATGTGATATGACATGTCAATAACCCCTTGATTGCTATGATAATTTTAAGGTTATGTATTTCTTAATGTAGGACTCAACCATTAGACAAACCCACCATCCAAGTGAGCTACAGTCTTGAGTCTTGACCCATGGGATACTATGACACTCCAGTAATCAACATTTGAAATTGAAAGTTTCAAAAAGTAATACGCGATGGGGTGAAAGCATAGTTGAAGTCTATTATATCAATCAGCATGTTCTGGTCATGTGTTTCATTAACAAGAGGCAATACATACCTGCAACATCTACAAAAACTTCGCGTCTGTAGCCTTTAGTCCTACCCTTCCACAGAAAACATAACACAATTCCAAGAAGGACCACTACTGCTCCTCCGATACTTCCAATTATGATTCCAATTTTTGGTTTATGGGAATTACCTGCTAAGAGAGAAAGATGAAGCATTACACCAATACACAGAAGGTAAAGTTGAGATTCATGCATAAGATACTTTCCAAGAACTTATACCATATTATATGAAATAAAATAGTTAATCTGAGTTTACCTGTATCATTGGTACCAGATGCACATGAGTGTGGAAAATTTTTGCCACAATTCAAGGTGTTTCCTGTAAAACTGCATTAAAGAATTGAAACCAAATCATTGCAAAGACAGAAAGACGAGAATATCAGATTTGCATAGACATTCAAGATAAATAAACAAAACAATTCTGATCTTCATAATAAGTTATAGCAAATAAGATAGTTCATACTTGTATTGTGAAACCTGAAATAAACGGTCAGGTATAATTCCGCTGAGACCATTTGAAGCTAGCTGCCTGTCAAGATAATTTCATTGCCGATGTCAAATGTCAACAACTTAAGAAGAATGTCTAATTAAACTACTACTTGTGCAATAATTTTCAGGAATCCATAAACTTGAACACAAAAATTTAGTTTCCAAGCATTTCTTCAATGAGTACACCCTGTTTCTTTATAGCATCAGTGCATAGAAAAGAATTGATCACCTACAGATTTGTCAAGCTTGGAAGATCTGCAATTGACTCAGGAATCCTTCCAGTGAGATTGTTTTGACTCAACACCCTATGACCATGATAAAAAAATCATAATTTTACATGCGAAAACAGTTAATTTCTCGAAGATACGTAAAACAGTTCAAATAAAAATAACCGACCAATGCAGATAGTACTGCTCACAGGAATTTCAGCTTCTTAAGATTTCCGAAGGAAGATGGTATTTCTCCAGTCAAACGGTTATTTTCCAAGTCCAAGCTTGTCAGACTTGATAAGTTCCCAAACTCACTCGGTATCTCACCAGTTATGCTATTACCTTGCAATGTACTGCATGACGAGTGCATCTGATAAGTACCAACTTATGAAAAAATAATAATCACAAGAAAATTAAGAACTAAAGAACGACGGTGATATTTTTTTTTTCAGTCTAAACTTGTCCAGCTTCAGTTTGTGGAGAAAATGGAACAATTTCTTGTGGTATTGTTAATTAAAAGTTGATTTCTAGTACTTCAAAGAACATCACCAGATGTTCAAAGTATTAGAGATATGTTGACGTCTAAGTCCCAAAACACTAGATTCTGTCTAGAATGGGAAAAAAAAAGTACTTATGGAAACATTTTCACTTCCAAGTAATAATAGAAAGAAAATGTCTAATTAGGCAAATTAAATTTGATCCAGAATTGGGACTAAATGCTATACTATCCTCCAGACGTACAGGGTGGACAGAGTCTTCAGGACTCCAATTTTAGGTGACAGGAACCCAGAAAGTTCCATGGATGACAACGTTCTGCAAAAAAATTTAAATGCAATAAATCAGTATACATCACATCACACCTCTACACCTTAGACGCTAGAAAGCATTACTCTTCTTGAAATAAAATACTTGGAATTCGTAAATGCAAGTACAACAGGATAGCGCTGATCATGACTAAAAAAAAGAAGGGGGAAATTACACCAACAAATAACTTACAGAGAAATGACGTTAGAATTAGGGTCACAAATAACATTTTTCCAAGTGCATGGATTAACTTGATTCCGATTCCAGTCTGAGAGCTGAGAGGGAGACGCATTCAATGAGCTTCTCAATGCAAACAATGCATCCCCTGAAACAACACTTGGGATAAGTCCAACCAGTCCATATTTTCTATTTCATTAAGGCTGAACCAGCAACATCAAGGTTGCAACAGACATCATACAATTGATCCATAGAGTTATTAAAGACCAACCAGTAAACAAAGGGAAGAAACAAATTCCGGACACAAGTAAATACAGAGAAAATATATGCAACAAACAAGCAGCAGTCCAGTACTGCTGAATCCTGCCAAAAGCATCACAGGTAACCCATTACATCCACCCAATGGATTTTTTAAGGATATAAAATTCATAAAATCATCACTACAAAAAAAAAATAAAATTGCACCGAGGGGATTAAATGTTTTCAAATTCATGTCCCTGATAATGTTTTGCAGAACATTCACTGGAAAGGAAAAATTTAATTTATCTACCTCTAGCTAATGTTCTATAAGCAGTTCTCTTTACATTGTTTCTCTGCTATGAGGAATCAGAAACTTGCATCCTCTCATCAAGTAGCCAACTGGCTTGAGTTTCATGTTTCAGTTCAAAGAAGATAGACAACTTTGGGTGGTAGTTCAGTTTCCGATTCATTTTACTTTGAATTGGATTAGGTTAGTTACCTTTCTCAATTGAAGGCTGCAGATTACTATGAAGGGAAGAAAAACCACTTCTTCTACTTCATTTTATTCGATTATAGATATTCTACAAAAGAAAATAAAGAAAAGCAAAGGAATTTCTTTCGAAAAGTACATCCTAATTTGATTTAGGCCATGGTTCCGGCGATATTTTATAAGCATCAATTAGGGCTTTCATAAGTGTTCTGAGTGGTCAAGAGAGATGTAGAAGTGAAGCTAAACAGAAGGTATTGAGAATGTATGAGGTGAAGAGAGTTTTTTTTTTTTCTTCTTCTTCTTTTTTGGGTAAAGGGTGCCTCTCTTTAATGAGATCAGTAACTCGATGCGGGAGGGATTTGAAGCCAGGTCTCTGTCATCAACGACAACAGACTTTACCAACTAAGATAGCTGGCACCTGCTCTCTGTGGTTCTTTTCTTGCATTTCCTTTAGTCTTTTGCATGGTTTTTGCATAATCAGATTCTTGGGTTTCAAAATTCAGATATTACATCCTCAAAAAAAAAAAAAAAATCAGATATTTTATCTGCTACTATATTGGTGCAACAACTTCCCTAATACTATAAGTGGTTTTCTACATAAACCAAGTATGAACTCGATTAACCACTTAAGCTTAAATAATAAAGCTAAATCTAAAGATTAATAACCAGTACTCTACACACAGGAAAAAAGAAAACCCACATTTGTACAGCTAAATCACTTACAGAGATGCATTACTGACTAAAACATAAAAGTGTTTACCTTGATAATCAGATGCCACCAAAGAAAGCATAGAAGGCAACACTAGAATTACATAAACTACTCCCATCATCTTCATTGATATTTTTCACAGAGTGATTACTTAAATTCATCATAGAACACTCATCATGATCTTTGATTGAATTCCATCTCCTGCCCCCAAAAAAAAACATGAAATTAAGATGAAATTGAGAAGCAAAAAAAAAAAAAAAACTGAAAATTTAGGTATTCAAATAAACAAATCTAAGATTCAGAACATGAACCCAAAACTGGAAATTAAAAGCCAACAGTTGAAGCTGATGGAGCAGAACTGACCTTAAAAAGAACAAGTGAACATGCCCAAGATCAGAACAGAATTCCTGAACAAGAAAAAATTACACCAAAGAAGGCAAAAAGAAAATAATATTAAAGAACAAATCTGAAGATGGGTTTGTTGTGAGAAAATGAGTTAAGATTTTTGATGTCACAGTTGAATAACAGAGAAAAAGATAAGTTGGTGGGTCAAAGGCCTTTCCATCTTCCTTTTTTCTTTTTCTTTTTTTTTTTCACTTTTTTTTTCAGCTTCATCAATTAATACCACTTGTTAGTTATTAGTTTATTAGTATATCTGAAGTGGGTCCATCTATGGTACGCAGGTCCCACCTTGGTCTCTGCAGCATCACAGTAGACGCGGAGCAGGCTAACGAAACTCCATCATTGCATTACGCACGGCAATGGCATAACAATCGGAAAGTGATGCGGGCCCACATTACATTTCGAATATTCCCACACTCGGCCATTTTAACCCTTTTTATTACGTTCTATTATTTTTCTTTTTCTTTTTCGGTGGTTTTTTTTTGCTAAGGGCCAAGAGACACACGTCAACCAAGTACAATATCAAATTACATTTTTTTTTAGAGGCGAGCAGTTTTTTTCAATCACTAATATCAGCCACTCAATGCTAACGAAAATATAACTCGAATTTACATAGTCAACAATGCCAAACATTACTAATTGTCCTAGCTATCAAAGTACATGGGAAATTTTTTATTTTTTTAAAAAGTGAGCAGTAATTTTTCAATCACTCAATACTAACGAGAATAGAACTCTAATTTATATTGTCAATAATAATATCAATCACTCAATGCTAATGAGAATAGAACTCAAATTTACATTATCAACAAGACCAAACATTACTAATTGGCCTAGCTATCACATGCACATGAAAAAGTTGTTAAGAATCACCTGAATAAGATTCAAACGAGAGATCCTTCACGAATTGATAAGCCACCGAGCCAATCCTGTGTTTATTGTTGGGGCCCTACTTTGATGGTGTGAATGTGATAGCTAATCTTTGAGAGCCCTGAGTTATTTTGGGTGGTGTTGTTAGGTGGTTATTAAATAGCTATGAGGAACAAGTCCAAGGTGAGTGAAAAATCAAAATCAATTAAAATTGTCTTATCGAAAGTAAGTTTTCTAACAAGTGAGTCAAACTAATAATTCTAGAATTTTTTTAGTTGGCAATAAATTTTTTAAATTAACTTGAAAATCTTTACCCAACAGTTAAATCTTCTTTTTGTTAGACTCCAACACTCCAAGCATCTTTCAACATATTCGACTCCACCCCGAGCACTTCCATCACAATTAGCAAGTTATTAATGGTGATTTGCAACTGATTTAAGAACTTTGGGCATCATCATCCTCTTATCATTTCTTTGGTTCAAATGTTTAAGAACTTAGGCATTCTCTTCAATTCTAATTTTTTATTTTTAATTAAAAACATATTTTTAAACTGGTCAATTTCTTTTGACTAGTTTTGGAATCCCCTTAGTCATTTATTAGCGACCTAATAACACCCATTATTTTTTACTTTTCAATGTTTTCATGACAATCAAATTTTTTATATAACGCTATATTTTCGGAATTTGCTTTGGATCTCTAAATTCTCAAACACTAGATCCTTTTGTCCCCTTGGAGACTTTANTCTAAATTCTCAAACACTAGATCCTTTTGTCCCCTTAAAAACTTATATTTGAAAAATATGTTCGCATCGTCCTTTTGATCATGCAGACAAAATCAATCGATTTTAAAACTCTTAATGTCATCAACCATCTATTAGAAATTAGTCGATAAAAAATTATTTTTAGTTCGAATAATGAGCAACGATTTTTCAATCAATTTTTTATGAGATTAAAAGTTTCAAAATGAACAATCTTTTCGTTAAAATGATTTTTAGGGTGAATATAACATTTTTACTAAATATCAAACATTAGATCATTTCTGTTGGACCATACAAAGTGAAATCAACGAGGATTTATAGAGAAGAGGATCTCCTCTCAAATTCTCATGGCCAACCCTGATTGCTCTCCTCACCATGTAGATCATCTTCACAAAAAACCAGTTAATTCTAAAACTTTTAGCCCAACAAAAGTACTCTTTTTATTATCGTTCATTTCTCACAGTTAAATTTTAATCAACTTTCGATCAACTTTTGATGGGGCAAGAACTTTTAGAATGCACTGACTTTTTGTGAAAATGATCTACATGATGAGGAGAACATCCTCACAAAAACTCACCCTTAAATCAACTTCGTGTGGGCCCGATATGAGCTTGTACATATAACGTGTACATATAAGACTATAATACGATCCATTCTCTCGGATAAGAAGCCCTATCTTTCATTTGTGATGGGCATTGATAGCTAACAACCAGTGGGACCCACCTCCTCCATTTGAACGATTTAGTGGTGTCTCTAAAATCTAAATGGTCATGGGTCGCAAGTCTTCCAGTGCTTCACGGAAACCATAATAATCATAGTTTGGAACCTGTCGTGGAAGCAGTGCCGGCCCTCAGAATTCGGAGGCTTGAAGCGGACACAAAAAATGTGGCCCCATATGTATATACCCTCTTTTGATTTTGCTAGTTTGATACAAACAAACAAAAAAAAAGTGGTGTCACGCGACACCAAGGGGTTAGAGTCTACTTTAAGATCTGATTTTTTGTTAGAATGTTATACTTACTATGTTGATAATTTTCACAAAAAATCAGCCCATTCTACAACTTCTAGCCCCATCTAAAGTTGATATTTATTCCTCATCATTTATTTATTACCGTTGATTGAAATGAACTTTTGATTGGGTTAGAAATTTTAGAATCTACTGATTTTTTGTATGGACGGTTTACATAGTTAGTAGAACATTCTTACAAAAAATTGGACGTTGGAGTGGACCTAACCCCTTGGTGTCGAAATCGACACCATTTTTTTGGTGTCACACTAGCAAGGTCCAACCCTCTTTACACCTTCTTCAAAAATCAATTAAGGTTTACTGTTTCAAAATCATTTTCAAAAGTAAATTAGACTCATCAAACAATTACTTAATGATTTCAGATACGTGTACATCGTTATTTGTACATCATTATCCATACCATCTCTACAGGGACCACATGATGAGAAACTAATGGCTAATTTTTATTGAGAATAATCTACAAGATGAGTAGAATATCTCTACCAATAATTATGTTATTTTAATATTTCTTGCTCAATCAAAACAATGATTGGAAATAATGGGCGGCTTATAAAATTGCCCAATTTTTAGTAGGGTTAAGAGTTTTAGAATGATTAATTTTTTATGAGAATGATCTACATGATGAGTAGAACATCCCTACCCAAAATTAGCCCTCTGGTCATTGCCATGTAGGCCCCACATCGACCTTGTAAACATAATGTCTACATAATGATGTACAAGAACTCAGACTCTTAATTAGTGTTTTTGCAACAAAGAAGATCCCATCGCTGGAAATTAAGTTGTATTTGGTGAGAATGATCTACTCGGATTTGTTGTACTGATGAAGAAGATCCCATCATTGAAATTTAAGTTGTATTTATTTTTTTAAATAGCCCCCAGCTAAATATCTTTTTTTCCAAAACCCCTTTACCAAAAGATACTTATAATTTTTTTTTTCTGCGTAACCCCTATTACTTATATATTGGGCCTGGGTAGCCCCTTAATTATTGGGGCCCAAAGCAAGGCTTGTGTTGCTTGCCCTCAGGGTCGGGCCTGCGTGGAAGTGGGGAGGAATGCCATGAGAATTTGGGACCAACTTTTAACAGGGTTTGAAGTATTAGGAAATGAGCTGAATTTTAATGAAGATTTTCATAAGAAGGAGAATATCTTCATAAAAAATCAGTATTTGTGAAAAATGATTTCCTTCTCCTGTAGATCATCTTTAAAAAATGTTACATTCTTTATTTTTGTTAAAAATTAATATAAAATTAATGGTAAAATAGATAGTTAAGAAAGCTTAAAATTATAATCAATGCTTAATTAGATGATTTTCTATTCTTAAAAAAAAAAAAAAATTATAAATTGCAAATACTAGCCGTTAGTACCTAAGAGGTTCAAGCTTGATAATTCCCAAGCTCAAGTTCAACTACCTCCACAAACGAATCTCCTCCTCCTGTTTTTTTTCCTCTCTGTTTTCTTTCCTCATCAACATCTCACCAAACTAACTACCTTAACTGTCTGATCGATCACTTCTTCACATCTCTCTCTACTCATCCTTCAACAAACCCAACCTCTCAACCCTAGTTTTCAATTCCGTCAATATTGAGGTCACCTTTCTATGGAACTCCATTATTAAATCTCAATTCTCCAATGGAGATTACCCAATGCACTTGAAATTTATTCCCAAATGCACTCCTCTCAAATCCTTCCTAACCCTTTTACCATCCCTATGGCTGTTGCCGCCTTCGCCGAGCTTTCTTCTTTTAAATTTGGTCAGAGTATCCATTGTGTTGGTTTAGAACTTGGGCTTTTAACAGGTAATGCTGCAGTTGGATCTTCTTTTGTTTTTATGTATTATAACTGCAATGACATGAGTGTTGCTTTTAACATGTTTGATGAAATGACTGTGAGGGATGCAGTTTCTTGGACTGCTCTTATAATTGGGTATGTTCAGAATGATGAGTGGAAGAATGGATTAGATTGTCTTACAGAGATGCACAAAAGTGGTGGATATGGAGAAAAACCAAATTTTAGGACTATTGAAGGTGGGTTGCAATCTTGTGGGAATTTGGGTTCTTCATCAAGTGGTAGATGTTTACATGGTTATGCAGTGAAGCAGGAAATGGGTCTTCTCGACTAGTTCAATCGTCGTTGTTGTTGATGTATTCCAAGTGTGGGAGCAGTGAAGAAGCTCATCTTGGTTTTTGTGAATTGCAAGATAAAGATCTCATTTCATGGACAACAATAATTGGTGTTTATGCGAGAAATGGGTGTATTAGTGAATGCTTAGACTTGTTCTGGAAAATGCTGGTTTTAGCAGTTGATCCTGATGGAATCATTATTAGTTGCATTCTTTCAGATTTTGGGAATTCTACAAGGTTCAATGAAGGCAAGGCTTTTCATGGGATGATCATTCCGAGAGATTTAAAGTGTGATTTATCTCTTGTTACTGCTCTAGTTGATGTATGTTAAATGCGGACCGCTTCAGTTATCAAGAGAAATCTTCGACTTGATGCCCGAAAGAGATGCTATTTCATGGAATGTGATGATCTCGGGGGTATGGAATTCATGGAGATGATTTATCAAAAAAAAAAATTCATGGAGATGCCAAAACTACAGTGGAGCTTTTCCAACAGATGGATGAATCAGGTGTGAGACCAAACTTGCTCGCGGTTCTCTCAGCATGCACTCACGCAGGCCTTGTTGAAGAAGGGAACTGCTTATTCAGTAGGATGAGAGATAATTCTATTGTACCTACTTTGAAGCACTATGCTTGTATGGTGGATCTTCTTGGCCGAGCAGGGAATCTACGTGAGGCTGAAGCTCTGGTTCAATCGATGTCGATTGCTCCTGATGGGGGAGTATGAGGGGCTCAGCTTAGTGCTTGTAAAATACACGACACCGTTGAGATGGGAGGACGGGTAGCGAAGAGGGCTATAAAATCGGATCCTGAAACTGATGGGTACTATATTATGATGTGTAATATGTGTAGTTCTATGGAAATGTGGGAGGAAGAGACTGAGAAATTAATCTATTTTTTGGTGGGAAACAAATGTCTATACATCTCCACAAAAATTGATGAAAATTTTGGAAACTTTGTGCTGTAAGCTTAGGTTCAGAAATATGTTATTTGCATAAGCAATTTCTTTTGTTTTATCTACTAAGTTCTGCATCTCTTGTATGGTAAGGTTGATCACATATCTATGGTAATCTGTGTGGTTAAAATTCTATATTATCACTGGATCAAGTCTTATCAATTGAGAAATGTTTGGACAAAATCAAATTTCAGGGCTTAATTGCTTAGAGATCTGACTCTTATTAAAGTACTACTAGCAGTTTGTACTAATTAAAGTTGTTTGACATGTTTCTGATTATTTCCTATCCAATTCGAGGCACTAGGGTTCTCTTAACAGTACCCACCTCAAAATGGTCGATGGAATGTCCACCGATCTACCTTTTTTTAATAATACCCTAAATTAAAAAATTTGACGTCGAACCTTGTTGGAATAAAAAATTATATTTTAGATATGAGTTTGGTTAGAAAATGAATGAGCTTTTTTTTTAACCCATTTCATATTACAAAACGGATCCAAAAATTAAATCTGGTCTACAAAAAAGAAGAAGAATGACAATACGGCTATCACCACCATGAACCACTTTAAACCTGATTTAGAGGGCAATGGTGGTCCCAAAAGCTTTAGCAACATAGTAATGCCCATGTAGGAATTCTATTTGCTTTAAATAACAATGCACCATGGTTGTTTTACGTGTCGAGGCTCCAGCTTCTTTCCCAATAGGGCTGCACATGGTTCGGTTTGGTTAGATTTTTTGTCAAACTCATAGTCAAACCATTAATTAATTTAGGAAGACCAAAACCATACCAAACCATGATGGTTTTTTCCAAATTTCGGATTTTTTTAGGGGTTTTCGGTTTTTTTAATGGACAAATCATTCAAAACTAAAGTTTAACTAAATTAAAAAAATTAACATATGATATTTATCAATTGATCATTTAAACTTAAACTAAAACATGACATAATTAGAGCACTTGCATTATAAAAAATTAAAGTTCGTTCAAACTTAAAAAATAAAAAACTCATAGTAACTAAATATTTATTTAAATTTAAAACATGAAAAAAAAAATGTCCAAGTGTTCAACCATCTTAAGTAATTATTAATTCTCTCTCTTTTTTTGTAAAAATTATTAAATTTAATATGAGAAGATCACCCTTACCAAAAATCATATCAATAAAAAATAATTATAAGGTAATTTATAGGCCATCCATTTTAATTATTACTTTTAAATTAAATTTTGATAGGGTTAAAAATTTTGGTACGATATGATTAGGGATGAAGTCATAAATTTTTTAAGGAGAAAACCACAATAAATTTCTTTGGTATGCCTAAAAGCTCGTGGAGTACGTGCTAAGAAATGAGTTAGTCAAATTCTAATTTTACAAAAAATTAAGGCACATATACTAGAATCTTAATAATTGGTGAGGCACTCAATTTCCTCATAGGTATTAGATGTTGGAGTTTAAATTTTTTTTGGTACTCCCCACCAACATGCAAGATAGCTCATTCCCGAATATGATTTATTTTATTTTTTTTATGAAGATACATGGTGAAGTCTGTGAAGAGTTCATCTTCATATCTTAGATATCTCTATATGGATCCCAACATATTTTACATAGCAACATAGTGGCAATTTTAATCATGGTATGTCCACAAATGAATTTTTTCACAATAAAAATAATAATTATATAAAATGATAAATATATTATAAATAAATTAATAAATATGTATTAATTTGAGAACATACATCACACGTATGTATTGCCTCATATAGGGTACAAATTGACATAGATATATTGATTTATGAAATTGTGATTATATTAAGAGTCAGGCTCCTTAATTCATATTTTCATAAGTTAACATGCATATTTATACATAATAATGCATGTGTATACTATATAGGTATATGTACTTGTTTTTTTCTGGTTTTTTTGGTTTAGTCTTTCGGTTCAGTGTTTTTGTTACGGTTTCGGTTTTTTTGGTTTTTTGAAAACATGAAACCAAAACCAGACCATAAATATCGGTTTTTCAGGTTTTTCGAGTTTTGAGTTTTTTGGTTTTACTGTTTGTCGGTATTTTTTTCTGTTCGGACCAGTTCGGACCGAATTTAAAACCGCACCATGTGCAGCCCTTTTAAATTTAAAAACATCCAGTTCTAATACGTACACCTGTAAAGAAACGAGATTCTAGATATGTGTAGGAAATCAAATCTTCATTCATTGACTGATTGATTTGCGTAACAAGACATTCTTCATATCCATGCAGCATGTTCAATTCCCTACCCAATGGAGCTCAAATCAATACCCCAAAAAACACAACTACCAGAAACAAAAAAACCCTAGGGTGGGAGGAGGGTGGGGTCATCCGTAACTAAAGGTCCGAAAAAAAAAAACCCATCAATTTGCTTAAAAAACAAACAAAACCACCCCATTTCTTCCTTTTAATTGGCTTCTCCAATACAACTTCGCTTTTCTTTTTGTTGTTTATTCTCTGGCTTTTTCTAGCTCATTCGATTCTCCATCTTCATCTCAAAGTTAAAATTTTCTTTACGTCTTGACACCACCAAAATTCCCCTGTTCTCGTTCAAACTCTCTCTCTCTTTCTCTCTCTAGAATGACAAAATGTTTCAGTTTCACAGCATCAAGAGATTGGTGTTACCGATATACATTTGCACACGCCGGTCTCAAATCAATCTCAACCGATCTTGGCGACGGAACAACTATCCATTGTTGGGTTCCCAAAACCATTAAACCCAGCAAACCAAATCTCCTCTTAATCCATGGCTTCGGTGCCAACGCCATGTGGCAATGGAGCGACCTCCTCCGTCCCTTCGTCCCTCGCTTCAATCTCTACGTCCCCGATCTTCTCTTCTTCGGCCAATCCTTCACGACTCGTCCCGAACGGTCCGAATCGTTCCAAGCTCTGTGCTTGATGAAATTAATGGAGGCTCATCAAGTGCAAAAAATGAGTTTTATAGGAGTTAGCTATGGTGGGTTTGTGGGTTATAGTCTGGCGGCTCAGTTTCCGGAGGCTGTCGAGAAGGCGGTGCTATGTTGTGCCGGGGTCTGTTTGGAAGAAAAGGATTTAAGGGATGGGTTGTTTAGGGTTTCTGATTTGGATGAAGCTGCTAGTATTTTGTTGCCACAAACGCCTGAGAAATTGAGGACCCTGGTGGGAATGTCGTTTGTGAAACCAGCCAAAACCATGCCTTCTTGGTTCCTAAGGGATTTCATTGAGGTGAGTATTTGTTTTTCATTTCCACAATTTTAGTTTATTTTGTTTTGCTGAATGAATGAATTGTCATTCAAAACTATGAAGTGAATGAATAATTTTGTGGATAATTAAGGTTGATTTCAGTTTAAATTATTGTTAATTTTGATTCAATTTTTAATGGGTTAGAGGAAATTTTACATAGCATTATAGAAATAAATGCATACTTTGATCATCTATGATATGTTTCTATGGCGTTGGAGGTCGTGGATTCGAATCCTACAAAGGGAGTCTTGTTCAATTACTATTGAATGGAAGACCCTCTCACCTCTAAGTACCCGGATTCCATCCAGCTCAAGGTGTTGCAAGCCTTAAATCATGTTGTTCACCCAAAAAAAAATGATATGTTTATATGAGTTTTATTAATTTAGCTGCTAGTAAGTAATTTGACATAGCTTCCATCCATATATATACAATTCTCATTGGTTTTGAATGGCGATTGATTGATCGATTAGATTCTGAAATTTCGATTGCGCTTGGCAGGTAATGTGTACAGAGTACATTGAAGAGAAGAGGGAACTGCTGCGAGAGATACTCAAAGACCGCCGTCTTTCGAATCTTCCAAAAATCACTCAGGTCTTTATAATTTCTTGTTATTATTGCCATTTCTTCTTCTTCTAATCAGTTTTCTTCAATGTTTTATTTCTTAGGTCTTTCCAGAGCTGGTTCTAGCTATATAAATTTTTGTTTCTATGCAGCCAACATTAATAGTTTGGGGAGAGCAAGACCAGATATTCCCATTGGAACTGGGTCACAGATTAAAAAGGTAGTTCTATATTTTTACACACAACATTGCTTCAATTATTATTTTTGATAATTTGGTTCCCTTTGCAGTCATTTGGGGGAGAATGCAGAACTAGTAGTGATCAAGAATGCAGGGCACGCCGTAAATCTGGAGAAAATCAAGGAATTCTACAAGTACTTGAAAGCCTTTCTCATCGACAATCTTCCTGTTAATGATCAACATTCATCTCATCATCCATCTAATCACGAAAACAACAACAACCATGATCATCATTGAGTCATTGACCTACATACCTACTTATAATTAAAGATAGCATGATGATGAAACTTGGAGGATTTTTTCAAAATCTCTGGAACTGTTAATGAATGCAGACAGGTTGTTTAAACTGAGGAATGGAAGGAAAGGTTTACAGTATAGCTGAAGCTAAAACAGGGAACTGCTTGTATAAACCCAGGATTGGCTAGTAACCGTTCAGGGATGGGATCAATACAGCGATAAGAATTCGTTTTCGGTTCTCGCTCTACAAGAGCTTTACATGGAAGAGGGTCTGATATTCTAAGTACATCCTTGGTGAGATCATTTGCAGTAGATCTGTAAGGAATTCTGTATGCTTTTGGAAGAAAGAATGGCTGTTGGGGGGTGTGTCAATGTGTGTAATTGTGATGCATAAGTATTGCATATAGGAAGAGCAGATTTGTAAGGGCTGTGTGAAAAGTATTTGAACAAAGAAAGCGGGGAATATCTCTAATATCTTTATTATATAAGAAAGAGTAATGCTATTTGAACCGACCAAATGACGATGCCAGAAGCATAAATGGTATGCTTAGTCCATTAGGAAAAGCCCACCATGTGCCTAGTGGGGGCAGTGGGGGCAATAGTTATTCTATGTTTTTTAATGGAAAAAAAACTTTTTAATTAGGAGAATTGATCTAGCCTAAGGTAGGACTGTAAAATTTGACTAAAACCCTCTTTTTTTTTTATGAAAATTTTTATCTAGTGTTTACTTTCATCGTATATTGAATCTTGGACCCCGACGAAGATGATCGTAAGGCTGAGTTTTTGTGAAGATAATCTTCTCACCATGTAAATCTTTCTAATAAAAAATTATATCATTCTAAAACTTTTAACCCAACTAAAAGTTGTTTAAAAATTATTAGAAAAATAAATAACTCAAATTAAAATTTGGATTGGATGATCCAATGACTATTTTTTTGTCACCATTTAGATCATCCTAAAAGAACACATTATTCTAAAACTTTTAATAAAAGTTGGTTGGAAATTGATTGTATGATTTAGATTTAAATTTAGATCAAATTTAGATAGGATTAAAAATTTTAGAGCGATATGAATTATGAAAAAGTGATCTAAAGTGTAAGCGGATCTTCATCACCAGAATAAAAATAAAAATCCTTGAATCATCTCCACGTGCTCCCACATGCCAGTGTAAAAGAGGTGTAAATATATGTGGTTGCTAAAGAAAAAAAGTAGCATAGAAATAGAATTTTTCTTTTCTATTTTGGCCCTCACTGTGTTAAAATACTGGCTCCGCCACCGCCCTCAAATCACTTTTGGGAGGGGGATGAAAGTGGATCCTACTTACCACATCAGCTTTTGGCAACAATTCGCATCTAGTCTCATTTTCGATATAAAAAACATAGAGGCTTGGTGTGTTTCCAACACTAGTTATAGTGTAACACAGAAAAAATATTATTTATTATGGAATTGAATTCATGAACTTTTTTGAAAGAGATACACCACCTACCATGATTACATTGCATCCATAAACTATTAATAAGCTACTTGAACGTAAGTCCTAAAAAAATAGAATTAATGTTCGGTTTCCCTTAGATAACAATTATAGGGGTGAAAGTTGGACGGGTTAAGCCCGACCAACCCGTGACCAACCCGACATTGGGTTAGGCTCGGTCAAGATATGTTGGTCATGGGTTTAATCATGGTCAGAGATTCTCAAAACCCGAAAATTTTCGGTCGGGCTCGGTCAAAGGGCTTGGTCAGCCCGACCCCTTCTATATATAACTACTTTTTTAACTTTATATATGTTATATTTATACCTTATTAGATTGTATTCGATGATTTGGTTTGAATAATTTATGAATTTTAGTAGTATGGCTAATTCAATTAGTAGTCCAGACTTCATTGGCCTTATTTAATTGTGTTGGATATTATTATTTTTTCAGGATGATCTAGTAGTCTAGTACATTAATTTTTGGAAGTTAATTGAATTGAAGAATCGTGTCTTAGCATTCTTGGTTATTTATCACTTACTAAGTGATTTTTTATTTTAGTCTTTATTGTGTCATACATTTAAATGTAACAAATATATTCAACTCAAAATAGCCCGAAGTAACCCGATATAGCCCGTTTGGGTTAGGTTGATAAATTCTTTGCTCGAAGTTGGGTTGGATTGAGGTTTCTAAAACCTTGGGTTGGGCTTGGTCAGCACATCAACCCAACCCAATCCGACCGACTTTCACCCATAAGCAATTATTGGTAAAGAAGTGAACAAGAGCTTAGAGCCTCTCTAATGCCTCTAGAGGTTCACCAAGTGGATGTCTTTCTATCCTAGTCAGCAAATTGATATAGTTCTTTCTCCTCTTTTTTTTAGTAAATTTCATTAAAGATTTCATTTTCTCCTTCCTTTTTTACAATTAAAAAAATAAAATATTTAATTAATTAAATGCCACGTAGGCAAAATAAACAACCAAACCACATTTACATTGGAATGTCTTTTTCTCTTCAACATAAATTGTATAACTTTTTTCTCCATATAGGAAGCAAGTCTCAAGAGGATGCCTTGCGAGCCATGCCATATAGAAAGCAGAGCATATTTGCATTTAGAGATGCTCTTAAATGGTGCGTGTTTTTTTTAGATATGTTAAGCTAGTAAAAAGAGTAACTTTAAAAAATAGTACATTTAAGAAATATCTAACCATCCAAACAAATCACTTTAAATGTAAGCCGTTAATTCACACTATTAAAATTTAAATTAAGTGTTTGTGGTGCTAGATGGTGCTAGAGGTCTCGGATTGAGCTGATTTTTTTAGATATGGTCCAAATAGTATAAATAATATACATATCCAAAAATCAGCCCATTTGGACAACCTTAAGAAACTAAACAAAACACAAAACCTAAAAGCTTATGGGCACATGTTAACAAAATCCATTAATCTATGACACCTCTCTCACTCTATAACCACACGTCCCTTCACATGAAAATAAACGAAAAAAAACAGTGTTATTAGGGACAGGTTGCAGAATAGTTGAGAAACAACAACAACAACAACAACAGAGAACACAGTACAAAAAGAAATTCATGTCCATGGAAAGATGGAATATTGATGGAAGCCCTAAGCACCAACACCAACATGTCTTCCTTCCTTCTCTCTAAAATCATCTCCTCTGTTTTTACCTCTGCTGACAAATCCCTCTCAAATCTAACCCACAAATTCAAATTCCTCCAAATCCACTATTATCTTCTCTCTTTCTCTCTCTACTGGATCCTCTTCTTCCTCCGTCTCCTCCCTCCTCTCTACCCACAGCCCAAACCCCTAAAATATTTCGATCCCTCTAAAAAATATCTCTCATTTAAGAGAGAGAAAGTAACCCAAGAAGCCATTAATGGAGTTTCCTCCATTATTAGTGGATCACTTTCTCAAATCCTTTCCATCATAAACGAAATCCCAGTAAGCTCTCGCACATACGAACTGGTTCGTTCTTTAGCTGAGATTTTGATTGATGACAATCTCGAATTAGGGTTTGATGTTATTCGAGAGATCAATTGCGCACGGTCCTTTCCTCTGCTTTTGCCCCAACCCGTTGTGAGCTTGAAACTGCAATGTTGGAGGAAGTCAATGGGACTGTTGGTTTTGGGCCGGTTGAGTACCGGTTGAGCTCGGGTTTTGTGTACGGTTCGGTCTTTTAGCGACGGCGTGTTGTCCCGACTCGGTGGAACGGTGAGTGTGAGTCGACTAGCTGGTTGGAACGCTGAGAAGTTTGCGGCTGAGTTGCTTTGGTTGGCCAAGAAAATGTCGGTTTGTGGAAGCGCGGAAGTAATTTCCAGGTTGTATATGACACAAAATCTAATAAATTTGTTTCATTCAACAAAAATCACAAATATTTGTCGTATATAATATTAAAAATTAACTAAATTTTATTTCAGTAGATTTAACAAAAATCATTGCGGTAAATAACAAGAAAAATTACCCAAAATTTTTCCACTAGATTCAACGTAAATTACATATATTTGTAGTATATAATACTAAAACTTAACTAATAGTCTGTTTGGACGATGAATTTGGGGGAAGGATTTTGTAGGGACTAGGGATTTGGTGGAAAAATCATGTTATATTTTTTCTCAAAATCTCTGATCCCTACAAAATCCCTCCCTAAAATCTCTTATCCAAACAGACTATAAAATCGTTTCACTAGATTCAACAAAAATCACATATATTTATGGTATATAACAAGAAATTTTTTTTCCACTAGGTTCAATAAATATCACATATATTTAAAGTATATAATACTAAAACTTAACTAAAATTGTTTCACTAGATTCAACAACATAGATAAACATGGATTATGGCAAATTAAATACATATATTAACAAGTTTAACTTATATAAAATAAATAATACTTATCAAAGATTCATTTGGTGGTGAAATTGCATAAAAATTAGATCAATTTGCTTGTCGCAATGGGAGGAATAAAATACCCTAGCTTTTGGGCCGAATTAGTGAAATGGGTTTGCAAGATCGGAGGAGTTTTAACCAAGTTTTAACTTTATAAAAAAAAACTTACTCGTCTGATAAAAATAGAGAAAGGGAGAAGAAGAAAAAGGAGAAGGGAGGGGGGACCAAATAAATGCAGTCGAGGTTATTTCTAGCGCGGTTTATCCATCCTCCCTTAAATAACAATTATTGTTATAGACATGAGCTAATAGGCTAGTTTAGGGGGTCTAAGAGCATGGTCAGTGGGTGCCTCAGAACCTCAAAACCAATAAAAAAGTCATGACCAGTGGGTGCCTTAGAACCTTCACCTGAACTACTAGTTTGGGGTATTCTGTAGGGGTTAAGGGTATCCATGGAAATCTTCCGCGAGAAGGAGACCTCGCGAAACTTATCCGCGACAAATATCTTTAAAAAAATCCTTAAAAAATGGTCTCGTGGAAGTCTTTCACAAGAAATAAAAGAAAATTCTTAAAAAAAAAAAGGAAAAAAATGGGAATCGAGAAAATGTTATGCGAGAACTTTTAAAAAATTTCTAAAAAAAATAGGAACGCGAAAATCTTATGCGAGATTTCGCCTAATCCCAATGGCCCTGCGCAACATCAGAACCTCAAACCCAAACTAAATTTTAATGGGTTTGAGGTGTATGACTAGCCCTGCTCTAAGAAAGGTCCCCTTCCCGGCTATTGGATCACTCAAGTGCTTCGGGTGCTACGGACCCTCTACCATTTGTTGCAGCAGAGCTGTTTCATGAGTGGGAAGGCTAAGCGCAATTCTTTAGGAGGGCTAAGCGCAATTCTTTGAGTCAAACGTAACAACTTAATTTGATTCATTTGAATCTGACCTTAAATTATGTACGAGTAGGACCTTGAATTATGCAAAGTAGGATCTTCAAACTTGAGTCAAGTCTTAGCTCAATTTTTTAGTTGAATAGAAGTACCAAAAAGTAAAATATTCAAACAATTAACTAAGATATGGATCCCTAAAAAAATAAACACTACCTTAATTTGGTTGTTCGGCTAAGCTTTCAAGAATTAAGATTACTAGTACTAGTAGACCCCAAACAGTGGCCACCCCGCCACCATAAATCCATTTCATCATATTTCTAATAGGAGGGGATATTTGACCGCTTGTCTATAAAGCCCCTATTAAACTCCTGCATTATTAGGGCCCACATAGATAATCCAAGAGCTAATTTTTTATGTGGATGTTCATATAATCATTGAGATCATCTTCACAAAAATAAACCCATTCTAAAAAATATTTACCCCATCAAAAGTTGGTTTGACTCAATGGTGAAAATAATGTCTATTTTACGGTTATTTTTTCAACCATTTCTTGATTGAAATTTGATAGGACTAGAGATTTTAAAATAAACTGATTGTTTGTGAGGATGATCTCTATGATCAGATGAACATAATCTAAATATTAATCTTTAGATCATTCCATGTAGGTCCTAAAAAGGAGAGGTTTTTAAGACCCGAGGACAAGTATCCCCTCCCATTTCCAATTAGAATCAACCATCAAACCCGGTGTCTGTCAATATGTGGATTAATTATACGGAAAATGTAAAAAAATTCCTTATTTTTCAGTTGACCTACGTTTTTAATCCTTCCCAAAATATTTTATAATTTTAATCTTTCTTTTTTTAAACTTTGTGATTTTAATCTTTAAAAAATTAGAGGTTTGTGATTTTAGTCCCTAAAATTAAAAAAATGTATAAACATTTTTTTTAAAAATACTTAAATTACCCTTCTCATGTTTTTAACTTTTCTTATTTCTTTTTAAAATTTATTTTTAGTAATCTAAATAAACGTTTTCTCTCCTGAAACCGAGTTTGTCTCAGAATGATCATCCAACGAAATCTGTTTCTGGCACCGTCGGATTTTGGAGAAAATATATTTTCTCTCTCTAAAACTACGGAGACTTCAGACAACAATATCTCTGAAGATAAAGATTAGCTTATTTCTTTGTCTAAATCGACACATCAGATTCTACATCAAATCACCTCCAATTCAATTCAAGTTTAAACTCTAAAAAATAGATTTCAATCCAAACTATTTGATTTGCAAGTTCAGACTTGCATTTGCAAGTTCAAACTTGCATTTAAACTTCATCTAGAAATATTAGTATTATATAAATTTTAAAAATTGCAGATCTAAATTTTTTGAACTTAGGTAAGATAAACTTAAGAAAGAGAGAAAGCAGAGAGAAATAGATATCAAACTTGTAATTTGAGAAATTACAGATCTAGACTTGCAAATCTGAAATTACAAGTCTGAACTTACAATTTTAGAAATCTGCAGAGTTGAACTTGAAATCGCAAATAAATATTTAAAAAGAGAGACAAAATAGAGAAAAAAATTAATATGAGAGAAATGTTGGGGTTTATGCCCTAAAATAATTTAAATTGACAACATTGATAAATTATATTTATTAATGAGCATGATATTATATTATTACTTAATTCATATGATGGATTAAGTGTAGTTCACAAGATGATGTTGTAAGTAAATTATTTGTATGAAGTGTTCATACATGGAGAGATGTAATTTACTGGTTCATCATATTCTTGTATAGTTCATAGTCAGTGATGAATCTGAACAATTCATCTGATAAGACTATAACACACTAGACTTCTATATTATAGGGTGATGTATCTCCATCACTAGGGTGGCGACTCTAAGTCAGTGTGTTGGTGTATTAGGAATACACTGAACAGATCAGACATAATACTTTTTATGTTATTGTCAGCATATAAAAAGATTCTGTAAAACTTACTTATTGCAAATGTCCTAAATCTTGAGAGCAGAGTATACCCTACAAGTTAGTTTCTACTCACTTTGATCTACCAACAGTGATGTCAGACAATGCAAACGTGATCCAATATTTTGGGTAGGTTGGGTGGTCGAAATCACTTAATGGGATTACTTTGTGTCAATAAGGAATCCACACCAAAATGATATTCCCTTGAGAGCCTAATCAAGAGTATTAATTATTCTAGAGTGCGCAGTGATCCTATAAAATATTTATTGGATTATTAGAATAATTATACTGGTATGATATGGCAGGCAAGGACTAAGATGTAATTACTCAAAAGGTGCTGACATTAATAGTTAATGTTACCTTGGTGTATATTACGAATATTAGTTAAGTGGAGGGACTATTTGCTGGTATAACGAGTGAAGGGCTTCTGAATAATATTCATTTACTTGAGAGTATTCAGTTGCAGTTATTTAGTGGACTTAACTGCAATTAGATTTATTATTTGAGAATTATATGAGATATATGGACCTCGAAGTAATAAATCAAAAGCTTACGTAAGTGGGGCCCATATGGACCTAACTTGGAGCTAAAGATATGGGAAGATAGTCTTTTTCTATAAATAGAGATATGATTTATAAGATAGCCCACCCTAACTTGTGTATCTAAAACTCTCTCCCAATTTAGAATTCAAGTTATGACCTTTATGGTTTTAGAAACCCAAAATTCGTAGTATATTCCCGTCGGAATTTAAAATCGAGTTTTGAGGCATTTTGGAGCAGAATTGGAGATTCGCTATTTCACACATTGTTGTAGAAAATTTAATTTCCTACAAAAAATATATATCATATAGCGAATCGGATCAACCGTTAGAGAGTTATGGTCAAAATACAGTTGCTTTATCTTTTCGGATATTCGACTACTGATCCAGAACGTGGGAGGAAGATCTGGGATTACATGCAAGCATTTGAATGGTATGTATCTGATTTTTAAGTTATTGTTTTAATTCATGCATCCTCATGTGATCCTGTGAAGGAAAAAGAGTTATTTGTTTCCGCTGCACAATTTAATGTAGACCCTATTTTCCCTAACAAGAAATTACAGATATAACTTTGTAAATCTGAAATTGCAAGTTTGAACTTGCAATTTTGAGAAATTGTAAGTCTGAACTTGCAATTTCAGAAATTACAGATCTGAACTTGATAACACAATTAATGTGAGAGAAAATTAAGAAAGAGAGAGAAAGTAGAAATAAAAATAAAAATGAAACTTGTAATTTGAGAAATTAAAGATCTAGACTTGCAGATTTGAAATTACAAGTTTAAACTTGTATTTTGAGCGGCATCGCAGCAACACCAAGCAACGACAGCAATAGATGGTAGCAGCAGCAAGTAAAATGGCCCGTTCCACAGGTGCCATAAATCTAGATCTAGCGGGATCTGTTAACAATGGCGAGAGATATAATTTGATCTTAGAGATTCTGGAAAGATGGGGCCGTGTGATTCTGCTGGTGTTGGTATTGTTATTGTCACAGTTAATACGGTGCCGGAGATGTCTCCGGTGATGATGTTGGAAGAGATGACCGTCTTGTGGTTGGCGGAGAAACGATTGGGATTTAGATTTAGGGTTTACAATTGGGATTTAGATTTAAGTTTCTATTTATAACTTGGGATATATTTGAAAAGAAAATGATTTTAAAGGTTATTTATATTTTTTTAAAACTAGAGACTAAATTTACAAATATTTTTAATGCAAGGGATTAAAAACATAAGCTTTTGAAAATAGGACTAAATTCCCAAAGTAATATAAAGATTACATTTCAAAGGAGATCCAAGATGGTACGCTACTAAACCTTCTCATTTTACCTTCATAGAAATAGACCACTCTTTCAAACTCATCTGTCTGCACTTATTACTAATTGTATGACTTCTTCTCTCATTTCTCTCTCTACGTACTTCTAACTAAACGCTTCTCTCACGATAACTACACATCACTTCACATAAAAATGAACGAAAAAAACAGAGTATTAGAGACAGGTTGCAGAGGAGTTCAATGAAAGCCTAAGAAACAACAACAGAGAACGCAGTAAAAGAAGAAATTCATGTCCATTGAATATTGATGGAAACCCTAAGCACCAACACCAACATGCCTTCCTTCCTTCTCTCTGAAATCATCTCCTCTCTTTTTACCTCTGCTGACAAATCCCTCTCAAATCTAACCCACAAATTCGAATTCCTCCAAATTCTCTATCATCTTCTCTCTTTCTCTCTCTACTGGATCCTCTTCTTCCTCCGTCTCCTCCCTTCTCTCTACCCACAATCCACACCCCCTAAATCTTTGGATCCCTCTCAAAAAAATCTCTCCTTTAAGAGAGAGAAAGGAACCCAAAAAGCGATTAATGATGATTCCTCCAGTATTAGTCGAGCACTTTCTCAAATTCTCTCCATCATAAACGAAATCCCAGTAAGCTCTCGTAAGTACGAACTGGTTCGTTCTTTAGCCGAGACCTTGATTGATGACAATATAAAATTAGGGCTTGATGTTCTTCGAGAGATCAATTGCACGGTCCTTTCCTCTGCTTTTGCCCGAACCCTTTGTGAGCTTGAAACTGCAATATTGGAGGAAGTCAATGAGACTGCTGGTTTCGGGCCGGTTGAGTACCGGTTGAGCCGGGTTTTGAGTACGGTTCGGTCTTTTAGCGACGGGGTGTTGTCCCGATTCGGTGGAACGGTGAGTGTGAGTCGACCAGCTGGTTGGAACGCTGAAAAGTTTGCGGCTGAGTTGCTTTGGTTGGCTAAGAAAATGTCGGCTTGTGGAAGCGCGGAAGTAATTTCCGGGTTGTATATGACACAAAATCTAAGGGCCCGTTTGGTTCGCGATTGGAAAACTTGTTTTCAAAAACTAATTTACACCNATCATTTTCACGAGGAGAAAACTACTTTTGTCTTTCGGTGCTAAATTTTAATGGTAATTTGCAATAGGTTCTACAAACAAGAGTTCAAATAACTGTGGATGTTGATATTTGAAATGTTGACGAAGAACCCTAGAAGTCACGAGTTCTTTGGTGCCACATACATCAAGAGGCGAGTGATCTTATAATAATGGTTCGCCGACTTAAACTTGGTGGCCGATTTGGTGGTGATCGAGTCCGAGTCAGCATAGAATCAGTTCGAGTCAATGACAAGCTAAAAATGTATTAAAAACAAGAAAAAAGAAAAAGATTCTAGTCGACCAAGTCGAATTGACAGAGACGTGCGAGTCAAGCCCGAGTCACTAGCGAGCCAAAACGTAAAAAAGAAATAAAAGAAATACAAAATAAACCTGAGTTGATCGAGTCGAACTACCTAGTCGGGCGAGTTAAGGCCGAGTCGACCAAATCAGCCTGAATCGTACTGAGTCTATAACGTGCCGAACTAACCATGATCATAATTATCATCATTGATTCCCTTAGGGTGGCACTAAAGAAGGCTAGCGACTGTTGCTAGCGAGTTGAAAGCAGGCAATACTCGCTTCCACTGCAACTAATACTATTATGAACCCATCAAAATCGTGCTCAATTATTATGTCTGATTTTCAATTTACTTATATTGTGATTAGTGATGTAGCGTGAGAGAGAAATCGTGCAGCCATTTAAAATATGAAGCACACGATTATTGTGTGGAGTTGAGAGATCCAGACGCAGTCGACCTAAAAAAATCAATTTGAGACATTATTTTTGACCATTTAAACTTTGGGTTTGAATAATATTAGAGAAAAAAATTAATTATGCTCATAATTTTATATTTTTACAATAAAAAAATCTAATATGTACTTCATGAAAAATAAATATTCATATATTGCATGCGCCAACTAGTTTAGTTAGTAATGTCTTCAGTTGTTGATAGTTTAGACTTGGGTTTAGCATCAAGTTACTAATCTCGTAAACAAAAAAGAGCTTACCTTCCAAAGCCCTGACAAATTCATATATTCATCAAATTTCTACTATAACCACTAGTCTAAATTAATCTCAGCCGTTGAATATCTCTCTGCAGCATTGTTGTTGAAAGAGGCCAAAGAGATGGGAAGAGGAGAAGCAAATGAAGGAGAAAGTGATGAAATTGAAGATGAACAAAGAGAGAAGAAGATGAAGTTGTTGATGTCATGGTTGCCATTTCTGTGCCGGGCAAGCAATGGACCTGATGCACCTGTATTGAACACCAGTGAAAGAATGGAAGTAGAGAGAGTAATAGAAGACATCATAGAGAAGCTGAGGCAGGAAGACCAACAGGAGAAGGTGCTCTCTCTTTGGCTTCACCACTTCACTTCATGTCCTCTCTCCGATTGGCCCAATCTTCAAGCCTGTTATGCTCGATGGTTCGATGCATCCCGGAAGCTCTTATCTGACCGATGAACTCGATCCCATCTAATATATATACCAAGATATACACAATAGCGAGTGGGACATGTGGACACACGGGTTTCTTTATACTTAGGAAGTCTAATATGTGAAAATAATGTTTGTGATCTGTTAGTCCTGTTCTTCTATCTTTCAAACATAAACAAAATGCGTTTGAAGTAAGTGAAACAACTACAGGGTAACAAGACCACTGGTTCACTGGATGCAGGTTTCGCATTGGAAAGTGAAATATTGTATACATATTACAGACCTAAGAAAGAATGTGTCTCATGAAATTGAAGAAAGTAGAAAAATGCTACTACCATCACAATATGAATATGAACCAAAACAAACAACAAAATCACGCACAAGAGTCTTTTTAGATTCACCTAAACAAATGAATACAAGCAACAGCCATCAATCTGTATTAAGAGGGAAAGACGTTCAGTTCGAATTCAATAAAATGTAACTACAACTAAACTGAAACAGAAAATAAGTCATTAGGGTCTTCAGAGTGTACAATTATAAACATACAAGCAGCAGTCACCAGTCTCTGCATTACATTAAGGGTCCTGAAATTTACTTTCCCCTTCATCTCTCAATGAACCCTGCACTCCAAAAGAATTATTCTTTCTTTACCCAACTAATTCTGCAAAACTCGAACACATAAAGAATTGACCAGGGCGTTGAACAAAAAGTAAATGACAAAAGAATGAACTTAAAAAGATTGTCGATGATGCAAAAATAAGAACTAAAAAAATTGGTGACGAGTTATAGTAGAAGTTAGCCTGCGTCAATCATGTTGTAGTGGTACTATGTATTGACTGCATAAATGTTCTATACAATGGAGGGACCTAGGTTTTTGTTCCATCAAAATAATAGACTGCGCAAGAAGCAAAATTATAAGTTTGGCTTCAGATGGAAATAAGCCTCTCCTTAATTCGGAAGAAGAGATCAGGATTAAGGTTCAAACCAAATTAAGATTCCAATCCTACCATGCAAACTCAATACTAGAAATTTACTAATAACCAAACCCATTAAACCTTATCAAGATTGTGATTTCTTACCTATGCGTCAGGGTCATCAACCTTGGATTGTTCACCTGCCAATTCAAAAGGACAACATTATCATAATTAAGGCCAATATAAAAAATAATCAGTTGGCGACTGAATATAGAAGCCATGAATATGGGAAAGGCTCTGATTAGTTCGACTCTGGAATGACCATAATCACAGTACTGAAGGTAGATAAACAAAGAAATAACGGCACATAAGAATGAAAGAGCACAAATATCAATGAGAAAATGCTTTTATTTTTCATACAAAAGTACCTCGTCTGCTTATTCAAATGGTGGTTTCTTTTGAAATACATGTAAGAGCATCCACAGTCGTGTTCTCTATTTTGATTGTGTAAAAATTAAGACAATTCTGCTAAATTTACATAGCATTGTGGATGCTCTAAAGAACGTAAAAGGTAATATTGCTGCTCACAAAGGAGCAGAACTTTGGAAGCATTGTCAATGAAATCTCTGCTAATACATCTGGTTTTCTGTAATTCTACACTGCTTGTATCTAGTTAATAATTTAAAAATTCGAAAATAAGTGCACTAGTCTCTTCTCTTGCTATCGGTTTTTTTTTTTCCAGGACTTAACAGATAATATTAGTGCATTTATCATAGAGTTGTTTCTCTTCCACATCAACCATTTCGGGGTCTTTACTGTTGAAGTGTTAACGCCTTTTGTGCTTGGCCTCTTCCAGAATTCGGGCGTGTGAAGGATTGATCTAGCGACAAAGAAGTGAAGCACAATAGACACTCATACTCTTGGATTGACAATTCTGTTTAGATTTATTTTCTTTCAGATTCCTTTTGGTTTAATCAATCTTTTCTTTCACATTCTCTACAATTAAGAATTTTACTTGTTGAAGTGCAGCCTCCCTCTATGTTTTTGCTTCTTCCAAAACTTTTTCAAAATAGGTCCTGTCAAAGAGAAATATAGACAACTTCTCTACTCATAGTGATACTCTTGGATAGACCATTTTGCATTGAATTTTTTCTTCCAGATTCTTGCAATGATAATAAGACATCAGTAATAATAGTGGTCAATGCATACACAGACCCAAATTGCTTATAATAGTGGTCAATGTGATGTCATATTTACTGACGATTTCTAAAAAATCCAGTAGGTAGTTTGCGTTTACTCTTTGGAATGTTTTTAAATGCTTTTGCCAGAATGTCTCGGTTTTTCAACCAAAACATTCGACAGAAACAAGATCTAACCTTGCTAAGATGATGGAAATGATCTTAGATATCTCAAGTTTCATTCATCAACATTAGAAGATATAGGTTCCCAGTTCACTTATCTAAATGGTATACTTGCTCCTTGTTTAAATGGTACATGTTATGAGCTAAGGTCACAAGTACACGAATGAGCAGTCCTCAACCACATTCCTGAGAGAACCCACTGTTCTAACTAATTCTTTGCGCTCTACGTGTTAGCAATCAATGTAACTAGATTTTAAGCAGAAGGAAGAATCCAAACCTAACAGAAAAGGAGGAAGTAACAAAAAGAAACGCAAAAGAGATATCTACTTCAAGAAAAACAACGAAAAGGACAAGCGAGGAGGACTCATCATTTACCTCCCTCTTCTGGCAAATCTGAGGTCCATAGTGTGAGGTTGTCCCTAAGAAGCTGCATGATAAGGGTACTGTCCTTGTAGGATTCTTCATTGAGTGTATCAAGTTCTGCAATAGCTTCATCAAACGCTTGTTTTGCAAGGTGGCATGCTCTGCATGACAACGAAGTAGATCACATATATAAGAAACCACTAAAAGAATCATTATGGCTCCGCTTGGTATCCGGGGAATTTTGCAAACATTCGCAGCCCAAAGTTCTATTGTATTTGCCTTGATTGTTGGTATATAAGTGTAATCATTACACTAAATTGTAGTGGTCCCCCACATAAATTTGATGAAATAAAGTGTGAATAAATGTAGCCATTTTTATGACTACAAATATTCACAACCTATTTTAACAAATTTGTATGGGGGACCACTAAAATTTAGTGTAATGATTGCACTTATCTACCAATTAAGGCAAATACAATAGTATTTTGGGGCTGCGAATTTTCACAAAAATTCTCAGGATACCAAGCACAGCCTATATTGCAAATGCCAAACGAGAGCGACAAGCTGAAGGGAAGAGACTGTTCATGATTCCATGAATATCACTATTTATGTAAATAGCAAACCCTATTTGGTGACTAAATCAATTTAGAACATAGGTTTTTTTCAGTTACCAATAAAATATATTAGAGCCAAAAAATACATAAAAATAAAACACAAGCCAAAAATTTTCTAATGACACAAAAAATATAACAGAAAGTCTAGCTTGCAAACCTCTCAGGTGAGTTCAAAATCTCATAGTAAAAAACAGAGAAGTTCAAGGCCAGCCCAAGTCTTATTGGATGAGTTGGTGGCAGATCTGTTGAGGCAGTATTAGTGGCAGCCTACATCAACACAAACAATCCTGTTACGCCTTCTATAACAACTTCCACCAATTGAAGAGGAACAATGAAAGCAGAGAAAGAGACTCGGCTAAATTAAGCAGACCTGGTAGGCCTTGAGTGACTGATCTGCCACTTCTTTACGCTCATTACTGAATTTAATTTCGGCCAAATATCGAAAGTAATCTCCCTTCCTGGGCAGAAGAGAAACACATCCAGATCAAAATTAGCATTAAAATTAAAATAAATAATAACAAAATGCCAAAACATTTAAAGCCCAAAGAGAAATTGAAACAACATATGCAAAAAAAAATAAAAATCACAGATCACTGAAATAGTTGGATTTGAAAACCAAATGGATAAGTACATAACTAGTTTTCTTCTCTTTACTTTCGGTAGTTAATTCATTTTACACTTTTTTGTGGTTTTGTTTAAGGCGTCTCTTTATTCAAAGTTTAAGCCTCCCACTATGTGAAGGATTATGCTTGCCTAATAGAGAGAAATCAGGCACTCTACACTTCAAAATTTCAAACTACCCAGTTTGCATACATTAATCCCTCCACCATAAATCAATAGCCGAAATCCACAAGCTGAAACAAGACGAAGAAAATGAAGAATTACAAGAAACTTACATCTTATAGTAAAAAACTGTGGATTCTCCTGTGGAGGATGATGGCAGGAGGTGTTCATCAATGACAACCAAGATATCATTGCAGATCTTTGAAAGCTCATCTTCAACCCTCTGCCTGTAATCTCTTATCCTCCTTACATTTTGCTCATTTCCCTTTCCATCCTCCTTCTGTTCAATGGAAGACAATATACGCCACGATGCCCTTCTTGCACCAATTACATTCTTGTATCCGACTGACACCAGATTCCTTTCCTCCACAGTCAGTTCCACATCCAACCTAGCTACCTTCTTCATCGATTCAACCATTTCTGTAATAAGAAGATTAGTGAAAATAAACATCATGTCCAAAATAAAAATGCAACGGAAGTTACAAAACGAAAAAGTTTATTAAACAAATAAGATTGGACATAAGAATGTTGGTTATTTTGAATGTCTTGCAACAGAAACAAAGTTGGAAAATGAATCTACAACTCTAATAAAATATCGAACAAACTACAAACACACTATTGTATTAGAAAACAAATGAAATCTATACCCAATATCATACTTTGTGAAGCATAAAACTTCAAGATAAAAGATGAAATCTGGAAAATGGCAGCCACCTCATTATATACATATCAACCAAACAAATACTACATATGATGTATCCTATACACACATGGGAAATGCTATGTTAACCGATTCCGTTAACAAAAAATTTAACAGAATTCAATACAAGCCGTGAATGAGTGAATTGAAGGGTTTCTTGTGATTCTTCCTGATTACGTGCATCCACGGCTGATATTGCAGTCGGATTAAAATTTCAGGTATTTCTTTCGATCCACATAGCATGATTCATACACACGCGGATGAGATTCTGACATGTGGTGTTGGAATAAATTCCTCGAGATATATCCACAGAATCGACTACAAATAAAAAGTTGCATTAAATAGCATGAGAATAAACAAAATGTTTGGCTGTTGACATGGCGAAAAACACATACCTGCTACATACAACAAAACAGCCAAAAAGGGAATTCAAAGAGTAACATCCTCAAAATAGAAGATGGGTTATATTTGATATTGCTAGTCTCCTAAGGATCTTCTTGATCAGGTCAAGAAAAGTGGAAGACTTCTTAATTAGATTAGGACTCTATAGGCTATTAAAGTATTAAGTACAATCTCTTCAGTATTCAGAAATCAAAAGGTACACATGACTTGAGTGTCAAAGAACTTTGGTAGGTAAACAGAATCAACATCATTAGGAAATCCAATAGCAAAAGAGCTCCCAATGATTACCATCTACAATGATCAGGATTCTTCAAGTTCATCTGACTCAGATTTAACCCCATCTTTAAAGAATCAAAATTTTCAAAAGAAAATACAAATTTGAAGAACCCAATCAACATCATTAGGCAATAAAACCCACATTAGCAATATTGTACAATGATCAAAGGATAATTGAAATATATATAGTTTCAAGGAATTAAATTACTATAATACATCTATACACTTGAATTCAACAAATTTATGAACAAATCAAGCAAAATCAACCAGAAAAAAGTGAAAAAAAAAGTTGGCATTAAAATTCTTCAAAATTTTACATTTAAAAAAAATATATCATAACCAATTAAGAATATATTCAAGAAGATTAAAACCAAAACCCAAATAGAAACTTCTGCAAAAACCATAAAATTGTCAGAGAATTGGGAAAAAAAAAATAAAAAAGGAAGAGAAAAATAAAAAAGCTGACAGGCCAAATCAATCTAAACAAAATTAACCCTTTCAAAAAAAATCTAAACAAAATTAACAAATCAAGAAAAAATAGAATAAAATACCAACAACGATTTTTAATTATTAATTAACGAAAAAATATAAGAAATTTTTTTATAAAAAAAAAAAACACAGATACCCAAAACTAAGAATAGACTAAAGTAAAAGATACGTGTGAAAGTAGCTTCGAATCCGTTATAAAAAAAAAAAACAGAGTACTTGTAAACTGAATTCAGATGCAATGTACTTGAGAATTAGCCGTTAGATTTTTGTTTTTCGGATTTTAGTGTGTTCAATTAACGGTTGAAAATTGCTTTAAGAACTCTGCTGAGTAAGTGATTGACTAAAATGATTTGGGAAGAGAATGTCCGTTGGATCGTTAGATAAACAGATATGGGAATCAAGTCCGAATCAGTGTCGGTCACAGGCTAGCTGACAAGAACTCGGAAGTATTGGATAAGTACTACTGGTTCTTTGGTTTTGTGAGTGGGCCCGGTTGGGTGGACTAATTTGTAAATGTCCAGTTAATGGAGTTTAATTACGGAAAAGGTCCCTACAGCTACCTGACGTGTCATACTTGCAATATCATCATTTGACTGTTGAGTGTTGACCGTTGGCTGTTAATGAGGTGTTTTAGAAGAGTTCAGCTCCCTATGTCCCCATTTTGCCCGTGCTGCTATTTGGACCGACCGTTTTACAAAACTGATGCTCGACACTTATGTGGCATAATGGGTCACACTGCCACATAAATTGGACACTCCTTCAAAACACTTTTGGGAAGGAAAAAGCATGCCACATAAGCGTCTAGCATGGGTTTTGTAAACGCATCGGTCCAAAAAGCTTTATTGTTTTGCCCGTCCTTTCTTTGCCTCATGGAACCAATTTTTTTTCGTGAAAAATGCTCTATCCATCGTATAAAGAGTACAAATCCTTTGGCGTTAATATCTTTTATCCCTTGCACAAAGAGACGATTTAGTGGTTGAGATTTTACGAAAATGTTCTCCTTATGCTATATAGATTATTCGTATAAAAAATTAGCTAATTTTAAAACTTCTAACCCAATTAAAAGTTGATTGTAAATTAACCGTCCATTACTTAAAACAATTACAGCTCATTTTAAAAACTTTTTTTTTTAATAATCGGGGTGTCTAGACCTCTTAAAACACCTGACTAGTCTTTGGTTAGTGTCTTCCTCATGTTAGCAGTTATCAATTATCGGGTTGGAGGAATTAACCCCACGGAGCTGACTACGAAAGGAATCCAAACTCTCAACCTCCATGAGTGTTACACTATTAGGCTATCCCCTCATGATTTATTCTAAATTAAAACTTTTTAACACTAAAAAATTGATTAAAAAATCAACAGTGAGAAAAAATATAAAGGGATCTAAGGGTTATTCTGCACAATCTTATTGTTCTTTTTTTATCGAAAACTATTTAACCAGATCTTATTCAACTCCATCAAAGTTACACAAAGATGAAAATGACCTAAAAGCTAATTTCAACTATATTCAGGATCAGCTTACGCATTGCACATGCTTTATATATATATATATATTACAATATACTATAGGAGAAGCATTTGGGTTAACAAAACCCTCTCTTAGGTGTGGGTTAAAAAAACCTACATTATAAACATATGTTCCAATCTATTAGTCTTTCTCGAATTCTAAAACAACTAAATTTTTTAATTATGTAATAAAAAAATTCAATTTTTTTTTTAAAAGAAGCCCCATGCCTTGCACGGGATATGGGGGCTAGTATATATATATATATATGTGTGTGTGCACATTTTACATGCAAACACATAAAATGTGCATTCCAAACACATTTATTATATTCAATTTCTTAAATGTGTACGCAACATGGCAAACACACGTTGGATGGTCCATCTAGATGGAGGACCGATGGTCCTCAACTCATTTCCCTTTCTGAATTGAGTGATTGTTTATCTGAACTGATCCATAATGGACCACATGATCGTGCTAACATGACATCAAAATTTAGTTTCGACACCAAACCTTTATGGCCCAATACAAGGGCTTAGAGCCCACTTCAAGGGTTGATTTTTTGTGATGATATTCTTTTCACCATATAAATCATCCATACAAAAAATTAACTCATTCTAAAACTTCTAACCCGATCAAAAGTTGGTTAGAAGTTGATTGGAATTCAACGGTAAGAAAATAAACGGTGAGAAATAGAGTCCAATTTTGTATCGGGTTAGAACTTTTAAAATGGATTAATTTTTGTAAGGATTATCTACATGGTTAAGAGAACATCCTCATTGAAAAATCATACCTTAGACCAAGTAAGTAAGAGGACCGCTGGAGACTAATCCAAATCCAATGACTCAAACTTCCCAACCCAACTTGGATCCAGTCCTAGGTCAGGCCCAAGCTCTTCAATCTGGTCCCTGGCCACCCAGTTTTGATAAAAGGCCTTTCACATTACATCCACCTAGTCACCTAGACCTGGCAACGGGTTAGGATTAAGATCAACAGTAGACGGATTAACGTGTAAAGATTGGTTAATCCCAACTCTGACTCATTTATGAAACAGATTAGTTTTTCAAACTCTAATCTTGACTAGTTTGATATTTTTCTATATTAAACAAGAAAACAAATTAGGGTTGACCCTAACATGATTCTTGAGTAATGGGTCAAGAATACTCAGCCCTAACTTATTTACTAGCGGATCGAGTTAAGGTAGGATTGGAGAGTCACGGGTCAGTTTGCCAAGTAGTGATCCACCGGTTTAAAATCTTGCTGATTAATTATATATCTTTACTACTTCCTAGACTAAAGGACAGGGCCGTTTTTCCGGACACACATATTCGAATGACTGAATTAAACAGTGAAAAAGTTTTAATTTGTGAAAACAGTGGGTGAACACCACCACCACCACAAAACCCTAGGCTCCTAACTAGCCATGGGGTGTTAGGCTAGGGCCAGTGGAAGCCCTTAAACCCCAAACCTAACTAAAAATCAAGGCCAGTGGAAGCCCTTATGCATCAGAACCCGAAGTTTAGCCCGTAATTTGGGGGTGCGCTAAGGGTTTAGGAATACTCGCGTAAGAGTTCCCATACGCGGAAGACTCCCGCGACGAGAGAAATCACGAAAGTTATCTGCGAGAAAAGTATTTAAAAAACTGAGATTGTTTCCTAAAAATTTGGAGAAAAAACACACTATGGAAGTGTTTCAGGAGAATTTTTTAAAAAATCTCTAAAAATATGGGATCACGGCAGATTTCCGCAAGATTTTCTATTACACGATTGGCCCTGCCCTATCCTACCCTTAACCCCTTAATCCACCCAAAATTTTGAGGGGTTAAGGATACACGACTGCCCTACCTTTATACGGATACTTCAAAAAAAAAAAAAAAGTTCTATTAATAAGCATAAAATACACGTAAGGGGAATAGCTTGTGCTTTCTTTTTATTGTCTTGTTTGGCTTTATTTTGTGACAATTCAGTAGTTCACTCAGTGGAGTGGCTGATCAGTCACCCTCCCTACCTAACCTACATTCATTCATGCATGCATGCATGCACTCCATATACTATACACTGTGTTTCCAGTCTTTTGTTTAGAAAAATGCTAAATCTATAGCATTCTTTACTGCATTTTTACTGAATCTCCTTTCGATAGACGTACAATTAACTCTTTATTCGTGCCTATTTCAAAATTAACATTATGCTCTCATAAATGGCTTCGACAATAAAAATACAAGTGAGGATATTTGTAGCATTACCTCTTTTTTTTATTGGATACCTTTTTAATTCTTTTCAATTTTACTTTTCATAATAATATATTTAGTGGTACTACGGCCCACATATGCATTTTACACGTTAGATTGATTTTGTTAACATGTGCCGTTAAGTTTTTTAGTTTTGTATTTTGTTTAGTTTCTTAAGGTTGTCCAAATGGGCTGATTTTTTTATATGTATGTTATTTATACTATTTGGATCATATCTAAAAAAATCAGCTCAATCGGAGTCCTCTAGCACCCTCTAACACAACAAACACTTAATTTAGACTTTAATAGTATGAATGAACGGCTGACATTTAAAGTGATTTGTTTAGAGGGTTATATGTCTCTAAATGAGCTGATTTTTTGTGGACATCTTATAAATAATGATAATATTATGCATACAAAAATTCAGCTGATTTGAAGACCTGTAACTTGCAAAAAAATCCCTTCAAAAACATCCTTATCGTGTGCCCTTAGGGCACACGTTAACAAGACCCTTCTCTTTTTTATTAATTTGTTAATAACTGTTTAAAAAAAAAAAAAAAAAAGTTGATACGCAAAGATAAAATTCATATCATTATACTTTTCAATCAACTTTTATATTATGATGAAAAAAGAAAAATAACAAGAAAAACAAAAAGATGCACGCAGTAGCACTGTAAGGACCCGAGTCCGACACCCAGAGACCCGGAGCTCCAAAAGTTGCTAACCAGATTGTAACAATCCGAACTGCTGTTACCATTCTTACAAACGCAGACAAAGTTATTCCGGGGCGGGGCATACCCACATACACCATCACTCTTCTCACAAGCCTCGCACATCATGGCAATATTGTAATAATTATCCAACCCGACTTCGTTATACTTCAAAGCTACCCCATATTCCCATCGGTTCGGATCTGTCGGAATATCACCGAGTGAAAGAACCGACGAATAGCCGGCGCATTTTAGCGCCTTAAGGTCTAGATCACCTTTGGCGTTGAGATTCGCCGGCGAATAGACGCAGCAGGTGTTTATGGGGGAGAACATGGGCAAACCTAGAGAGAGAAGAGTTGGGCAGGTGTGTAGAGAGGTGCAGAGATGAGAGTAGGAAGAATCACATATGGGGTTGCCGGATTTGGAGGTGAGAGAAGAAGTTGGAGGTTGACAAGCTAAGAGGATGAAGAGAGAAGGGCCGAGTTGGAACGGCGAGGACCAGTCGAGGCCGAAGTTTGGAGAGGAGTGCATGGAGGAGCATGTGGACATGAGAGTTGGGGTGATGGTTAAGATCGAAGTGGAGTAGGATATGGAAGTTATGGGATAAGAGCCGGCGTGCGTGGTGAAGATGAGTTGGTCTCCGGTAGATGAGCAGGATACCGATGGGTAGAAGCGAGGAGAACCGCAACCGAAGCCGGTGCCGAAAGGGTACTTGATTGGGAGAGACCCACACTTGTTTTGGCAAGAAGATGGAGGAGGAGGAGGTGGTGGTGGTGGTTCAGTGATGGCTGAAGTGATGATAGAGAAGAGGAAGAGAAGGAGAAGGAAGAAGAGATGGAGGGTAGTACTGAAGAAGAAGAAGAAATCAGCCATGGATGATATTGAGTATACTGATGGTCAATTGTGAATGATTCTGGCTGGGGTGGTGCATGTACTGTTTTTGGTTTGCTTTAATTGCATGTATTGAAGAAGAGGAATATGAATGGAGCTTAGAGGTAAGCTACTTTTGTTCTTTTTAGTAGTGGAGAGAAATGGGAATGAAATTTGTTCACCCAGTTATTAAGTGGGTGAACATTAGGGTCCATCATCAAGCCGTCCAATGTTACAATGGCCAACCTTTGATGGCTGGATGATGGACGTGAAGTCCACCCACTTTTTCAAGTGGGTGGATAAAATAACACACAGTAAATTAGTTTTGGTGGGTCCTTCTGATCACGACCAGTCCACCAGAATATATTCTGGTGGGCAGTGCTGCTTTGGCCATAAAGCTACAGGTTTGTTGTGTGGCAGTGGCTGTAACGGGCCTGGTGGTGGAACACTCTTTTTCTTTTGTTTGAGCTGCATGGTCGGATGCTAAATAATACAGAAGTTTCAAAACAATATTTTGTATATTTCATGTCTTTTACATAGTAGCATAGGCACATCAAAATCTTCAACATGACATCCATTTTTCCCCTTTCAAAATCTTCTTAATCTCCTACCTGATATCAAAATCCATTGATGAGGCTAGAGAACCTGTTGATCATCACTACTAAGAATTTCAAGGGTTAGCCACCTCTATCAATCCGAATCAATGCCATCCAATTCTAATCATGCCTTCTTTGATCCATCTCAAAAAGGGCAAGTACACATTCCTCATAGCACCATATAAACTAATAAGATGATTCAAGGGGATCAGTTTATGGTAATAATGATCTTCTCCACATGCATAAGATGATCATCCTGTTGAAATACTCGTACCAGTTAGAACATCTATTTTGATGTTAACTTCAAGACATATTTTCGTAGTTCCTAATCAAAATCATGTCTGCATTCCCCTGGAACAAGGAGATTAGAGGCTACATCTTGAATGAGAAACTGAATTAATATGAACATCAGCATCACCAAAAAGATGATTCACTATTTAATATGAACAGCACAATCAGCAGATGACTGAGTCACTGTCGAATTAGAATTATGGAAATCTTCTTTCTCCATTTTTGTCACAATAGTTGACCACCTACCTTTAACAGGCACCCAAAACCTTTTCTTTCTTCTTTTTTTTGTTCTTTTTTTTTTTTTTCTCTCTCGAGGGCTCTTCGACTTCCATCCCGAAACAAGAAAATCTCATGCTGAAATCTGTTTTCTGTAGAAACCCAGACCATTCTTGTTGTTGCAGGATGGAGAGCAAGGGAGATTCTTATCGCCTTTCACTTCCTGCACAACCCCGACTTGAGCTTGCAGCATCACTAATGGAAACAGAAGCCAACGACTTGGATGCCCATGTCCTGGCATGTATTGCTCGATCCTGCAAATTGCTCCTCTTCTTAAAAGGCTCCTTCAAAACTTTGAAAACCTGCATTGCCTGATTGAGAAATGTCAAAGGACATTCCCACAAGCTAATTAAGCTCATATTCCGGATGTGCCTACTCCAAGCAGCAGAAGCACATGCAAGTAGCGAAGGAAGAAGGAAGCAGAGCAATCTAAGAATCACAAATGCAGTGGCCAGTGCCAGATATGTCTCCTGCCGAAGCAACTTCTCCGGGGACCTTGCCCATGAGAATGGGCAGCTTTCTTCCTCACTGTCCTCAAACTTTGCCAGATCTGATGGGCTGCCAATTTTCTCCAAAGAAGTCTGATCAAGAGACACAGGCTTCATTCCTAACAAGAGCACATCCATGATATAGATCATCAGGTCGAATAATGCGAGAATGTGCAATTTCTCAAGGATCCTCATGAAAGAACACCAATGAAATTATAAAGGAATGAATACCACTACAAAACATGACAAAACCAATTATGCAACTCTCAAAGAGAAGTTGTCAATCATAACCCAGTTCGAAGATAGTTTTTGGATATTATAAAACAACACAACCTATCAATTAATGCGATTATCGAATAATAAAGAAGTAGAATGACCATCCTGCAAACTTTTAAATCCACCAGAAAATATGCAAAGGTACTTTTTATCCTTCAAGGCAAGAAAAAGAAAATGCTGTACCATTACCCATTCAAGTTCAATAAAAAGGATAACAATAAAACCTACTTCCTCAGTAAAAAGCAACTATGTCTCAACAGCCCATCACAGTTCTAAGAAGCACCTTTTAAAATGTTAGCTGATATTACCAGCAATTTCTTCAGATGTTGTCAATCTAAATTACAAGGGAAAGGGGAAAAAGAGGGGAAAAAAAGACATTGTTTTTCAGATCCATGAGAGATGAAAACAAACAGAACACCACAAGAATGATCAACAAATATGCTTACCAGTGACATCAGTATAGAAAGCAATGAGAGAATTGAGGGTCCGCGAGCCATGATACCTCACCCGCATGGTGGAATTTAAGAGGAAAAGTGTAGGGAATCCATGAACACCATATCTAGAGAGTATGCTGTTACAATTCGTAAATGATATTCAGGATATGGATGTTCCAGAAAAAAAAATTCTGTGAAACGTAAAACAGCCAAAAAAAAAAAAGAAAATTAATTTTCAAACCTTGGCTTGACAACAGATTCTTCAAATGCAAAATGGAGGATGGAGGGATACAAGGAAGACAGGACGGCAAAGGTCGGTCTACAAGTTCTAGAGAAAGGACACCAGGATGCATAAAAGAGTACAGCCACATAGTCCCGACTGTTCTTGTGAACCAGATTAAGCACCTTCTGCAATGAAACATCATCACCCTGCACAAAATCACAAATGTCAATAACCATCAGAATTCTATTGGACCAGAAGCATCTAAAAAATGGTTCCAGCATAAACTTCACTTGTTCATACTAATGGAAATACATAGTCGAGCATAGACTAATTCATCATCGAGAACTACTCTCATCATAATCAGGACAATGGAATTTTGTTACCCTTCATTTCAATCAAACAATAAAGAACCTTCCTTTTGTTTACTAGAAGTTATTGATTTCTAACGGCGTAAGATTCCTGAGATTCCAGTTATTGTTAAGGGAGATTACTAGTCTACGGTTGACTAAACAGAGTTTGAGTTTGGCTTGCCATATGTTCTTACACTAGAGGTCAGCCTGCTGAAGATGTAGAGAGAGTTCATTAACATAAATTCCCTACAGTACTGGGGAAATGACTTCCATTTTTTTTTTAAGAGAGTGAAGAACCATACAAAAAACTTCAGTCACTTTCCATCTTTTAAAGGTTTTCGAAATTGGTTTTCCTATGGGTTTGCTTTTTTCCATAGCAAACAAATACAAGGAAACATGATTCTGTGATGGTGTTTTCTTTTCCACTCACTGCCTGCAAACAAAATGCAGCCATACAACTCCTATGGCTTAAGGAAAGTCACGCCGAACAGCACCAAAAGAGCTTATAGCTCCGCATTTTCAGACAACCCAGTCACCAATGGCAGACCAAGGTTGTCTAAGGAGAATCATTAAAGTTATGCTTCAACAATTCTTCTTCAGGCCTCTGTTTTAGTTGGTCAATGTCTTCTTTACTCACTTCGCAACCACAGTTCATCAACTAATGTTAAGATCCGTAACCTAATACATCCTTGAACTCCTTAATTATAAATAACCACCAAAGAATCGTAATATGGTTTTCCAAAAAGAGTTGAATTGATTAAAAGTCGGCAACTTATAGTACTCATCACTAATGCAACCCATTGCCCTCCCTTATTTACAATACTATTCTATCCTCCAGATAATTATATTCCTCAGTCCCTAGCTACATTGTAACCTCTACTCTAGGACTTATAGTCATATATTCCCTCTTTTTTCTTCTGATAAAAATTTGGTATCCTATAGGAGTAAGACATTTTTGGAGGAAGCATTACAACCTTACCTCCAATTTATTAACCTCCTCCAAGTTTTTCAATCCAACTGTCGGGACCAATCTAAATACTGAACATTTAAAGAATCAGACGTTAATATTCCAGATAAATGCTACCATGTAAGGCAAAAGGTAAATCCCTGAGCCACTGAGCCACTTTTATTGCATTGAGAGGTAGTACTTTATGCATGCCTTTGTGTATATATACTGAAAGGATCTATCTTGGGTTTTAAGAAATGAACAGGATAAAACCTATTACCTATCTATAACCTTGTCCCAAATATTGGAACTATTGATAGTCATAGCCCCACTTACTATAACCATGTTCCTATACGTATCCAGTCTAGGCATCATCATTTTTCAATAACAAAGGTAAATTGGGGATTTTTCCCCTTCATGTATACCAATTTCTCTTCTTTTTTTTCCCTAATTGACCTTCCTCTATTACCTTTCAAGCCGAATTATTCCAAAAAATTTGCTCAAAAACACAAACCCCACTTTAAGTTAATGAAACAGCATATTCTCTATCTAAAAGAACCAATTCAAACAAAACCAGAAACCCACATCAAGAACAACATAAATAACCAGAAAAAAAAATGTCCAAAATACCTCCGTAACACCGACAAAATTTCCACCATAACCAAAATTTGAGAAAGAAGGCGTGTCCATACATAAATCTCGAGACCTAAGGATCGAATCTGTAATGGGAATTGGAGAACAGACAGTCGATGAAGAAACCCTAGCGGAATCACCGTAAAATAACCTCCCGAAAACGAGTAACAAAAAGAGCCCTTTGTCCCATACCCTAATCGCCATGGATAAACCAAGAGAGATATATAGATAGAGAGAGAGAGAGAGAGAGAGAGAGAGAGAGAGAGAGAGAGAGAAAGAGGGAGAGGTTAAGAAAGCAGGGGTGGGGTAGGAAAGATGAATACCAGAAACCCTAAAGAGGAGGAGGGTTGATGCGAGGTGCAGAGAGAGCCCAGCGCATTTTAGCGGTGGAGCTCTGGTGGTTAATAGTGGTGATGGAGATGATCGCCGAAGAGATTTCACAAACGGTCGGCTTTTTACAGAGAGATTCTTTTTAGATTTTTTTTAGAGAGAGAAAGACAAGGTTGAGCTGAAGAAGAAAATGGTGAAGATATTAGGGACTGGTTTTTATAATGTAGCAAAAAAATTTTTTTTTTTTTTTTTTGGCCTTTATCGTCTTTTTTTGATTTTTACATTTTATTATGGGATAAAATAGCTGACGTGGTAATACAGTAATCCCCAAAAACGGTCTGTCGAACGTCTCCAACTGAAAATCCTAAGCATTTGACTTTTGAGAGTTGAGAGTCCAAACAAGTGTAATTTTGTAACCCACCAATAATGTGGGTGACCAACACCACTTTCAAGGTGGCATAAAACGGCAAAACGCCGTAAAAATGAAAAATCTTTTAATAGTTGGATGAGGGTATTAGTATTAACATATCCATATCTATATCTATACTACTGTATAATGCAAATATTTGAATTGAAACCTATTTTATCAAAACTTGTAAATTATTTATCAAATGGATGGCATAGTTAGTATTAAATAAAATTCTAGCATTAAATAACTTTTCTATAACATTAAATGAGTAATATATACATTAAAAAATACCACAACTATAATTAAGAACAAGTCTAACGTAAATACGTACAACGCACATGCATGAAGTTTGTATAACAAACCATATATGGTTAATATTGGAATTCGAATGGTAACAAAATAAGCAGAGTGAAATCCAAACTCCTATATATGAATGAATCAATTACTACTGACTAATTCAACCAAATTCTTATCGAATTTCAAAATCAAGGGAATTGCCAAGTTCCCTTTGATTTTATTATCTTCCACATTCCCTCTTAATTTGAAATTTAGTAAGAACTTTGCGTAGTTTTTTTCTCAAAAATAGCATGACTACTTATATTAGTTTTTGGGGCCTGCTAATATGTGCCATAATGGCATACGATAAGGTTAAAATTATTAGATATTTTTTATAAGTTAGAGGTCTTTAAATCAAAAAAATATTTTTGTATGTATAATGTTATCATCATTTAAATGATGTCTAAAACAAATCAGCTCAATCAGAATTTCTTAACTCTAAAAAAATATCACTTTAAATGTTAGTCGTGCATCACGCTATTTAACTCTAAATTAAGTGATCTAAACGTCTCCAATTGCGTTAATTTTTTATAGACATCTTATAAATAATTATAACATTATAAACACAAAAAATGAGATCATTTGAAGATCTCTAACATGTAAAAAACATATCTTACAACTCTAATCTTATCATGTGCCCGAAGGGCACCAGTTAACAAAACCGTTAGTTTTTAAGCATTTGGTCGGTGCAAAACTGAAAAATATAATTTGTATCAAAAACAAAATTTTTACCTAAAAACTACAGAATTAAGAAACTAATAAATATAAAAATTAGGTTAGTAAAATCATGACTTACAACTCACACACACGACAAAGTATGGAAGGAGCAACCGAAGAATCGTAAAAGTTGGAATCTCATTTTTTTTAACTACATTTTTTAATGTGTGTTTTTTCTATTAAACATTCATTTATATTTTATACTATACTTCAAAGTGTTTCTTTTTTTTTTTTCAGGAATTAGTTGAGAGTAGTAAAAACTTGACCAATCTTTCCACCCCATAGAAAAGTTCATCCCAATAGGAAAATGATTTCACCATCCCAAGCTATGTTAGATGTATTGGTTACAACTGCGTATAGGTTGAGCTTAAAGCTTTTTTTTAAGCTCGGACTCGTGAAATCAGGACTCATCCCAATATTTGTTCAAACAGTTTTCACACACAAAAAAAAAAAGGGGTTAGAAAAGGGGGGAGAAGAATTGCTTTCCAATATTCATTTGAATACAATTTTCAGAAAACAAAAACCTTTTTCTCTTTGTTTTTGAAAATGGGTTGTTCTTGGAGTATAGAAAATTCTCAAGATGGGGCTTTAGAAAGAAACTTGACCTCATTCAACAAAATACTTCAGATAAACCTCTATGATAACCAACAAAATTAGAAAATTAATTAAATTTTACAAAAAGTTCCTTTAACACACTCATGGAATTGCCAACCAATAATATACAAAAAATTAACGAAATAAAATCAGGCATAAGAGCAAAAATTTCAGGTCCAAAATTACTTGCTGAATCATTTCTTGAACATTTCAATACTAACACTTATTTTGCAGAGAACACAGCAAGAGGATAACAATAATTTATTTATGATTAATATTGATTTCAGAGACGCGAAATTTAAAAAAAAAAAAAAAAATCAATTTTATGATCCCAACATAGAAAGAATGTTTAAATCAATCTGAAAAAATAAATCAATAACTAAATGCATTGATAAATGATTGCCTGAGACATCAAGATGCTCCAAGGGTTTCCCTTATCAATCTCTGGCGAAGCTCAAAAAATGCTTCATTTTGCGTCAATTGGAATTGACATAGCCACCAAAGTCTGCAGTTTATCGTCATCCGTTACTCTAGTATCTGCTACAACATCCTCATCAGGTCCAGTATGGTTTCAGCAAAAACCACCTTCAAGATCATTACTCCCAGATTTTTTGGCTTCATTGTGCTCGGATTCCTGTACTTGTATAGAGAAAACTTTCATATACAGTAGTTTCCACACCAGTAATACCAGAAGAAGTATGCAAACAGCTCTTACAAGCTACTTTTTGCTCAAGGTCTGGTTTATCTTTACAAGTACTCAAACTTTTTGGGATGAAACCCACATCAAATTCACCATGAGGAGAGCCAAAATTCATTTCATTGTAGGAGCTGGCAGTCGAAGTAAGTGGAATAGAACGCTTTGGCAATGTCAACTGATGCACCTATATTACAGGACCCTGAAGGAACCTGCATCAGAGATGGTATCTCAATCCTCCTCTGCAGAGGTATCCCACCAGGTGATTCTCTCACATAGTTACATAGTTTCTCACATGGACCCCAACATGTCCATTGTAACGATGTCTTTCATGGGAAATTCTATGGCAGAACTGGCGTTCGTAATCTTCATCTTTAATTATCACCCATTGACCAATGGAAGCACCAAGTCTACACCTTTTTGCACTCTGGTGTGTGATGTGATGACAACAAATGCTCCAAACGTTCATCCTATATATTAAAACTCATATTGCATTTGTGACATTCTATGAGTCTAAAAGGTCACTTATTTTAACCTCTTCCAGATTGTCAACTCTTGGAAAAACAACTTGCATCTACGCACAAAAAAATTAAAATGCAAGGGTGATGCTGGATGATAAATGAGATCTTCCTCCAGTTTCTTCATGTGTATGACCTGCAGTCCGTTGTATATCCCATACATCCAAGGGAGTGGCGTGTAAATGGACCAAATAAAGTTCACTTAAACACCTGACTTGCACTTCCAGAAGCCAAGTTGGACACCACATTAATATTCTCAAAACCATTACCACTATTTGGCTGGCTCTCATCTTGAGGTCCGGAAAGAGAGAGCAAATATGAGGAGACTTCCTTGCAGGATTTAAATTGCAATCCATTTGGGCTGGAAAATAAGAAATAAAGATCAAATTCATGTAAATATAATCAGGCAAAAATAATGATGATATTGCAAAGGATATTAATTATTAAAAAAAAAAGAAAAAAAAACTAGTTCTCATGGTGATTATTGTCGTCTATAAGTGAATCATTATACAAACCAATGTGCATTTCAAAATAAGACTTCTCTGAATTTTAAGAAGTTCAACAGCACAGGCTGAATCGAAGCTGAATAAAAACATTAAGGAAATTCAATCAAAATCAGTGAACTGATTTGGGAACAAATCATCAAAACGTCACACATGCTTGTCAAAGTATTGATATTTTCTGATGAAATTTTTTAGAAGTTTGACGAATTTTTGCAACAAAATCACAATATTCAAAAATGCTTTAAAGCTATAGATAGAAAAAAAAGTTCAGCATCATAAATTCCCATGATCGTTATCTAGCAAATATACTAGTACGAGTATGATACTGAACTTCTTACAAGTAACAACTGATCTTGCTTGTGACAAACTTTGATCCCAAGTACTATGGTGTTATGTAAATGCATTATACGCCAATGTATATATGTAGCATTATTCATTCTGTTTTTCGATGCCAATTCGAGGGCCCATCGTATTTCGGTGCTCTTTTGATTTTTCAATGAAGTTTTATGGGGAAAAAAAAAAAAGACCTCCTAAGCAATCTCACAAGGTAAATCTTATGTAATGGTGATTTTGTGAATATTCCCTATATCAAACCACTCATCATTGACATTTTCTACCTTTTTCCCTTATTTATAGTAGGGTTTGGAAATTTATTCCACTTGAACCCTAGTCAGGAATCACTACCCTAAACAGAAAAATGTATTTATAGACTTCAGAAATCCACCCCAAAACATGCTATGTGCTTGTAGTTTTAAATCTAGGTCACATTTAACTACATATATATGACATCATCATTTACCAGTGAATTACAACTACACCATTTATCACTAAAAAGTTCATTCCAAAGAAACAGAACCCTTTAAATTTTAGGGCAAAAAAAAAGTACCTTATGTATCTGCGGCAGAACAATGAAAAACGACCCTCTTTCCTCTTTAAGCTAAGCAAAAGATTCCAACCAATTGGCAAAAAATCCCCAAAATCACTAGCATCAACAACCTTTCTCTTCTTCCTTCTGCTACCCCAAAGCCCTTCTAACCCTCTCAGATACCCTAACAAATCAGCTTCTGTCTCCAATCCAACGGTTCTCCTCTTCAATTCAGGACCAAACGGATCTCCAAGATTACCCAATCCAGCAATATCAACAACAACACCGTTCCGATTCACAACCGGAAATTTTTCCAAATCAACTGTGCTCCCTAAATTAATCAAGTTCGAGTTTTTTCGGGTGTTTAGGGTTTTTGATTTATTCTTTGCAAACAGTTGTTGAAGAAAATAAACGATTTTTGTGTTCTCTTTTTGTTCAGGATCATCGATTGGTTCGGATGTAGGTTTTGGAATTGGGAGAAGACCACCAGAACGGCGGCGACTTCCAATGCTGGTGATTTCGGGTTTCCGAGGGGCTAAACGGAGACGAGAGTAAGTTTGTTTACGACTTCCGGCGCTTTCATTGAAGATTGATCGATCGATTTTAGGGATTACGATTTCGTCACAGCGACGAAGATCGAAAGATTCATTAGAACAGAGAGATAATGAGTTGAGGTCAGATTGAGATAAGAAACGCATATCGATGATTGGGATTGAATCAAGATTAAGGATGTCGGATGAAGAGTCGACTGTGACGGTCGTCATTGAAGGCGGCGGCGGCGGAGGAAGAAGGGAAGCTTATTATTTACGACGCTGAAAAAAACAGTTGGAGAAAGACTGGGGAGTGGCGGCGGTAATTTGTAACTGAGATAGAAGGTAGAAGAAACCGTGGAACTGGGGAAGATGCGTGCAAGGTGCGACTCCACATGCAATACACAGAGGAAGACTGACTTAGTTGCCAGCACGTGCTCATATAATTGGTTCGATTTGTGCCGTCACAGTGTCGTGCTGACTCGCGCCTCCCCCAAAATAACAGTCAAAAACGGCCATAACAATATAACAGAATTATAGTAAATAACGTAACGACATATAAGCGTTACCATTATAACAGTCTTTATCATAGCTAGTAATTCGTAATTCGGCAAAAATTCGATTCGGGAATAGTTAAGGTATTATTCGAATTTATGGATGAAAAATTCTTTTATAAATTCGGCCAAAAAATGCGGAGATCGGTAAAAATTCGGATCGGGAATAATTCGAGTATAATTCGAATTCCAAACCATAAAAATCGCTAAAAAATTCGGATATACTTATATATAACATGCACTAAAATTGTGAGAATCGTAATATTTTTCTTGCTTTTGAATAATTGGCATGATAAAATAATCCTCTAACTTTAGATCATCTCCTTATGAAATTCATTGGCAAGTGTAAACAGGGTGTTAATATAAATAAATTGTTAAGGAATAAATAACGGTACAGAGTCTCCATTTTTATCACATTAATTAATCTAGCAGGCCAGTCAACAAATTGTTAGTCGGTTGGAGGAGGTGAAAGTCCAACCGATGGGGCTCTACATAGTAAATTCCAGGAACCTTTCACTTTCTCATGCATGCGTATTGGGCAGATCGAGATGATTCATTGAATCAATTCTTTGTGAAAGAAAATTCTATAATTAATAAGCTTTAAAGTACCGAATTTTTAAACCGAACAATTCGGATTCGGATTTTAAGCGTGTTTAATACTTTTGTGCTCAAAAGTGAGTGGATTATACCTAATCATTCCAAAGTTCGGTTGTTCGGATCGGTACGACAATAGTTTGTACAGTTCACGAATTATACGCGAATAATTTGTAAACTTACTAACTATAGTCGTTATAACCTTTATAACCGACCGTTTTTAAACATTGAGTATAAGGGCAAGGCCAATGCACACCCTTAAACCCCAAACCTAACAAAATTTCAAGGCTAGTGGAGACTCTTAAACACCAAAATCTTTACTTGGTCTAGTAGTTTGATATAGCGTGTAGGGATTAAGAACTTCTGCTGAAATGTTCTGCAAGGCAGAATCGCAGATAAGTTTTGCGATTGCACAATTAAAAAAATAAAAATAAGGGAGTCGCAGAAGTTTTATGCGACACACATTTTTTTAATTAATAAAATAATAAAAAAGTGTTCTTTAGTTAATAGAAAAAAAATTTGGGGTCGCATATAACTTCTGCTCTTGCAGAAATTATCTGTGACACATGATACCCCTCCATTATCCTTACCAACCTATTATACCTCAAACCCACCTTACTTGGTGGCGGGTTTGAGGTAGGCCACAGGCCTTGCCATAATGACATTTGATAAACAATATTTAATAAATAGTCTGTTATAACAGTAACGCTCATATGCCGTTACGTTATTTCATTATAATGTTGTTACATTATTATGGTTGTTTATAACATCCGTTATTTTTTTTAAATAACATAAAAAACTATTTTAGCATATTTGATATTTTTCTAAAAATTTAAAATTTGTTATTTTTTGTTATTTTTGGTTATTATGATGTTTTTCCTGATTTAATATAAATTCCCAGGTCAAAAACGTTATAACGGTATCTCCTACAGTTACACCATTATAACGGTCGCTTTTAAACATGACTAATAGATTATTAGGGCAAGTACTATGATAACCCTCAAATGGTTATTGTAGGGATGGACAAGTGTTAAGACTGCATTGCCAAATTTTGAGGCAGCGACAAATGGAGTGAGGGGCGACACTCCCTCAGGTTTTCCTTTTTTTGTTTTGAAAAATTTAATTTTGTTGTATGAAGGTTTGCATATGTTTTGAAACACCAAATCTGTGGGGTCCACTTAGATACGATTTAATATATGAAATTGTTCTCCTCACCATATAAATCATCCTCCCAAAAAATCATCTCATTCTAAAACTTCTATTTCCATTAAAAGTTGACTCTTTTCCTCACGTTCTTCTTACCGTTAATTTTAAATCAACTTCCGATCAACTTTTGAAGGAAGTTAGAAGTTTTAGAATGAGATAATTTTTTGTGAGGATGATCTACATGGTAAGGAGAACAACCGACCAAATATCAACTATTGGATCGTATCCAAATGAGGTCCACATGTTTGGTGTTCCAAAACATACATAAACCTTCATATAATAAAATTTGGTTTTTTAAAACAAAAAAATAGTCAACTGAAGGAGTACCACCCTTCACTCTCTCTATCGTCCAAAACTTTTTAAAAATAAAAATAAAAATAAATGGGGCGATCGACAGAGGTATGCCGCCTTCTACTTCCTCTTTCGCGCTGCAGAACTTCTATCGATCCCTCTTTTCCTTATTTTTATGCACAAATATGGGTTTACATGAGGCTAAGTAGATGAGTTTGAGGATTATCTCTCACCTTAGTACTTAACGTAACCCTTAAACCTCTTTAAAATGGAGGTTTAAGGTTACCATAGCACTTGCCCTTAGTATGGCGAATTAAGACTACTTTCATATATATTTTGGCGAATTAAGACTACTTTCTCAAAATAATATGAAAGTAGTCTTAATTCGCCACTTAGCGAAGAAAAATTCACCTCTACAACGAAGAGAAGTCGTGCACCCCCGACTAACATGTAAGTAGAGTGTAAGGATAAAGTGGGTATTAGGTGGACCCACTTAGATCCTTGAGTTGATGTGATGTAAATGATGAGGAGATCGATCGTCATCACAAAAAATCAGCCCTAATTAGATCGATCAATGTAGCATACACTAGCAAGTGTGTAATTATTATAGAATAACGTTACATAATATGATATCGACCAAAAAAAAATGTTACAAAATATGATCTGTATTAAAAAGAAAGTGTAATGCAAAATTTGTATTTAAAAAAGGGACGCAAAACATATAGGATATGCCACAGTGTTCATAAAATCAAGACGATTATAAATTTTTAAAGGGTTAGAAGTTTTAGAATGATATGATTTTGTGATCACATGAGAATGATCTATATGGTGAGGAGATCATCTTCTTCAAAAATCAGTCCTTCGACCATCTTTACGTAGGTTTACAAAAAATCTTGTCTTAAATTTATCCATAAAAATCTTGGTTGCCGAATCTAACTATATAATATATACGATGTCAATTTACAAGAATCACACTTACCGACAATACCACAACTAAAAAATATTGAATCCAAGACCTTTATGACTAGAAGACAAGCGGTCTCCGCCAAGCGGCCACTGGTTGTATGAGATTTTGTTGGGCGCCGACTCCTTCGGACCCTTGACTGTTGTGTATGTATGTGGACCCAGTGCATCCGCGGATGGTTTTCTGACTAGAATTGGGTTCCTAATTTGGTTGTGCTTATGGTACAATGTCTCATTATCAATCTGTGTTGAGGGTTTGTTTTGTTTTTTATACTGAATTTTTTCGCGGCAAAAATAGGAATTTTGATTTCCTGGCTTCGCCCCTAGGGCTAGGTATGGATAATGCTAAACTTACAGCAAAATCCTACATAATTTCCTATCGAATGCTAATCTGACGGTGAAACTATTTTTTTTTTACATACCCTTGCGATTCGCGTCTATCTCAAAATGGTATGCATCCATTGTAGATTTCGCCTTCGGTAAAAAATTCTGTAGGGTTTTCGGTAAACCTAGCATCACCAGCCAGGTATTGATGAGGCTTGGCAAAGATCAGGTCGAGCTTTGTGGAGCATTTCACGTTGGACCGCAACCAAAATCTCAGAAAGCCACTCCAAGCCCTAGGCCTGGTCAAGTTTAGGCCCGATTGGGCTAGGACCCAGGACAGTCTGATTTTGGCTTTGGTCGAGCCTGAATTCCTATTATAAATGTTGAAAATCACAATATATTTTAAAAATATAAATTTTCAACAAGCAGATCCATGCTTAAATTTCTATGATTCTAAAAAAAAAAAAAAAAAAAAAATTCATGTTCAAATTTACATCACATACTTTCAGAAAAAAAGAAATTGAAATTAATGAAGTTCTTTAATTTAAAAGGGCAGGCTAGACTCGGACCGGTGAGCTGGTCTTTGGTCCAAACCTTAGTAACCAAAACCTTGGTATAGGGGTGACGCTCCCGCTCCAGATCCTCGCGCTCCCGCTCCGAACTACGCTCTGGCGCTCCCGCTCCGAAGGTATTTTTGAACTAAGAATATTTTTTAATCGGCCGCTCCGACGCTCCCGCTCCCATATGTTATAGCCCGGGTTAAAACTGATTTTTTTTGTATTTTACAATTTAGACTTGGTTCAATTTTCGTTAGTATTAAATTATATCTCATTAAAAAATCTCTCACCTTAAAAAAAGACCTTTTGCATTTTTTTTATTAGACTTTAGATGTCAAACGAAGCTCATACTTTTATACTCCATTATTAACGAAGAAACAAAAAGAAAAAATAAAAATAATAAATAATAATAATAATAATAATAATAATAATAATAATAAATTGTTGAAAACACCCAGTCGTCGCGTCATCAGTGCATGTCTTCTTTGCCTGCAAAAAGGCACTCTGTAGGCCCACTGATGTGATTTGCTGCCATTTGCATACCAAATGTCTTCTAGTTCTGGATCCAAACCATTGGATGGCGATTCCACCGTCACGCCTTCCATTGAAAATGGGTAATGTTATATAGACATGCATAGTCAGTATAAGAGCATCCACAGTGTTGTAGGGTAAAAAGCTATTTTACCCTACTGTATTTTAGCCTACAAGACCGAGTTACACAGTGATACCTTTTTAAAAAAGTTTGAGAAATTATTTAAAAACTGGTTAAAAGGATATAACCGTCATTTTTAAAAAAAAAAAAAAAATTAAAAACACCAGACGTAGTGGAAGCACTACGTCTGATGCCAGGCG
>MVGT01001060.1:485319-508762 GCA_002174775.1 Macleaya cordata
GCTATCTTCTGCGGGTACCCTTATACCCGCACGCATACCTCAAACTACTGGACCAAGTGCGGGTACTGAGGTACAAGGGTACCCACTAGCCTTACAAAATTGCTGGATTTGATGTATTAGGGCATGCATTGGCCTTGCCCTTAAGCATGTCCACGGATCTTAACTCATATCTAAACTAACTATTTATAAGGGAAGCAATTTCTTTTGTACTCCATAAGCTACACTTTTACGAAAATACCAGTTATATCCTTTAGTTTATAAACTCACTTAAATATGATTCAAATGATGATTTTTTATGAAGATGAGTACTTTACCATCATGTATGTGGAACACCCCGCCTATGTGATCTATGTGGAAATAATTTACGGCGGATGTTGATGGGGGGTGGGTTTGTCGTGGGCTTTGCCATGGACTTTGCCGGGGGCTATTTTTTGTGACGAAAATATCCTCTTCGTTTAGATTCTTACACTTGTGTATGAACCCATATTGAGATGATCCAAAGGTTGAATTTTTGTGGTGGTGATCTCTTCATTATATAGATAAAAATTAGGTGATGGTAGTGGTAGGGGAGGTGGATTTGTCGGGGGCACGCACATAGTTTGCCTAATCACATGTGTAAATCACACATGAGAAGATAAAGTAGGTTTGTTGGAGATTGCCAAATGACACAAGAATGACACAGGCTTATTTTTCATGGACATGATCTCCTCGTCAACTAAAATATCTTCACAAAAAATAAAAAATCACATCGTTCTAAATTTTTTAATATTATCAAAAATTGATTTAAAATCTAAGAATTCTAAACCATTTCTCCCCACCGTTAAAAATGTCAACCACATTTTTAAAGGGTCACAAGTTTAAGAGTGAAGTGATGTTTAAGAAGATCATCAACATAAGGAGATTATTCCAACGAAAACTCAGCCCTTAACTCCGCAAGCCAGCGTATTTGTCTAAAAAAAGTGTGAGAATACGAAAAAAAAAATGAGGTAACCGAAATACGTGGAGTTCTATATATACTTAAACCAGATAGAAAATTTTCATAGACAGAAATTTTGTTGAGTATTACTACCTCAGTACCTGGAAATTATATATATATATATATATAAAAGATTAAGAGAATTTTTGTTGTCATCTTGGTGGTGGATGTTCTCAATTCTTAAAAATATCAAAACCAAATTGGAATTCCCATACAAAATTCAAGAAAAGTCTTACAAATCAAATCGACTTCTTACCCACCTTTAAAAAGAAAAAAGAAGAAGATGAAGAAAAAAAAAGAAAAGGGTTTGTATGATGAGACTGAAAATACAAATAATTAAAAGAATCTATGTTGTCATCTTGGTGGCGGATCCTCTCAATCTTCTTCATAAATTTTCACAAATCACACTCAATCAATGAATAAATATTTTTTTAGGTCAATCAAAAAATATATATTCTTAGTCAACAGCTTCTACAGATACTTAGTTCGGATAATAGTATAGTGTTATTTGTACATTTTATATGTACAGTGGTATGTGGGGCCCACCTGCTGTTGATCTAAGGATCGATATTTTTTGATAATGTTCTCTTCACCATGTAGATCATCCTCACCAGAAATCAAATCATTCTAAAACTGGTAGCCACATTAAAAATTGACTGTTTTTCTCATCATTCATTGTTCACTGTTAATTTTTAATCAACTTCCCATTAATTTTTGATGAGGTTAAAAATTTTAGAATGATATGATTTTTGGTAAAGATATTCTACTCATCTTGTAGATCATTCTCACAAAAAATTAGCATTTGGTTCCTCACCATGTGGGCCCCACAACTAATGTAAAAATAACAATGTACAAATAAGGCTGTACAAAGATCCGTTCTCATATTTAAATGGTATTAGCTTTTACCGTGTTTAATGCGCGTAGGACCCTCTTTTAAATATCAAAACCAAATTTGGACTCTCTTCAAGCCTTTCTCAACTCTCGAATTCTCCGACCAAACTTTCTCTTTCTCTTTTGTTTTGAGATCCTGAATTGAACTTGTTCATCAAAGATAGTCTGCAAAAGAAGGTTATGAAACAGAGTAATCTTTCAATCTGACATAATCAGGTATATCCATTACTAACCAATACCCATTATTCCATTTTTCTTCTTCTAAAATGGGGTTCTTGTTTTTTCACTTCTTAAGCTTCTTGAAAATTTGGTTTTTATTGATCAAGTTTTGATCTCCATGAACTGTTTTTCAGATGGTTTCTTTTTGTTCATCAGCATAGCTGCATAAGTTCTTTTGAAGACTGAACTTTTATTTTCCCTTGTGTTCTTGAGTTTTCTTTTATATGTTGTTTCTTTTTTATGGTTGCAACAGAGAGCTCTCCAAGACGGATTCAACAAAGTTTTTTGGTGAAAAAGGATTGTATTTATCATTCTGGCCAACACTGCAGCTTCTCACACCTTGAGGGTGTATGGGAATCAAGGAGAAGACACCCTTCCTTCCCATTCTTCTTCTTTTCATTCGAATTTGGCATGGTCTCTGGCTTGGCGTCTCCCTATTGATAATGGCTAATCTCTGAATAAAAAAACCCTCTGCAATGTGATCTCTGCTGCTTATAAGCTGTTCTTGTAGATTTTCTTTTGAGAGTGGAAGTTTTGAGCTATTAGAGATGTGAACATCAGTACAATAAAAACTTTAAGGAAAAAAAATAAAATAAAGATATTAGTTTTGGTAGTTATTCTGTTCAGGAATTCAAGTGAAACCCATAATCAGAAATGTTCAAATTCAGTTGCTTCTCTGTACTAGTTGGGAGGAAGAAATGCAAGGTGAGGATAGGGACTTTTGCTGCCTTCTCTTTGAATTAAGAATTCTTAGTTGCAGGTTTTCAGCTTGAGATTTGTACCTCATTGACCATTTCTTGTTCTTCTCCCTGATTACTTGCTCTTAGGATGATGAGACTTCAAACGATGCTCGTTACAAGGAGGGGATCGGAACTCTTTTAGTGAAGCTCAAGGAACCTGTAAAACCTTCCCCTAATGAGGGTTTGAACTCAACTTCTTTCAGTGTTTCCGTACCCTTTGGTATTCAAGAGAGCCCTACCTGCAATGTGAAGGTGGTGGCCAATGAGAGTCCTATTGGAGCAGTAGTAGAAGCAGCTAATGAAGGTGAAGATAAGCACGGCAAGAATTCCCCAACAAAGACAGAGTTTCCTGGCTTTGATTTGCTAAAAAAAATGACTACTGAAGAAAGGGAAACTGATCCAAAGATGAGTAGAAAGTTGGGCTCTTACAACTCAATTGCTACTGAGAAGAATTACCAATCAGATAAAGGTGTAGAAGTTGAGTTGATCCAAAGAGAACAGGTGACTGATCCAGAGAATGAGGGGCAAGAGTTCTGGACTTCGCCAAAGCTGAAACGTACATGCTCCAACCTTGAGTCAAAGGGCATACTTAAGATGGTGGGCTATCAGTTCGCTCCATTGAAATCTCACTCTTTTGAAGATTTGCAGAAATTAGGAAATAGAGGGAGAGAAGAATTTGTTCCAGAGATTTTGGGCAGCCCAGTATCAGTTCTGACCCATTGTAGTGCAGACAGAGTGATGTTGAAGAAGCATTCTTCAAGTCAAGTTCTCCCTTCTAGGAGTAGACGACTCTGGTGGAAGATTTTCCTCTGGAGCCACAGGAACGCGCACAACTCATGGAATGTGAAACCAAGGCAATCCTCCGTTGACCATGCTTCAGATCAGAAAGGTGGATATTCTTCAGATACTTTGGAACCAAACCAGACAATGGATTTGGAGTCTCGACGATTCTTCATAGGAGAATCCAGCAGTAGAATCAACAAGAAAAAGGAGAAATCAGATGGCTTCGACAATGGGGTTTCTGGTTTATTGCCACAGAATCATTGGCTTGCTTTTTCGAATGAATCAAACTCCTTTACAAGAGTTGGTGAGTGGGTAAACAGTCTTGAGACCCAAAACTCTCTTCTACTTGATGAAGAAGACATTAATGATGAACATGTTGTCTACCCACCTTCTCCCGAGACTAGTGGCTCACCAGCAAGAAGCATAACTCACATGACCGGGCGTCCTAGCCTCAAAATCCCAGAGGAGGTTTTACATGCAAAAAGTGTTATCCAATCCCTGAATTCTGCCTCAACTGTAGCTCACATTTCCGTTATGGGTTTGAAAGTCATTCCCTCCATGTCACACTTCTCCAATCTCCGATCCATCAACTTATCAGGCAACTCCATAGGTATAGAACAATTGAAGAGCTTTACCCGAAAAACACCAACTGTTCCTGTGAAAACTATAATAACAAAACAATCACTTAACTTGGTTTTGTGTTTCCTCTGCTTGCAGTCCACATAACCGCAGGGTCACTGCCCAAGGGACTTCACACCCTCAACTTGTCTAGAAACAAGATTGTTGTTATTGACGGCCTCCGAGAGCTGAACCGATTGCGAATACTCGATCTAAGTTACAACCGGATCTCCCGAATTGGCCATGGTAGTATTATTAGTCTGATTTTGTGAATTTGAATCTAAACCATACTTGTGAGTATACTGACTTGACTGGTACCATTTGCTATGATATGTCATTAATAGGATTGTCAAACTGTATAGTAATCAAAGAACTCCATCTCGCTGGGAACAAGATTAGCAGTGTGGAGGGGCTTCACAGGCTATTGAAACTTAATGTCCTGGACCTGAGCTTCAATAAGATAACAACAACCAAAGGGCTCAGCCAGCTCGTGGCTCACTACAACACCCTATTAGCACTAAATCTATTAGGGAATCCTATTCAGAGCAACATCAGCGATGACCAGCTACGTAAAGCTGTCTCAGAACTTCTCCCCCAGCTGGTTTACCTAAACAAACAACCCATCAAACCACGAAGGGGGCCTGATGCGGCAAAGAACAGTGTCACGAGAGCTGCACTTGGAAATAACGAAAGGACCTCTCGTAGGAGGGATTCAAAGAGGCTTGGCCTAGGCGGCTCATCTTCTTCAGGCATCCACAGAAACAGTGTAATAGCTGGTGGACAGAAACACGGGCACGGGTCAAGGAACAGCAATCATCAAACCTCGCCCATGAAGCGAAGTTCGTCGACACTTGCTTTCTCTTCTCATTAGGAGTCTTCCATCTTGGGGAATAAGGATTGATATAATATGTCATGGTTCATCGTTGATTGTTCAGTGGTTTGAGTTGAATAACTATGTGTGAATTGTCTTCCTTATTTTTTTTGTTTTCATATTAGCAAACAAACTGAAATGTAGTATTGGAATAAAGGTTACAATGTTAAGGTCAAATTCAGATTCCAGAGAACTACAAGCTTCGAACCGAACAGACCCTTACGCCTACGGGTTATTGGAAGATTTTCAGTGGAAAACTAACCCTATTGTTTTTGGTCTAAAGCTTATTTGGTTGTAATGCCAATCCATTTCTATTGTGTATATACCTATGTTCCACAATGTTTCTTAGAAAGAATTTCCAGACTATCTCTGCTTATTAATGTCTTTGAAAGGAGGGGAGGGAGGGTGTTCATGGAACTAGAAACATGAGGTTAGGGTTTCAGACATCTAAACAAGAATGTTCTTTAATGAATATCAAACAAGAATCTTATAAAGAAACTCTAGACAAGAAATGTGAGAAGTTTTAAGAGTCTCAAGCAAGTGAATTTGATCATTTCAAAAATCTAACTAGAACATAAATTCAATAAAAATAATATTAAAATTGAAGTTCAGAACAGAGCTTTATATCTATCCCAAGCAATTTCCTCAATTTAGGTTTTCAACCCAGTTTTCAAGTTGATCTAGTGAGTGAAATTCAAAGAGTGAATGTCAAAAGCTTACCCTTCAGAACCCCGAAGTCGAGATGGAAGAAATAGAGGTGATGTTGCAACAGGAATTGTTGTACTTGATGGAGGATTAGGGCTTGTAATAAATCTGTCAAAACCAGCGACCTAAGAAGGAAAACAAAAAAAAGTATCCGACCTGCCGGATTCGAACCAGCGACCTAAGGATTCAGCTGCAACTACTACAGTCCTCCGCTCTACCAACTGAGCTAAGGTCGGCCTTGCTAAATATGTCTAACATTTAATATAAATCCTGTAACCACGGTGTTGAGTTTGACCAAGAGCCCTCCAGCAACCTCCAAACTAAGATCATAATTTTATAAGGGTAGTTATGGTCTTATGGATCTACCCGATCTCAAATTATAGAAGTTGTTAAAACTGCCCCATTATATGGGTGTAATATGTAGTAGTTTACCCTAGAAAAAAAAAAAAAAAAATTTCTGACCATAAGGTGTAACAAAGATTTTGGAAGGTTTGCTAACAAATTGTTAATGGTTTTAGTCTTTTGTGCACTAAAATATAGTTCTAAAAACTTTTAGCCTCGTAAAAAATTAATTGAATTTCAATCTTTTAGAACCATCTATTTTTGTCAGTTTTCAACTTTTATCACAAGGTAGGCGAGAAGCATAGAAAAACCACCACCAACATAATCATGAAATGATGCCACCATTGGACGTAGGCACAGACTCATAGTAGACACAAACATAAGTAATTACATGGACTAAACCTTATAGCAAGACCACGGCATGCAAAGTTTGAACTCATAACTTCTTGTGTCAGAAGGAAGGAAGGAAGCACACCAACCAACCAAGCGATTGTTTGCAACGAAATTTTGATGGAGTTAAAAGTGAGAACAATTTAAATTTTAGTGAGATGATCGAGATGGGCGTAAACAAAGTGTAAGAATAAATGTGGTAAACATAAATCTATTCTTGCTGCAAAAATGGTCCGTTTCAGCTATTTATGCCCATTCAGCTGTGTTTCAACAAAAAATGCAAACTCCTCTAACATGGCTAAAAAAAGAAAATCATATTCTTGCTGGATCGGTAGAATGTATTTAAGACATGCAAGAATCAAAACATGGGTGGGTGTTCTATTGAAGGAAGTGTTTTGTAACTAAGGCTGTAAAAATGGCTGCATTTATTCACATCCTATTTCACCAAATTCAAAGCACGTGCAATGAAATTTTGCTCAAAAATTCATCAGATACCAAGCACAGCCTCAATTTCAAGTTTCACTCTGTTCAAATGCCTGGATGGAAGAAAGAACACTGCAAAATAAGAAAATTTTTACCAGAAAAATGCATTGGCCAGCACAGAATATACTACAGCAAGCAAGCATTAACTTGTTTATTATGTAATTCCATAAACAATCTAAATAATTGTGATCGTATTGTTATAGTAAAAACAGAACATCAAAAGAATTAAATCTATCCTATTCCCCTGAATACTTTTCTTAATTACAACGGCCCCATGGACGCCTTGCGGTTCCATAGGAATTTTGTGGTTCGCGTCCACCAACGTAATCCTCTTGGTTTCCTCTCAGTTTTTTTGCTGTTTGGTTTCTCTTTTCCTTTCGAAACTTCAAAATTTTCTCATTTTATGCTTTATGTGGCAGAACTTTACGACAATTAAACTAACGTCGATCCAGAAAAAGCCAATGAATATTCCAAAATATGTACTTTCCAAAGCTTGTTTTTGGAACTTTATATTTACTTTCATTGTCTCTTGAAGAAAGGTTTTTGGCAGACAAGGAGTCTCTCCTCGCCATTGCTCTCAATCTCTATGACCCGTGCTTCCCATCTCAACCGTGTAGCAAGAGCTCTGGCTGTTGTGATGAGAGCTGCTGTGTCATGGAAAATCACCCAACCCTGCACAGAACCCATTTTCAGACATTGTCCAGCTTTTCAAAAACTGCCCACAGCAAAGATGTAAGATTAACAGATACAGTATACAACCAACTGGACTTTTACAGTTGACGAAGTGTATTGTTTGCAGTTCACATTTCTTATGGTCTACATAATCTTAGATTTTTCATGTAACATAATTATCAATTGATGAGCAGTCAGGGTTACTCATTAATAAACCTAACCAGAAAATGGGAAATGAGACTTGCCATCTCAAATATGCTATGTCCCAAAGATGCTTATTTGAATTTCCCGAGTGAAATAGTATCTGCTTCCGGTTCATTTTCAACTGTATTTTAACTTTATACCCAAAAGCCAAAACTGACTAGAATCTTTATATCTAATTGGATCAGACCCTCATGGGGGACATCAGATCCCAATATCAGGTTCCAATCCCTATTAATATGTAATCACGACCCGATACAATATGTCTTCATATTGAACCTGGAAAGGTTCAGCTATGGGTGAAACCACGGACTGAAATTGCTCCGTCAATGGGAGCTACAAATCAGCATCAAGAAGAACGAGAATGCAGCATAATCAGTTGCGAAATGCAAATGAGCCATGATTATTGGATTAGTTACCTCAGGACGTAGAATCCGATCTATCTCTGTCAATAAATCAAGTGTGGAGCACCTACGATGCTGACTGGTTTCAAGTGATAGCAAGCCCTTCGCGTGCACCATATCATAAGTTCTAGGGTATGATGGAAATGCTTCACACCTGAATTGAAGATATCTGACTAATATTAAAACAGAGATCAAGGAGAAAACTCAAAAGTTCATCTGCTGCAGTGGTGGCAGAAAGAGGATATGTAAAATAACATTCTAGGAACAAAAAATATATATGAAGTTGACTACAATCACTTTTTCATGAACCCCCAAAATCAGCTGTGCAGTTTATATGCAATCCACTCACATATTCTTCCACGCGGGCAGAGCCCAAAAATCTGGTCAACTTATAAGTTTTAATTGTACCTGGGAGGGGTATGACATTTGCATTTTTCTACCTTTCTTTATAATATAGCACACTTAATCTGAACTTCATGTATTTATTTTTTTGAAATGAATCTTTCAACACATGGGATGAAGTATATGTGCATCGACATACTGAATTTCGGGGAAGGGTAATTTGGATATTCAAGTCACTGTTTGAGACGGAACACTAAATGGAAAACCTAAGCTACAAAGAATAGAAAGAGAAAATGGTACTTACCAGTCATGCAATACACCAACCAATCCCCTATCAAGGATTAGGGGAAGATGGTTTGGACCACTAGTAGGGACCACATTCATGACCCAAACAGTTTTCCCAGCTTCCAGTAAAGCAGAATTAAAACCACCAAACTGAGCGTTCATGTCTAGCACATTTCTGAGCATGTTAAAAGGTGGGGAAGGATCCTCATCGCCAGGTCTCTTTGGATGATCAGAAAATATAAGGGGAGAGAGGAGAGACCAATAATTACGAACTGCTGAGTTCCAACGTAGGGCATCTTCAGCAAAGTCTTCTGAATGTACACCTGACAAACATCCATAAGAAGACGATGAATAATTGGAAAAAGTCTCCAATATGAACTAATGGAGTAAACTAATTTTCAGTAAGCACATGATTTCAATGAGGTCACAGACTAGGACAAACCATTTTAATGAGGTCTGGCACAATAAGACAAATAAAAGAGCATAATCTTCTCTTGTTGAGAGTAGAAGAGCATAAATTTACCATGAATATTAAGTTCAGTCGAGTTCAATTTAGACCTTGAAGGCCAGGTTGTCCGTGTTTCAATAGGAATCCATCGGCGACTCCGAGTTCCTCCAATGCACAGCTCAAGCGGTCGATAATATGGAGATTCAACATCATGGCCCTTACTGCAAATAGAAGGCCCGGATTTCCTAGAAACGCAAGCAGCAGGCATTACATCAAGACAATTCATATTTATCACAACAAAATGTGACATTTTTTTTTATTCCATAAACTGTTTCTTAGTGGTGTATTTATGTTCATCTCTTACCGAGAAGCATAGCAGTCCTTTTTACTGGTCTTTTTCCACACAACAGTTTCATCTTGTTGTGATAACATCTCCCAACAAAGGTTTTCCGCAAAACTGTGAATAAATTCCCATTTCTTCTTATTCTCTTCATTACGACGTGACCCCTGAGCATTGGTTATCGGTGAAGTCCACACAAAATATCCACCAGGCCTCAAAACTCTATCAACTTCAACCAAGAATATACCATCTGCATCAAATAATAAAAATGGTAAATTGTCTACTTTATCACTTCTGCCCCAATGATAAAGCACCTAGAGTACTAGACAACTAATAAATAATTATCAAAGAAGTGCATTTTATGAATGTTCAACCAAATGACTTCTCTTTGTCCTGCTAAAGAACTGCTGCCCATTAATATTAAGCAGATAAGTCGAACATTGGAAGTTAAAGCGGGCTACTCAAAGATACTAACTGGAATATCATCTCAAATGGGAAAGTAAAAAAGAAGGTTGAGGCTGAATGTGCCAAAGATATACTGTTGTAACAGAATGATTTCTACCCCTAATGGATTCTTCAAGCGTGAGAGAAATTTCTTCAAACAACAAAAATAGCTCAAGCTTCTGCTTTTTCATTAGAATTACCGATCGGCCATAATACATTTTCTTATTATCCTTCGTCTGAACCTGCAGCACAGCCCAGGTTTAATCTCTACCTTCTCCACAGGTTGAACTTGAACATCCTCACCCCTGCTTCCGGATTTCTAAGCCCACTTGACAACAGTTTTTTTTTTTCCCTCTTTTCACCCCACTCTTCGTAAAAATATACCTCCAAGCCCAGACAGAGTCACTAAATCTACAGGATAATTCTGGAAAACAGAGATCTTGAATCTAGTAACTCCAATGGTTATGCTTGGTGAACCTTTCCTTAAAAATGTGTGCAGATACAAAAAGAAAGGCTAGTAACAGATATTTCTTAGGTGAAGTGAAACAGTAAAACAATTATGTAGCTAGTTGGTGCTGACTGAATCAGCTGAGGAAGCATAATAGTCTATAAGTAGATAAAGAGGAAATGTAGTATGTTGAACCAACAGTTAACATGGATTCCAGTACCTTTTTCATATATTGTGAGAGAGTGTTAAAATTACAAATCCTCTTTTGATAGGTTCATCAGCATAATATCACAACTCATCCTATATATTGATCTATGAAAGATTTTGGTATACCTAATTCTGCACTGTATTAGAAAAGACAATGTTGCAGTTCACATCAAACTAAGCTTTCACTATTATGTTAGGAGTGTCCAATGGGCTTCACAGGTAACGGTCAGATATGGTCACTGAAGACCAATATAATTGTTAACTGGAACTGGCCAACTAAATTATATCCACGAGTAATTCATTTGAGATGTTAAAAAGTAATATATTATAGTAAGAAGATAAAAAGACTACAAGATGTGTTACCAGAAATATAACTTCTAGACTAAAACTTGTAAAAAGTACCTTTCTGGTCCCAGTCGACTCCGCATCGTGCGCAGTGCAACATATCAAAAGAAAGAGATGGGTAAGGCAATTGCTTTGAGGAGAAAGAACCAATCATTGCAGGAAGACCTCTTTCAAGAGTTAGCTGAACTTGACTGCCTGAAGTCTCATAGTTTGCAATGCACATGGTCAATAGTTGTTTTGAGAAGAGATGTGCACCAAAGCTACCGTAGCCACACCCTATATCCAAGACAGTTCTAACCTGCAAGATCAGAAGTGACATTAATATTTACAACTTGCATAAAAGAACACCAATAAAAGTTTAAATTGCCGAAAATTCATAACCAATATCAAGACATGGAAGGAGAGATATAATAGATACCATGTTTGTGCAGGGTGAAACTCTAGCAGTTTAAATGTTCTCTCAAAAAAAAATTGTACAGTACATGAGTGCTGCTTTATTGACTTATGCAAAGGAATAACCACCTTATTCACATGTTCTTTTCCGTTACTGCGGAACATTAAAAACACGTGCTTAAACTGTATGAATGATGATTAAAATTGTGTTGAAATAAGCTATAGCAAATGTTTGTGAGATCTGAATGTTGGAACAGGAAGATAATTAAATATGGTTAGTTCATGAGGTACCAGAACTGGTATAGAAACACATGGTATTCTGTAAACAATACTTTTAAGTTTGTCACTTTTTGAGTCAGCATATTCCTAGCAAGGCTGAGTCAGAATCATGCACAGAAAAGAATCTGAAATCAACATGGTCCCCAACAGGATTCCAAATTGAAACTCTTTTTGAACCTTGTTCTGAAATGACTTCAGTTAAGAAGCAATTCCAACGAAGAAATAATAGCATCCACTAAAGGAATTTTAACTGAATATATGTTTAAAAGAAAGCTCTTGCTTCTTAAGGTTTGAATGTTGAACTCACCCCAGTTCAAGAATTCAAAAAGAAGTAACCTTAGCGACAAATAATAAAAAAACAACACTGTAATCCTCTGGTATTCCACTTAACTATCTTCAATTGTTATATACACCAGATAATCAAGTAAAAAATTATGTGAATGGCGAAATAAGATTAGATAATGGATAAGGAAAATATTTACTCACCCCAGCCTGAATGAAATAAGATTCATTTCTCAGCCCAATCATTTCAGCAATTTGATGTGAGTAGTCTTCAATTCCATCAAACATAAGAGAGTCCGAGCGAAAAGATATTTGATCTTCCTCTAACATCATCATTCTGCAACATTATGGATTGAATTTTATCAAGCAATTGTCACAGAAAGACAGTTAAAACAGACAATTAAAAGGAAAAAATTTAAATTGACACCTACCTCTTCGTCAAACTTCCAGAGGAAAGAACCTGTTGGGCAGTGATTTTTACATTGGCAACCCAGATAACATCTCTCCCTGTAGGCCACCTGAGAGGAATTCTGTAATTCCTCGGCGGAAACACTAAGCAATTTTGACTTGATCCCTGTCCACACTGACGGTCATAAACCTCTTCATCAGAAGAACCCAAAGCAGGATCACTGGAAACATTGAAGAAGCAGGGAACGTGGTTCTCAGACTCTTGAGGACAGAATTCAAGTTCTTTAAGCCTTGCTGAACCTAGAGAGAGCTCTCCAATGTCCAACATATCAGTGATGAGTTGATCATGAAGTCTCCTGTAACCCCTAAAGATGTTGCCTCTTGATGAATTTGAGATGGATATGGTCCACCATAGAGACCCAGAAAGAGCAAGAATCACAATGAGAATTAAACTAAATTTGAGAAAGCTCAAAGTTAAGTTCTGCCGACTTCTAGAATTCCCCATGTTGAAGGGATCTGATCCAAAACCATTCTCTCCTATACCACATTTGGAAGGGGAATTCTCTGGAAAAAGTAAACCAACAAGGAAACGCGAAGATAAGGAAGTGTGATCTTGCGAATATCGTGTTTTATCTACATCTTCCTTCTCTGTTTTGTCTTTCATTTGAGAATCCCATGAGTAATGGCTACTCTCGGCAATCCGGTTACTGGATACACCGCCAGATACACCACGATGAAGTGGTCTCGACATTCTTCAATCTGCGAAAACCACATAAACAAATTGAAGGGACCAAATAAGTAAAATAAAAATTAAACACCAGAATAATTTTTTCTTCATTCTCAATATAGCAAGAACAGTGAAAAGAACAAAAAAATGGTATTTTTCAGGTAAGATCTGTATGCAATTTGTTCAAACAAGATCCAAAAACCTAATTCAAAGAAATTGAATTTTGCTTGAAAGGAACATTGTTACCTTGTAAACAAGTTGAGTTTATCAGTGTCTGTGTATTCCGATCAAAAAAAAATCAGTGTCTGTGTATTGTCAAAGACAATCAAAGACAGAAGAGAGTAATACTAATCAAGTACCAAAAACCCAGATTCAGGAAATTAAAATCAATCAAGGCAAATAAAGAGAACAACCCATTTAATTGCACTTAGTGAGTACGGTTGAAACCCCACTTCAGAAGAACAAACCCACCACAAAATGAAAGCAAAGTTCAGTTCAGTTCAGTTTAGTTTAGTTAAGTAGTAGTAGCTGAACTTAGCTAAGTAAATAAAACCCAGTAACAAAAATCACCAAAGAAACCCATATTGTTAGAGATCAGTCCATGAAAATATTAGAAAAATCCGCACCCTTTGACCATTAAAAACTTAAAAAACATTAAAGAAAACGGTGCAGAGTCAAGTGATAGAGAGAGAAAGAGAGTAGAGAGAGAAAGTTCTTTGGTGGGTTAGCTCAACCAACCGACACAGACTAGAAACCGCGTTTAGACTTGAAATCTGTATGTGAAATGTAAAAGAAAACTTACCCTTATTGAAGAGAGAGAAACAGAGTGAGAGACAAAATCCCCTCAATTCCAGTGTTTTAAGCTCTGGATTTCATGAACTCTTTACGCCATTTTTCTCATTTCATCGTCGACTTACCCAACTGAAAACGCGTCTAGAAAGAGAAAGTAGAGAGAGAAAGAGAGAGAGAGAGAGTTGGGTGTTTTTTATCTTTACCAATGGAGATTGAGCTGATCGGCAGAAAAATATATTTGCATCAAAAAACCAGAGTTTAATTAAATGATGCAAATTTAACCCCGACGGGTGTCGCCGAACAAACACGCTATCTGATGAAAGCCCCCAACTGCAATTCGAGTAATTATTCGCTCCTCTACTGGAGCAGCAAACTCTACTGTTCTGCGGTACACACTCCCTAGGCCCCACAAACCTACTAATCATTCTTCATAATATCAATGGCAAATTAATTCCTGCGTGGGTCCATTCTTAAGTAGGGCTAATGATCAGGGCCAATATACCTTTTGAAATGTGAAACGTAGCAATTTGGCTAATAGAGTAGCAAAACTGGCTGTTCATAAGTATAACAAATCTATAACTCCTGCTTATTAATACTTGTTAATTTACAAGGAAGCCCACCAGGAAAATAACATTTTTCTCGTCTTCCAAAATCTAAACAGTTAAAAAAATCTCCTCGTCTTCCATCAGTTCCTGAATTCCGTCAAACAAGAATTTTTTAGAATATTTTTTTTTATAACAAACTCGGGATTGACTCAGATAGAATCTTGTCATCTTAAAATAATCTTCTTCTTCAACTTATAAAACCCTAACTTGCTAATTTACGCCGTCACAACTCATAAATCTCGGACTGTAAAATTTTTACAGAAAAAACGAAATTCTTACGAGTTCCACAAATTTTCAACAGAAAGTTTTTAAAAATCAAAAACCTAAAAACAATCTTGTCAGAATTTAGAAGTATCGATTAGATCTTGTTTCATTAGAGGTTTAATTAATTAATTAAAGAAACCCTAATCTAATTTTTGACAGATCTTCCATCAGATAGTAGTAAGAGTGGGGTGGGCCCTGTGGGGTCAGGTCACATGTGATTATGTGAACGTGGAGGGTATTTTTTGGTATTAAGGAATGAAGATGATGGTGTGGGCCCCACACGGTCGATTTGTTGTGTGTCGGTGGACCATGCTGGCTAACGTGTCGGTGTTTTCTAGCCAAAGTTTAGAGGGGTTTGAAGTGAACTGTGTGAAGTGTGAATATGAAATCTAAATCAAAGGACTCAGACGAAAAGTCACGGGGACCTAAAAAAAAAAGACTAACCTAGCTGGACGTTTTTTTATTTTTTGTTTTTTTTGCTTTTCTTAAAGTAGCTGATTAGTTTGAGATTCTCTTTATTAATTAGGGTTAATTAAAATGACATTAAGGATTATTAGGTCGTTGACGATATAATTCCTTTTTTAATTACCTACTTGCCATTGTTCATTAATTGCATGTGTTTTTAAATGCTAACATGCCTAAGTGCCTAACCCCATAAATATGTAGCCTTTTTTAACAAATTTGGTTTGAGATCTAACATTCATTTGGACCTTATAAAAATGTCCATATGCATTGAAAAAGAAAGGGAAAGGAAAATGATTTCTCAAAAATGATATTGAGACCGGCTAATTTATTTGGCTAGCTCTCATAATTTATGACGTACAATGTTGGAAGTTAAGAGTTTTTTAAAAAAACAAGGACGTAGATGAATATAATGGTGAGACAAAGATAAAATATTTAATGACGTAACATATTTTTTATTGACACATTTATATAACATGTAGACGTCGACGTAGAGCATGATAACTAATGAAAACACTAATAAGAGGAGTGTTGTTATGTGCACCCTCTTTTTACAAAGGGTGCATAATACATACTTTGTCAATGGTCGAGCCTTGGATTTGGATTTTAACATAGGTATTATAGGTTCGATCCTCCAGATGACAACTTTCATAAAATTCTGATCTGGTTGTGTGTAGATGAGTGGAGTGCACTGCGTTATGGCCCATACACCTTAGATATCAAAAAAAAAATTACATACTTCGTCAAGCCGTCAAGTTTATTGTAGTGAACTCCACTATCCATCTATCGCTATTTAGACTGATGGATGATGGATGGTTTTGTACACCTTGTACGTATGCCTAAGTTTAATAGAGAAAAAACTACAGTATTATCTTTTTAATTAATATATTTATTACCTTTTTAATTAATATATTTATTTGTTACAAAGTAAATATATTAAACACATACAATACGCGTACATAGTATTTATATTTATATTTCTTTTTTATAGTAAGGCCTCGAATATATAATGTTTCTCACAAGCATTTGAACAATAAATATGTAATTGATCAAGTACATCTCTATTAAAGATGCCACCATACACATTAAATAAGAAAAGCATGCACTCTAAATGTCTATATGTATCCATAAATGTTAAATGGCCCCTTACTCATTGTACCATAAATTCTTTGGTCCCTTTTTTATTAAATTTAAATTTACTTTTCAAATGACCCTCAAAAAATTAATTATTACAGCAAATTAAAGATCATTTATGCTATGCATTTATTAAAAAAACTACTATTGTCAATGAAATTAAGAGACAAAAGCTTGTTCGGTTGGTTAGCATTAGAGCTGACAAAATGGCCCGTGACCCGCCAAACCTATCCTACCTTGACCCACTAGACTCTACCCTAACTCGACCCGCTTATTAAATGGATAGGATTAGAGTTGGAATTTTTTGACCCGTTATCTCTTCAACTCTGTAAGGTCGACCATGACCTATTTAACTATTTTATATAGGAAAACGCTAAATAGATAGGATTAGAGTTTGAAAATATATTGACCCATTTAATAAACTAGTTAGAGTTTGATAATATTGACCCGTTAACCCACTAACTCACCTAGGATCAACCCTAATTTGACCTATTACCAGGTCTGGTTGGCATCCTTAGCTCCTTATATCTTGGAGGTCTTGCATTCGAAATTTCTTAGCTTTGTTATTACTGTTGAGTAAGACCCATGTAATATATGTGTGCATGTGTCGGTATCCGTTTTAGGTGCGACTTTCTTTTTGTTATTATAGGGCGATTTCTCTTCGATATTCTTACATTTGTGATAGTTTTTGTGCTCAGTCTTTATCTAATACTTATGATGTTTCAAAGTCATATAATTGGAGGAAAAAAAGAATCAAGAGATAGGGGTTGCTTCACAAAAATGTTTGCAAAACCTGGCGTCCTAGAGGCTAGATCTTGATATCAGATGTGGAATCCCAGAGATGTTTTATTGTCTTCTGTGGAGTTGGAATTGTGCAACTTAGTTAAAGCTTTACATCTAACAATATCACTAATTAAAAAGTTTTTTTTTTTTTTTTCCTTCTAATCATCCAAAAAAAAACAGCGTGCCATGTAACATCGTGAGCGAAAGTTAGAGAGAAAGACGACGAGAGGACATACATCAAAGGAAAGTGCGAATGAAAACCTTTTTATTATTTTATTTTACGTGAAGGGCTCTGGGTCATAAGAATCTTCGAATGCTTTTCCAAGGTCTTTAATTTGGACCATTATTTTATTTTCACCACTTTTATATTTGATTGCATTTTTTCTCAATGATTCTATTTCAACTCGACTATCATTTTCTACACAATTCACTTTTATTGTTACACTTTATTTACATTCATTATAGATGTACTCGTCTACATAGAGATGATTTAAAGATTAATTTTCGGTGACCATAAGATTCACTCAATTTTTTGCAAGCTCGAATGATTCTAGCTGGACTAGCCAAATTTGAGTCACTTTACAATAGTTCTGTCGAATTCGCTTTTTAAACAAGTTGATCTAGAGGTAAGGGTTTTTTAACTTACCGAAAATTACTAACTTTGCTTGCTTGATCGAGTCTAGAAAACCAATTATATAAGAAGGGTTAAGATCATAGGCCATCGACGTTTTGACAAAATCCTCTCTGTTGGATGCAATCATCTAACAGTTTACAAACTCGCTGATAATTAATTTAGAGATATTAATACCACTCTACCGAGAGGTTTTTCGCATAATATTTATGAACTTGAGGTTATAAATAGTGTTAGTAAATATCTCAAAGTAATATATATTGATTTATATTATTTATGCGAGGGGATCTGTATGCGCTACCCATCTTATTAATATAAAATAGGGGTGTCAATGGGCAGTTCCAGATCGGATCCTAAAGGATCCAGAACCGGTACCTCTAATATGAAAGCGATTTTGATTTATTGGTAGTTCTAGATCCGGTATCACTAGGATCCGTGCACTCCTTTTTAATTTTTTTACCTTTTTTCACATAAAAAGTACTTGTATTTTGTATTTTCTTATTCTATTAAATCATAAAATTATTTTTATTGCGAAATTTGTTGTATAGTAGTCATTGTTTTTTTTTTCTTTTTAATTTTGTTTAAAAAAAGGTTAAAAAGAGAGAACTCAAAAACTCTTTAGGGTAGATTAAACTATAAAATTATGAATTTTATACGGAACCGAGTACCTGCATGTACCTGTAGGGTGGAACCGATATGGATCCGAAGTTAATCGAATCCAAAACGGGTAGCAGTAAACGATTCTAGTATTTTACGGTTCCGGGTAAATGGGTACCCATTGGCACCCTTAATGAAAAATAGTTTTAAATTATTTTGTTTATCTTTTTTTTCTTACCATGAATACAAAGGCTCCTGATGACTTTCAAGTTTTTCATCTTCCATGTGACAGTATTTTAAATACAATTAGATTAATTAGGATTGCTAGAATCAAGTGGAATAGGGTTAATTAAAGTTGACCTACCTACTTTTAAGGGTCAATGGGATAATTAACCATTTAGCCCGCTTAATGAAAGAACTGGTAAAAAGGCTCAACCAGCCATTTTTTTCTAGTTTCTGTTTCCATATAGCTCATTTTATTTTAATAAATTTTTCATACTAAATTTCAAAATATTTTCAGCAATTTGCGCTGTCTCTATACTTGTTTTTAATGTGTCTTATTAAAAAGAACTATCAGCAAATAAAAAATAAAAATAAAAAGATAAGACATAAAAATAAAAAAATTCTTCAAAATCACCATTTTCACATAAAAAAATGGTTAGAGATATAGTTTGTCCTTTTTTTTGTTTTGTCCAACAAACAGACTATGCATTTCGCGAAAAGATATGATCATATGCATCAAAAACCACACACACTCACCCAAAAAAAACACCATGCGTTTTTTGGGAGACATGCATCTATTTTTTCCATTTTATTAAAAAATTAATCATAAAGAGTGGTGCTTATCATAATCATGTACATGTGATCTTCTTGTGGCATAAAATGAAGAAAAACTAATCAGAAAAAAAAAAAAAATTCTTCAAGATGATCACCATTTTAATAAGAGCGATAATTATTGGACTTATCACGTATGGGCCAACGCTTTGATATCATATTAAGTTTGTGGGCATCCAACTCAAAACCAGTTGACAATAAGTGGAGTTACCCATAATCTTTATATACTGAGTTTGCAAGGCTCTTAGATCCCATGTAGGATTATTTTCATTAATAATAATATTATATTCATAAAAAAAATCAACTGATTTGAAGACATATAACACGCAAACAAAATTTCTACAACTTCAACCTATTACAGCACACGTTTAACATGACCCTATATGTTTGTTCCGTGAACGAGCTTCCCATTCAAACTATTTCAGCCCAATCAGAAAAGGAACCCAAAAAAATAAAGGGTTAATTTAACTTACCTTCAAAATTAATAGATATTTGAACTTACCGCTTCAAAGATCTCATAATTAACTTACCCCTTCAAACTCACAGTTTCTGTCTTTTTACCGTTTGAAGGTGTACGTGCTTTTCGCACGCTCGCATTTATGACTAAAATGCTCATCACACGCGTAACACATGCATTACTTAAGGTCCCTAACCTAGAATTAATCCTACAGTCCATCTTACAACTTCAGATCAGATGGTTAAGATTAGCTCATAGCCTTGATCTTCTTCTTCTTCCCCACCCAACCTCATGGCTGAGAAATTCCATCTCCAACTCCTCTACCAAAACCCTAAATAATCTAAAATCACAATTGTCTCCCAAAACAATCGTCACCACAAAACCACCATCATTTCTTACTTGTGATGGTGTCGGACATCACTACCAGCGTTATTAAGAGATCCAGGGTTTCGGTTCCATTTTAGGATTTTATATTCTAGGAGATTTATCCCAGCAGGCCGTCTCCCCATGGTAACCTAAAGAACGAAAAATGGTGAAGGGTAGAGAAGGCGAAAGAGTCAGGCTCTATGTATGAGGAACCATTCTTGGTTACAAGAGATCGAAATCAAATAAGTACCAAAACACCTCGTTGATCCAGGTCGAAGGAGTAAATACAAAGGAAGGATGTTGCTTATTACTGTGGTAAGAGAATGGCCTACATTTACAAGGCCAAGGTGAAGAAGTTGGTGAAGTTACATGAATTTTGTGGATTTTTTTCTTCTTTTTGATTAGTTTAAAGTAATTTTCTGTAGTCTGCAAACTAATTATGTTCTTGTTTTGCAATGTTTTTTTTAAATTAAATAGAAATGAATACTTTAGTAGCTCTTATAAAACAGCGCTGCTGTTTGGCCCGACCATATTACAAAATAAATGCCAGATGCTTATGTGGCATGGTGGGTCCCGCTGCCACATAAGTTGGAAATCCCCTGTAACATTTTAGGAGGAGAAAAGTGGTAGGTCCTACCCTACCACATACGTATCTAGCATTTGTTGTGTAATATGGGTGGGCCAAAAAGCTTTATTGCTTATAAAAAGCAGTTACTTGCTTTAGATGCATGAGTTGACTGTGATATTCTATTTTTACTTGTATAAAAGAGATCCAGGGTTTCGATGGCATGAAATAAAAATTTAGGTTGTGATGGATATGGAATTAGTAGGGGATGTGGCATCCTTGGATGTTCAATTATTGTAGCTTCCTTAGGTATCTCCATTGACACTCAAATCGAACCCTCATGTTGCTGAAGAGTTGTTCTCACAGCGGCTTTGACTACCGGATACCACTCGACCGGTATTTTCCTTCCTTCCCGCTTTCATTTATTTTATTAAATTCTGATGGTACATCGTCTTAGGAGACAATGGTGGTTTTAGATTATTTAGAGTTTTGGTAAGGGATTGTTGGAGATGGAATTTCTAGTCCATGGGGTTGGATGGGGAAGAAGAAGATCAAGGTTATGAGTTTAATCTCAACCATTTGATCTGAAGTTGAAGATAGACTGTAGGATTAATCCTATGATAGGGACCTTAAGTAATGCACGTGAAGGCCATTTTGGTCATGAATGTGAGCATGCGAGACGTACATACACCTTCTAACGGAAAAAAGACAGGAAACTGTGAGTTTGAGGGGTAAGTTAATTACGGGATCTTTGAGGGGTAAATCCAAATCTCTATTAATTTTTGAGGGGTAAATTAAATTAACCCAAAAATAAATAGCTAGGGCTTAATTAATTGGGAACCAACGAATGATTGCAGATTCAAATCAAATGAACTGATGACGAATCATTATCGGACACCTGTAAGATTAGTTACTCAATCACCGGTCCCACCAACAAACAACCACACCTGATCATCAAATGTATACCAAGCATACCCTTTGGCGTGAGTAATTTCGGTATGTCCATATGCATGCATAGCTAGGGTGTTTCTAATCTTTGTACTTAATTGGTATTGACAAACATGTCTTGGCAGCATCATCAAAATAAATAGCAGAAAATCAATAAAGAGATCATCATCATCGTCAGGACCACTCATACTAGTACGTACGAAGAGTAGGTTACATGGGTCTCTTTCTTTTCAAATATGGTTCAGGATCGTCTTCCACTGTTTCTCATCTTCTCCTCAGTATGGAAAATATATACCTATAATAAAAATTAACCTTTAAATTATCTCCATGTCGACTCTAAAAAATAATATGCAAAATCATGTGCATAAATAAAATATTGTTTGATGATGCGAACCCTTCAAATATAATTGAAGAAAATTACAAATTTGATGTATACTATTTTTTTTTATCAGTGAAATTACATATAAGCGAATTTGAACTCAAGTCGCGGGTACTATTCTCTACCTACAACTTTGGTACTATTCCCACTCTAACTTAGTGACACCTACAACTTTTAGAGTATATTATGAATCCCCCTGGACACTCAATAAGACTCAAAAACAAAAAAAAACATGAAATGCATGTGGTGTGTTTAATTGCCATTGCCATCTTTGTTTACTAGCTAGTACTATATCCAAATAACAACTCTCCTTTCTTCATTTATTTAAGTAATTAATAGACATAGCCATGAATGTGCCTTATTCTCTGTCGCTTATGTAGCTATAGCTACTTTGAATTCTGGTCCCCTTACATAATTTAATTAGTCTACTACATATGGCTGGTAATAAGTAAAAACTACTTATGGAGAGCCTTCTAATACTAATTACCACTGAATACAATCCATACCTAAAAAAAAAAAAATGAGGAATCGAATATAACTTGAATAAGCAATGGCATTTATGTCTAGTGAGCAAAAACATTGGATAGATGTTGGAAAACTTAGGGCTCTTTTGTGGGTATGTTTCTATTAATTGTTTTACAAAGTTTTTTAAAAATTATTTGGAAAAAAAAATAAAAAATTTTGCTATTATATTTCTTTTCTTACATATTAAAGCTTTTGGATTTACAATGCGGCTACTTGAAAAAAAAAAAAAAAAAAAAAACATTGGGTAATTCTAAGAAAAAGCTGAGGCTACACATCCAACGAAATAACTATAAGTAGGGATTTGAATACGATAGGAGAGAAGAGGGGACACATCTATTAGACATCCTAATATTAAAAATATGAGAAAAATATTAAATTTTCACATAAAATTCTCGAACAACTATACGAGGCCTAATATGAATATTCAAGGCAGGTTTCCTCCATATTATAGTGCATGGTTGAGCAAAAATTCACTTAACCCTGAAACTCGACCTAAGATCAATTCCAACCAGCATGAGTTTCCTCTAATGCAAATATATTCCATTCCAAAAGTACCCCCAAGGAGTTAAAGGTCTATGTTATATACTGAGGAAACAAACATGGGCCTTCCCTGGATTGGGATAAGTGTGAACCCAAACAATTCTAACTGATGAGCCAAAACCCACTTGCAAAATGCAAATAAAAAGGGATAATTGTGTTGGGGTTTATGCCCTAAAATAATTTAAATTGATAACATTGATAAATTATATTTATTAATAAGCATGATACTATATTATTACTTTATTCATATGATGGATTAAGTGTTGTTCACAAGATGATGTTGTAAGTAAATTATTTGTATGAAGTGTTCATACATGG
>MVGT01001060.1:509470-524986 GCA_002174775.1 Macleaya cordata
CTATTTCACGCAAAGTTGTAGAAAATTCGATTTCCTACAAAAAGCATATATCATCTAGGCGAATCGGATCAACCGTTAGAAAGTTATGGCCGAAATACAGTTGCTGTATCTTTTCGGGTTTTCGACGACTGATCCAGAACGTAGGAGGAAGATCTGAGATTACATGCAAGCGTTTAAACGGTATGTATCTGATCTTCAAGTTATTGTTTTAATTCATGCATCCTCATGTGATCCTGTGAAGGAAAAATAGTTATTTGTTTCCGCTGCACAATTTAATCTAGACCCTATTTTCCCCAACAAATTGGTATTGTATTTAGAAGCTCATTCACAGGAAAGGGAAATTAATGATCAATTGGTTGATATTATTTAATGAATCCACAGTTTGGTGTGCCCTAGTTACTTGATTAATGTTTTTCCAGACCTCATTTCTTGGTGCATGCAGTTTTCAGGTTGTTGGCCACTACCACTAAGAAAAAAAGGTTTTGTGGTTGTCAATCTAGGAATAAAAAAGGTAGTATGTCAATTCTCTACACTTCAATGTAGCTTTCTGCATCAAAAGATTGATACAAACTTTATAATGACTTTCAAATTATAAAGTCCACATTTTGGTGCATCTACACAAAAATTCAACTCCATTGGTGATTTCAAAAAAAAAAAAAAAATGATTGGTGATTTGAATCCACTAAACCAGTGCAATAACCAAAAGATCTTAAACCTAATGGGTGGGGGAAGCACATAGAAAGGAAAAAAGAAAGTTTGGCACCTTTTAAGCCTGGCTACTGATCAGATGAATGTTTGGCCTACACCTAGGTGTAGAAGAACTATAACTAAAAACTTGATTTCAGTCTACTAGATCCTATAGCAATCTAACAAGATGCTCAAGTTTAATGATTAGGAATCACTCATAAAATCTAATGCTTGAAATATCTCCAATTGAATTGATTTTAAATGTGCAGATCCAATCTGAGAGAGTCCATGTAGATCTGGCAAAATTGATTCGCAAGTCGACTTTAATCTTGACTTATTTAATTTGAGTCCTAATATTAAGGTTGAGCATTACTGATCTATTGACTCAATTTTAAAATCCGATTCATTGCCTTGTTTACGTGTAGAGTACTAAAGTCAAATTAGTTAGATTTGGGCTGAGCATTTCTAATCTGTCAACCCTGACAAGATCGACCATAACTTCAATTTTTTTGTCAGGTCTAGGTCCATGTAATTTTGAGAAAAAGTAATGCTATATGAAAAATTTTAGGCATTGTATTGCGAGAAAGTTTGGCCTATGTAATAAATTATGTTGGAGTTTGTGTCTTCTCTTCGTCTGTGGTGACAACTTTGTTGATGATCTTAGTGGTGTCTCTATGCTTCTCATACACCCATTGCTAGTGATTAGCGCCTTAACGGTATATCTTTGCCTTATCATTGTAATTTGGGCAATAGTCCCTTGTACCAAAAAAAAAAAAAAAAATCAAGGATTTTTTCGGGTTTTCACTAACCAACTTACTCCCAGCCCAAATTCAAGGGTTTCATTTTCAAACCAAAAATCGACCCATGTTTTAGGAAACAAGACCAAGTCAATATATGTGTATTAAATATTCAAGCCCAAGCCCAACCTCAACCCAAGGTTGGGTTGAGTCTGTCGGGTTTGGGTTAACCGCCGAACCCTAACAACCAGGCCCATTATACACAGCACCTGATTAACTCCATGATGATATTCCACCCATCAATACCGTTCATCATAATCAAGTAGAAATGTAATAGGTCTAAATTAAGATCAACGGTGCGGATATTCTTAAATACCAGTAATCAGTGTTTATGAAGAGTAGCTAAATCATCATACCTCTCTCTTTCTCTCTCTGGAGAATTCGACCACTTTCTTCAGGTTTAAGCTCAAGTATCAGACTTCTTCTTCTATTGAGCCTAATCCATCATCCATCCTCGACCAGAAAAAAAGCCCTAGAGCGTCTCTTCTCTTCTGTCTCTCTTCTGCAACAACATCGACAGCTAAAAAAGTCTTCACCAACACGAACAGGAGACTAAAATAGATACAGTTTAGAGAGAGAAAGAGGTAGAAGTACATTCAGGTTTGTTTTCCATTTGAGTTGTGTTCTTTTTCATTAGGTTGAGCAGAAATTTTGCTTTTTCAATCTCAAAAACCCAAAAATTCTCATTGGAGCAGAGTCACAGCAGAGTTTTGAATGCTTATATTAGTTTTGTTCAGCTTAATTTGTGTTCATTTAAAGGCATTGAACCCTAATTTTAGACATTTGATATCAATAGGAGAAGAAAATAGCTTTTATGAGAAAGAAACAAGAAATTTAGATAGTTTTTGGAATCAATTTCTAAGAGAAACGATAGGTTAATGTAAGTTTTAGAATCGGTTCTGCAAGGTAGTGTAATGTTGAAAGTACAATTGGAGCTCAATTGCATTTTAATACAGTCAGTTAGAAAGATTAAGGTTCGTTTGAGACATGAATGCAGGTGATTATCATTCGGTTGCCATTAAAAGAGAATGAATGCCCCAAAATGAATCGTACTTCTTAGAGTGCTAATCACCATAAAAAAATTCAAAATCTGGGTCTTCTTGTTTGGCCTTAACATTTATCTGTGTTACAATTATGGGTTTATATCAGGGTTAATATTTGAACTATTATCTTCAACTTGCAGTAGTAAAAGGCTACAAGGAAAAAAGGTCTTGAGAAGCTCCTTCTTGCTATATACAGTAAAATTATTTGGATGGCGATCATACCTAGTGGTACTGCATGTGTGGCCCAGTGTGGAATTCGGCCCAAATTAATGTTAAGATCCTCTATCACAAACAAGATAATGGCGTCACATTATGGGTTAGTATCTTTATGATTGGTGTCATTTCTGCTTATATATAATGTGGATGTGATGATTTATTGCTTTTCTTGATTCTCTAATTGGCTAAGCTATTAAAATTGGGATTAATCAATTGCTAAGCGTCCCAATGCAGAGTTCTGCTTGGTTTTCTAGATTGGGCTGATTAACTTGCTGCTTAGTCGGCTGATTCATCCCAATCAATGCACAACCTCGTTGTCCTTGTTGCCAGTCGGCTCTGAACCGACTAGCAGCTGATTCCATGTTGAACTTCGTATCTAGTTGGTTATACACCTATAACTATTTAAAGCCCTTAATACAAAGTTGATTACCAAAACTTCTATCGTGGCAGGCTTATAAAATGCGCAACTATTGAAAATTGATATGTAATTCATTATATCTTTGTTCTTGTATATCTAGAGTTGTACTGCAGTGGTAAGTATTCCCTTCTGTCATGCTAGCTGCTATGGTAATAGTGCATGATCTTACGTATCACAAAAAAAAAAACCCTGAAAAAAATGGTATTACCTTTATGACCAGCAAGAGATTGTCTAGAGCAGACTTCGTGAATCACTGAATTGGTATTTGCAACGTAATGATCCCTCACCTTAATATATCAGATTAAGATTAACTGTTCGCTTGCATTATCAACCTGTCTGCAGTATTTCAAGTGGGATAAGATGTTTGGCTTCAACAAGCTCAAGCTTGTTTTCTCATGATTCATTACATGCATTATTTACTACGGGGTCATCTCTGAACCGGCATCGCAATAGGGGAGCACGATTTATTGTTAGAGCTGATAGTGTGAGTTTTTTTATTTTTATTTTATTTTTCTGGTTTCCTTTTTTGCTTCACGACATAAATGTGCTTGGAAGGGGTATTGGGTGTTTTCCCTCTCTCCCCTTTGTCTCAAAGAACCCTGATATGCATTATTTTTTTGCTATGTACAGGATTACTATTCGGTCCTTGGAGTATCAAAGAGTGCCAGCAAATCTGAAATAAAGAGCGGTAAACACACTTTCCTGATCATTTTGTGTGCAGAGCTGTTCAGTCTTCTTGATAATGGAATAATTTCCTGTGGTTGTCCCCCTATGATTCAGATCAATTACTATGTCCCTGGGTTTGAGAGTACATGTAGTAGTTGTAAATGGAATAAAATGATTGTTATATACAATTTCTCTTGCTTCAAACATTTTCCTGCTAGACCTATAACTTCTTTTTCTACATGTTTTTTTTGTTTGGTGTTTTTCTAGCCGTGGGAGAAAAGTTCTCATCACCTAGTTTAGGCTAAAGCTATCATGATCCCAGTATCACTGGATATTGAATGACTCATCTGGAAAGATGCTCTCTGGAACAGTCTAGCGTCTACTGCTGGATGAACTTTAGGACTTCCCCTTGGTGGACTTGCACCCCAAAAATAACATGGTTTATGATTTTTTTTGCCATTAGTCATGGGCATATTATTTATGGGCTTGGACTCCATCAATACGATTGTCCATTAAACCCTTGATGAAATTTGCTTGGTTCTATTGGTAGGAATGACTAACTAGACTGGTTTTTGCTGTCTAGGACCACAAATGGTTTGCTTCCTTTCAAGTTCACACGTATTGTAACATAACAGAAAAAAAAAAAGGCTTGTTTCTCATGACTGTCATAATATCTTCAATAATTATGCAAACATTTTGATATTTCCCTTGGCTCAACAAAAGGATAAAGATTTCAAATTCTTGCAAGAAATTACCATGATTGGCTATTATCCTTTGACTAATTTAATCTCACTTGTAATATCCTTTTCCTCTTACAGCTTATCGTAAACTTGCTAGGACTTATCATCCAGATGTGAACAAGTAAGTAGAATTGCTAGTTTATCTTTTGCATAATTTTTGCTTATGTCAGTTTGTTTGGTGGATGATTTCTTAGCAACAGAAGTGATTTCTGCTGGACTTGAGTTTGTTTATTCAGTAAAATAAAATGATTTTAGTGGTGGAAGACTGGAAGCTGTAGGATGTTACTTGAAGACATGAATTAGTCAATTCTACTTTATCTTTATCTTTCATTCCTTTTTCGCCCTGGTATCCTTGAAGCCTCACCTATGTAAAAATTTAATTACCTATACTATTAATAATTTATTATGCTACCTTTTCTTGTGTGTAGCTTTTGCATTTATGTTTTGTACTAATAAGTATTACTAATTTATAATAAAATCAGAACCATGACATGCAAACAACACATTTGTACTATTAAATAACGCTAAGCAAACTTTGGGGTATCAACAGCACTTTAGGTTCTGTGCACATTCTTTCCATAATATTACTTAATATGACTTCTATTAGTTAAAAGTTCAAAGGGGTAAAATAGTCCTTTGATTTTATTTTATTTCCATTTCACTAAATGTCTGTTATAAAATTAGACTTATGTTCATGTTTCCATCTGTACTAACCACTTTTACCACCTATACGTTTTTCCAAAATATCTACCAGCAAATGTAGATATACGTGCGCAATGCACGTGCCACCCGTTTGTTTTCATTATACTCTGTAAACTATCTATATTGAGTCCCATTATTGATTTAATATGTTTTTAAACTTATCAAGTTAATCAGTAAGCTATTGATCCAGGTCAATATGCCATTGTTCTTGATGTTTCAACTACTAGTTGATGCTGATATGGATGCCAACAGGTTTCTACTGTGAAGATAAAAATGGGTTCCTGCTTAAGTTGGTTAGCTAATAGAGCCATCCCAGGGAATGCTTTTAAGTGCTGTCATCACTTCAGAGGTCACTTCGAATCTAAAATAGATGATTAGCAGTCGCAGTGTAGTCAGTTTTAATACTTGCACGGTGATTATATTATAGAAAATATGTATTATTGACAAAAGTTCAAAAATTAGAATTCATACTAAGATTCCTGCTCATCTTCATCAATTTCATCGTGTGTGCCTTGTTCCTATAGTGGATATCAAAACAAACTTATTGAATATTCAAGGATGATTAAATACATCCCTCCTCTAACAGGACCCTTTTGCTCATTATCTCCCTCATTGTGAGCATCCAATTGATTTTTTCTTTCTGCCCATATTTTCCAAAACTACCATCTTCTCTTTCCCTTGCCATGTGGATGCATAACTAGTGATTTATGAGTGAGATTTTTAAGAGTCTCTAAATGTAAAACCTCTCTCTTATCTTTCTCCTGCCATGTGGGCAGATAAAGAAAGAGAAACAGTCTCAAATTGGTAAAAAAGTCTTTCCTTTAAAGAGAGTTTTGTGGTTCCCATATAATATCTCTCTAGCTATACAAAGTTTCTCCCCTACTTGAAGTAGCTCCAACCATCCAACAATTCCTGCTCTCCCCTTTATCTTCTCTCCTATTGACCTCCTCCTAATGACCTTCTGGAATTTTTCACCCATGTATTTCCGAAGTTACTTTTACCTTATTTATTCCCGAAAATTCTGTCCCTAAATCTTCTCTTGTTTATATCTCAATCTTACAAAAGGTTTTCCATAACTCAATCACTTGTCAATATAACTAGTCCTTAATGAATGACAATAGATTGTTATTGTTATTGTTACTGATAAAGAGAACTAGTCTACTATTATTTGTTCGATATGACTGAGCCTGGCTCAAGCTTTTCTATACATTTCATTCTATACATGTACATGCTTATTTGCTGATCGCCTGATAGGAAATCTGAACCAGCAATATGGTTGAGATATTACATGTGGGCTACTTTTTGAATATTTCTGAGCCCTGATAAGTGTTGGAATAGTATTTGCAATAGAGAACATACTTTATGTACTTATGAGGTTTGTATTGTAAATAACCTTCCATAGAATGGCGTTGCACATAGTCTGCTGGTTAGGACATAAATGGGAAGCTGGTATCCATAGCTTCCATGTTTGCATTAAGATATACGAAGTACTATGTATGCACTTTGTTTATGATATTTCTTGTTATTAACTTTATGAAATGGCATACTGTTTTACATTGGCTTGTCAATCTTTAAGCTCTTTATCATCCAAATAAGCTTATTTCTGAGCGTTAATGGCGTTCATTCAATAATATGTGCAGAGAACCCGGGGCCGAGAAAAAGTTCAAGGAGATTAGCAATGCCTATGAGGTAACAGTCCAGATTTAAGATTATTTTTGTTGATGGGCAGTGGTTTACCTAGCCATGACCAATGACTACTTGGTTACTAATACAGAACATGTCCTATAGGTCTTGTCGGATGACGAGAAACGATCCTTGTATGACAAGTATGGTGAGGCTGGGCTAAAAGGTGCTGGTGCGGGCATGGGGGTGAGTTTGATTTTTTAACTATGGAAAGAATGATAACCAGTTGTAGTTTGTTATTAGTTGAACTAGGGAAAGAAGGATAACCAGTTTCGAATTCGTTTATCAGTTTCAGTTTTTGAATACTCTTAGCTCAGACTTTCACTCAGAGGAGATTCTTTAATTGTGGCAGGATTTCAGCAACCCATTTGATCTCTTTGAGTCATTATTTGAGGGCATGGGCGGTATGGGAGGCATGGGTATGGGCGGCGGCAGAGGTTCCAGAAATAGAGCAGTTGATGGTGGAGACGAGATTTACAATCTTGTTTTGAATTTCAAGGAAGCAGTTTTTGGCGTAGAAAAAGAAATTGAAATAAGCCGTTTGGAGAGCTGTAACACCTGCAACGGATCAGGTGCCAAACCTGGGACCCAGCCAACCAAGTGCAGTACATGTGGGGGCCAAGGTCAGGTCGTTTCATCAGCAAGGACCCCATTAGGTGTCTTCCAGCAGGTAACGACATGCTCCACTTGTGGAGGCACAGGAGAATCATCCATCCCTTGCAATACATGTAGTGGAGATGGGCGAGTGAGGAAGACAAAGCGGATTAGTCTGAAAGTTCCGGCTGGTGTGGACTCTGGTAGCCGATTAAGGGTCCGATCAGAAGGTAATGCTGGAAGGAGAGGTGGGGCTCCTGGAGACCTTTTCGTTATTATTGAAGTTCTCCCAGATCCAGTGCTTAAACGGGACGATACCAACATTCTTTATACCTGTAAGGTGTCATATATTGATGCAATTTTAGGGACAACAATTAAGGTTCCAACAGTGGATGGCATGGTTGATTTAAAGATCCCGGCTGGGACCCAGCCAGGCACGACGCTGGTGATGGCCAAGAAAGGTGTTCCTCTACTCAATAAAAACAACTTGAGGGGCGATCAGTTGGTTCGTGTACAAGTAGAGATCCCGAAAAAGTTGAGTAGTGAAGAGAAGAAGCTGATCGAAGAGCTTGCTGATCTTAACAAAGGCAAGACTGCCAACGCTAGAAGATAGTCATGGGTACAATCACTTTCTGCGATTATCTTTCTCGTAAGTTATCTGCAATCTCTATCTCGTATTTGATTGTTAATGGCCATGCAGAAGGTAAAAATTGACATTCTGATGGTTTATCAATTAGGCTTCATAGAGGCCAAAAGTCATTTGTAGAATTAGGTCATTATTTTGGGTTAATTTTGTCCCTAACATATACCTACTAATACGAAAGGAGGATTTTCCAATTGTAATTTGGTCAGTAGTCAGAGCTTTACAACCTCTTCACAAAGGGTATATCTTACTCCTAAAACGTTGAGAACCATTCTTTTTTTCCTTTATTTTTTTTTAGTTTTTTGAAATTTTATTTGCACCCCAGTACGGTACACATTATTTATTCTTACACTGTTTATACACCCCTGAGGGGTTTACACGCGGACATGATTTTATGTAAGGATGATCTCCATGAGGATCAAATACTAGGGTAAATATGGGTTATGTAGCAGATAGTTATTTCTGGTCCGCAATGTTCATGGACTCCCAAAGTTGCAGTCCGACCCACAATGGGAATCTTTTAGGTAGGCCATAGCTGTAGTTTGATCTTGAGTTCTTACTTCAAATTACCTTGTAATAATCTGACTGGTTAAGTTTCATTTGATCCATATCCATATCATCCAAGTGTAGTTGTTGTCTTGTTGATTCATGCTTATGATTGAATGATACTGATCAACTCACATTGTTACAAATAATTACATACTGGCAATTAATGTGGGCACTATTTGATCATCTACATTCTACTTGTCTCCTATAGATATAAATGAAAGGTCCCACCAATGGGTCCTTTGTTAGAAATCAATCATCTCCAAGCATTTATCATCTCTCTCTCTCTCTCTCTAACTCTCATAGTATAGGCAAATTTTATGGTGAAGGTTGTTTTTAAGTCTGCACCAGAGGAGGGAGATGTAAGAAGGTTTCCATGGTTTCTCAACCTATCTGAATTGGGTTGTTTCTAAGTTCAGATGATATGGGCCATAAGGCAATTAACCTACCTGTCTTAGATTTCCTAAAAGCAGTGAGCATGAATTAGCAGGAGAATATAATGAGGGGTGTGAATAACAGAGGGTTGTTGTTGTCCTTCAACCAACGCATTCTGCAGCAACTACACCAACTATTGTATTAATATTTGTATATATAGTGTGTGTCGTAATCAGCTGATTAATATTTTTACATCATAATAAATGATCACACAAATCGTAGACCCACATCGACACTAGTCAATTAATTAGTTTTCGTATTTGATGGATTTCGTCATCCCTCATAGTTTAAGACATGGCAACGTGACCCGTCAAACCCTAGCCTAAACTGACTCGTCAAACTTTCAAGTTAGGGCTGAGCATTTTTTACTCGTTACTTTTGTAACTCTGTTACAATCATGCTTGTTTCTTGTTTTATATAGGAAAATGTCAAACTAGTTAGGGTTAGGATTATAAAAAAAATTGGCCTGTTTTATAAACTAGTTAGGGTTTGATAATCTTGACCTGTGAACTTGTCTAGGGTCGACCCTAGTTCTAGTCCTGGAAGATCAGTCCAAAAAAAAAAAGTCGACTTCAACACCAACAACCTAGAACAAATTGACATTTTTTGTAAATTCTTCAATCAATATGAGATCATTGTCACTTGAAGTCATCAGTGAGATTACCGGCTTCAGTGCTTGAAGGTATAGATTGACTGCTGGCTTCAATGGTTGAAGGTTTGGTTTTCTAAGTGAGAGGTCCTTGACTGCTGGCTTCAATGGTTGAAGGTTTGGTTTTTTAAGTGAGAGATTCTGAGTTCAAATATCTCCGAGGAATTCCTCTTAAATTAATATTAAGTTGAAGCTCTTTTTATGTTTGCCCAAGGATGGTCCCATTTTTTGCCTTGAATTTCATACGGGGCACAGTGTTGCAAACCTCAAATCATGTTAGCTATAGAAAAAAAAAAAGTTTTTTTTTTGAATGGGACTATTGCTCAGATTACAATATGGCATATATGCACGCAGTGGGCGTGTGAGAGGCGCAGAGAAATTGCCAAGAACATCGTCACCAACGAACGCAGGAAATGCACCCACTAACAGGCACAAAGAAACCGTCAATAACAGCGTACTTATATTTATTATCAAATTACATGGGACAAACTTAACGGTAATACCACGACCGAGAAGTTTTGATCCCAAGACCTCCCACTACCAAAGATTTATGGGAGGGATGCACAACTATTGAACCGAAGGCCCATATACAAAAAAAAGTTAAGTTACATGTTTGAATTAATGTAAGCGATGAAATCTTTTGTAATTGAAATATAATTTTGGAGGATTATTAGGAATTTCATATTGGAGTGATTTTTGGTGTAAATATCGTTTTTCTCTAAGAAAGAATCATTTTACTCAAAAACCAATCCTTGAGTCTTTTTCCTGTGGACCCAATGACAATATCTGATTTTAGACGTTACCATTTTGCAAGCGAGCAAATCCCAAACCCAAAATATATAATTTTACATTTTCTAATTTTACCAAGTTTAATTCAATTAAATGTGACCAAATTAAACCTCCTTATACATATAAGTACCCTAGCTAAGATTCAAGTACAAGAAACATGCAAGCCCTAGGCAAACTAACCATCTCTCAATACTGAGATTCCTCTAGAGTCTAGAGTCTAGCTAGACTCTATATTGCATGCATGGAGTACTCATCATCATCATCATCATCAGCTTCAAGTTACTCAATACCCTTAGCTATTACTAAGGATGAAGATCCCAAGTTTTTAAGTCCCTTAACCCTAACTGTAAAACCTAGTGATCTTGAGCCCCTTCCATTATTGAACTGTTTGCTTCAAACACCAGCACCCACCTCACAATTAGTGGAAGAGAATTATGATCATCAGTTGAGTACATACAACCAAAATTATGAAGATGGTGGGGTTACTGTAGCTCTACACATTGGCCTTCCAAATTGTTCATCAAATGACTTCTCAGTTCCTAAGTTCAAGGAGAAGAGAGATGTAATGGATAAAACCCAATATTGGATACCAACTCCTGCACAGATACTCATTGGTTTCACTCACTTCTCCTGTCATATTTGCAAGAAAACCTTCAACAGATACAACAACTTGCAGGTAATTTGAATGCTTAAGCTAATCTGTCTTCCCTTCAGAATGCTTTTAAGTTTTTTGTCTGATCCTTGATTGATCCGTATACCTTAATTTGTTATGTAAATTGTTACTATTTCTCTCTCTGGTTTTTTGTGCTTTTGGAGTAAGTGGTTGTTAACATGGTATCTAAAAGTCTTAGGGGGTCATCGTTGTTTCGAGCATCCAACGCAGCACTGAGGAAAGAGTGTTTGTGGATATGTACCCACTCCTTGTTAGACCCATAGAGACCCTTGCTAGATATATGCACATTGTTACTCATCTCTCTAATATTTTGAGTTTTTAGAGTAAATGGTTGTTAAATTATCCAAGCTAGAAGTCGTTGGAGGTCGTGGGTTTGAGCATCTAGGGCAACACTTCGGGGGAGCATTGTTGGATATGTGCCAACTCTTTGTTAGACCCACAGATTCCTATATTATGTACATTGTTCTTCTCTCTCTAAATGATCGAGTTTTTAGAGTAAATGGTTGTCAATTAACATTATACCAAAGCTAGAAGTCTCTGGAGATAGTGGCTCCGACTACCCAAAGCAACGCGAAGAGGGATTTTTGTGGGCGCTCACTCGTTAGCTATGTACATTATAACTTTTTTTTTTTTTTGGATCAATTAGTTAACTACATTATTACTCCTCTCTGTAATGATTTGAGCTTTTATGGTAACTGGTTATTAGCATTGATTTTCTTGTAAAAATGATCATCATAATTCTGTTGTGATGAAGATGCACATGTGGGGACACGGGTCGCAATATCGTAAAGGACCGGATTCGTTAAGGGGAGTTCAACCAAGGGCCATGTTAAGCATACCATGCTACTGTTGTACAGAAGGTTGTAAAAACAACATTAATCACCCGAGAGCTAAGCCATTGAAAGACTTTAGAACACTGCAAACTCATTACAAGAGGAAGCATGGAGTAAAGCCCTTTATGTGTCGAAAATGTGGGAAGTTCTTGGCTGTGAAAGGAGACTGGCGAACCCATGAAAAGAACTGTGGTAAGCTTTGGCTATGTGTATGTGGTTCAGATTTTAAGCATAAGAGATCGCTCAAAGATCATATTAAAGCATTTGGCACTGCAGGTCATGGCCCTGCCTTTTCGGCTTCAATCGATGGCATCGAAGAGGTGCATGTGAACAATTAATCAATGTAGCTTCATTATCTATATGTATATGTAGTTAATGACTGAATTATTGTTGCATTTACGTAATCTATCCGTCCATGAAAGAGAACATCTCATGCAGTTGGTATTCCGTATACGTCTATAGCGTTCGTACTTTTATAACCAAAATTTGTAATGCCAATAAATTTCTCTTAGTGTATATACAGCATAATTATAGGTCAAGTCTGAGTTCAGGTTGGCCAAGGTTTCATCTAAAGGCCCAATGGGTTTTAGTCGGTTTGAAAACAGTAAATAGCCCAACCCCAAGTTCATATAAAGTTGGGCTCGGGCCATCAAAGCTGCACCCTTAAGGTTAAATACAAAACTTGCAATTGGGCTGTTGTGAGCCCAAATTTAATATAGCTCAGGTTGTAAGTCTTAAATGTACAACTTTAAAAGTGCATAACTTTATAATGTTCAACCATTTACCCTGTATTGTACTCGGGGGCGCGCTCACATGCTGTGCATATTGTTAAACAAAAAGTCTTAAGTAGACAGAAGAAAACTTCTATCGCATTCAACAGAAAGCATGATCCACGACCCAAAGCTAATTTCAAGGGTTCCACTTGAACTGTGAGCCCCGCGTAAAAATCCATAGGGGTAGTAGTAGATCATGCTTCTAAGTTCAATCACATGCTTTCGTGTAGACCCATTGATTGTTAAATTCAAGCAAAACATCTCAAAATGTCAAATTTTTAGAATCTTATAATCGAAAACAGAGTAACGCTAAAATTACAGTTGATTCTGCAACATAACCTACAACAAGGTGCAGTGGCGGATCTAGGTTAAGGAGTGGGTGGTCAGTTGACCACCCTCAGTTTTTAAAACTTACATAATATATTTCGGTTTGACCACTCTATGTTTTTTATCCATACTTCTTAAAACTTACTTTTCTACAACTTCTAACCCTCTCAAATCCCATTAAAAGATAGGCAAATTTAAGCATTTTTTTAATCATTGATTTCCAAATGACTTTTGATGTAGTTAATAGTTCTAGAATGGGCTAATTTTTGGATATGATGATCTATATAGTGAGATGCACAGAAAATTTTTCCTTGGATCATCTTCATGTAGACACCATTTTAGCAAAAAATTAAAAAGTGGTGCAATAGTGGTGCCCAAAGGAACGATGCAATATCCCTCCTCATTTTTAGAACATTTCATAAAATAACTAGTCTAGCATCAAATTTAATGCACCATTAGATATTAAAAAGTGTGTTTATTGTTAATCTTTTAGAACCTAGTAGAAGACAAAAAATATATTCACATGAAAATACAAGAGAGGTGAGAAATTGATGGCTTCTCTCGCTTTAACCCTAATTTTAAAAAAACTAGATGAAGAAGAAAAAATGGCAGACGACCAAATTTTCATAGGTTTTGGTAAAAATCTCTTATCATCCTTTCCGTTTTTCGATTTTATTGGCATGAATACCTTTAGATGCTGCAAAAAATTTCTTAATAGTCAATCTAACGTTAAATATACTTTTTCATGTAAAGTTAATGAATTAACTCGGTCAACGCTAACTTAGTCAATATTGACTCGCTCACCCCGAAGGAAATTCTTAGATCCGCCATATATATATATATATGTTATAATTTTTGGGCACACAAGATATATATATCGAGAGAAGTGGGAAGAGGGTATTACATATTCACTAATAGTTTAAACACATTCGTACAATCAACTTCCGTATCACGTATATATCTCTCTGATCAACTACATACTCTGTTAACTTAACATATATATAAAGGGAGAGGGAAGGTGATACGCATGGATAACAAAGGCTATTACTTGACACCTATCAAAGAGGTGTCAAGTGAATGGCTAGAATGGTGGATCACCCACCAAACAGCCACGCATGCAACTGCATGCTATAACACNCTTAACATATATATAAAGGGAGAGGGAAGGTGATACGCATGGATAACAAAGGCTATTACTTGACACCTATCAAAGAGGTGTCAAGTGAATGGCTAGAATGGTGGATCACCCACCAAACAGCCACGCATGCAACTGCATGCTATAACAATATATATAATTTTTACATATTTTCATAATTTGCGCCTATAATAAATTATTGTAGCAACTACTGTAGACGTTGCTTCAGCTCTAGCATAGTAATCGACAATAATATCAGCTACAACCACATGGGTGGTGTCAATTGATTTGACGCCTTCCACCAGCTCTCCCAAACAGTAAAGGCCTTCATTCCGCTTAAAACCCATCTTAGAAGGGTTTTCAAATTACATAATTCCTTTCATTGATTGTGATGTTGCATGAAATAATGCCTGCTGCTGGTCGGATCCTCCGTTATGACGTTGCTACGTGAACATTGAGATCAAATTTTATAATTGTAACTTTAGGCTATGGGGTCCATATATTCTTTTCATCATGTACATTATCTTTACAAAAAATCAACCCAATTTAAAATTTCTAACCCTATAAAAAAATTGATGGGAAGTTGATTAAAAATTAAAGGTGAGAAATGAACTGTGAGAAAAAAAAAGTTAATTTTTTTTTGGTCGAACAAACTTACATAATAAAAATATATAAATTTTATAAAGATTAATTAAAGTGATTAAAAGTTTTAGAATGTAATATGTTTTGGATATGATGATATACCATTGAAAAGTGCTAATGTTACCACTGTCCCTCAATTTTTAATATGAAGCCAAATGAACATATAACTAGCTGTTAAAATTTAGGCTCATCGGTAGCCGTTTAATTGTACAATTGAGGTTCAAAAATGTTAATTTGTACAAAATCAAACTGCTACAATTTTCCCATTTTATTCGTAAACAGTATTGACTCAGTTTTCACATTTTGTTATTCATTTCAGATAAATGATAGGGAATAATTTTAAATTTCACTTATAAGGGCATCCACAGTGGTTATGTGAGAGTCCCATAAGCTAAATTTACATTTCTTCATCTTGAATCTGGAGATTTTTAGCGGGGCGGGATATAGGGTGGGTGCTTGACGTGGAGCTGTGTGGGAGCATGGTGCCTAGTATCAGGCGGTATGTATACAACTCGCCCCCCACTT
>MVGT01002236.1:14353-25678 GCA_002174775.1 Macleaya cordata
CACTTAATTGCTAATGCGTCGCCCCTTAACAGTTACTGGATTTCCCCTTAACAGTCAATGGGTTACCCCATAACAGTTCGTGGGTTACCCCATAACAGTCATCAGGTTACCCCTTAACAGTTACGGGTTACCCCATAACAGTTCGTGGGTTACCCCATAACAGTCAGCAGGTTACCCCTTAACAGTTCTGGGTTACCTTATTGTAATTAACAGGTTACCCGATAACAGTTCGTGGGTTATCCCATAGCAATTAGCAGGTTACCCCTTAACAATTCTGGGTTACCCCTTAACTGTCAATTGGTCACCCCTTAATTGTTAATGGGTTATTCCTTAACCTATAATCAAACAGATATTTAAGAAAATACTTTTCTTAATTTCTAAACCAAACAGACCCTAACACTAAAGCCAACAGTAATGGTCGAACCATTACATGTAATGAAATCTAGTATAATTAATAAATCCTTTAATTAGAAACTACTTTTAATTAATTAAATACTTTAACCAATTAAAAATTTTTAATTAAAATTTTCTTTAATTAAACAATTTAACTAAAGAAACCCTAAAACTAACCCACGACCCCTTACCTATTTTTTTTTTAATTTTATTTTATTTAAACCTTTTCTTGAATCAAATAAAATTAATAAACAAGAACTACTAATTTTTTTTAAACCGATTAAAACACACTTTTAATCCTTTTCATCTTCAAAAATTTAGAAACCCTTTTCTATTGGTCAAGAATTACAAAAATACTAAGAAAATCAAGAAAACTATTTTCTTTTTCTTGGATCCCAATCTAATATTTGTGTACAGACCTTTTACCAAAAATTAATCCAACCCTTATCAATCTCATTGATATAAATTTAATCCCTAAGTATTTTGGATAAATCAAACCCTTAAATAATTAAGAACAACCTTAAGTAAATAAAAATATTCTATGTAATAATTCATGCAGGGCCTCAAGTCTGCTCTGATACCACTGTTGGGGAAAAAATAGGGTCTAGATTAAATTGTGCAGCGGAAACAAATTACTATTTTCCCTTCACAGGATCACATGAGGATGCATGAATTAAAACAATAACTTAAAGATCAGATACATACCGTTTAAACGCTTGCATGTAATCCCAGATCTTCCTCCCACGTTCTGGATCAGTTGACGAAAACCCGAAAAGATACAGCAACTGTATTTCGGCCATAACTCTCTAACGGTTGATCCGATTCGCCTAGATGATATATGCTTTTTGTAGGAAATCGAATTTTCTACAACTTTGCGTGAAATAGCGAATCTCCAATTCTGCTCCGAAAAGCCTCAAAACGCGATTTTAAATTCTGACGGGAATATATTACGAATTTTGGGTTTCTAAAACCATAAAGGTCATAACTTGAATTCTAAATTGGGAGAGAGTTTTAGATACACAAGTTAGGGTGGGCTATCTTATGAACCCTATCTCTATTTATAGAGAAAGACTCTCTTCCCATATCTTTAGCTCCAAGTTAGGTCCATATGGGCCCCACTTACTTAAGCTTTTGATTTATTACTTTGAGGTCCATATATCTCATATAATTCTCAAATAATAAATCTAATTGCAGTTAAGTCCACTAAATAACTGCAACTGAATACTCTCAAGTAAATGAATATTATTCAGAAGCCCTTCACTCGTTATACCAGCAAATAGTCCCTCCACTTAACTGATATTCGTAATATACACCAAGGTAACATTAACTATTAATGTCAGCACCTTTCGAGTAATTACATCTTAGTCCTTGCCTGCCATATCATACCATTATAATTATTCTAATAATCCAATAAACATTTTATAGGATCACTGCGCAGTCTAGAATAATTAATACTCTTGATTAGGCTCTCAAGGGAATATCATTTTGGTGTGGATTCCTTATTGACACAAAGTAATCCCACTAAGTGATTTCGACCACCCAACCTACCCAGAATATTGGATCACGTTTGCGTTGTCTGACCTCACTGTTTGGTAGATCAAAGTGAGTAGAAACCAACTTGTAGGGTATACTCTGCTCTCAGGATTTAGGACATTTGCAATAAGCAAGTTTTCCAGAATCTTTTTATATGCTGACAATAACATAAAAAGTATTCTGTCTGACCAGTTCAGTGTATTCCTAATACACCAACACACTGACTTAGAGTCGCCACTCCGGTGATGGAGATATATCACCCTATAATATAGAAGTCTAGTGTGTTATAGTCTTATCAGATGAATTGTTCAGATTCATCACTAACTATGAACTATACAAGAATATGAGGAACCAGTAAATTACATCTCTTAATGTATGAACACTTCATACAAATAATTTACTTACAACATCATCTTGTGAACAACACTTAATCCATCGTATGAATAAAGTAATAATATAATATCATGCTCATTAATAAATATAATTTATCAATGTTGTCAATTTAAATTATTTTAGGGCATAAACCCCAACATTTACAACACAAGAGGCGGTTAGCAATGTCAAAGGTAAAGGTACGAATAAGTTACCCGGTGTACCGAAAATCAAAGATGTACTCTATATAGAAGGTATGAAAGCTAACCTTCTAAGTATTAGTCAAATTTGTGACTTCAACCATTCAGTGAAATTTACTTTCGATCGCTGTGAAATCATGAATGGCGATAGTAAATGTGTTATAATGGGCAGGAGATCTAGTAGCAACTGTTATATGATTGATGCATCTCCTAACCTTGGATGCAATTTATCTAAACTTGATGATACTCACCTATGGCACCAAAGACTAGGTCATATCTACTTCAAAGACCTAGCAAAGATCGCTAACAAAGAGTTAGTTCGTGGGCTGCCTAAGGTAAGTAAGGCCATTGATGGAATTTGTGGACCATGCCAAAAGGGTAAACAAACAAGAAGTCCACATAAATCATCAAATATTATTGTAACCACCAAACCATTACAATTAATTCACATGGATCTCATGGGTCCTATGAGAACCGAAAGTATTGGTGAAAAACGATATATACTTGTTATGGTAGATGATTTTTCTAAATATACTTGGATTGCTTTTCCTAGAGAAAAATCTGACACTTTTTATGAATTTTTTATTATATGCCAGAGAATTCAAAACGAGCAAGATTGCAAGATCAAACGGATTAGGAGTGACCGTGGTACTGAATTCAAGGATTCAAAAGTTGAAGACTTTTGTGATAAAAATGGCATAAAGCATGAATTTTCTGCACCCATAACTCCTCAACAAAATGGGTAGCTGAAAGGAAGAATCGTGTGATTCAAGAAATTTCTAGTGCTTTTGTATAGCAAAGATCTAGCACAAAGATTTTGGGGTGAAGCTATCTTTACTGCATGTTACTTGGTTAACCGAGTGTATCTAAGACCCAAGACTCTTAATACCCCTTATGAACTTTGGTTTGGCAAGAAATCAAATTTAAGTTACCTTCGTATTTTTGGTAGTCCATGCTACATCCTTAAGGATAGAGAAAATGCTGAAAAATTTGACTCCAAAAGTGATGAAGGAATCTTTATTGGGTACGCTTTGGATAGTCGGGCCTTTCGTGTTTACAACAAAAGGACCGAAACTATCATAGAATCTATTAATGTTGTTATTGATGATTCTAACACCTCTTCATCTTCAGATACAACTGAAGTTGATAATCTTGTTGAAGATAAAACAACGAAAACTGGATATGGTTCAATTAATGATGATGAAGCATCTACTTCACAAGATCCAAAGGTTGAACAGGCCACTTCACAAACTTTGACCATCAATAGCCAAGAAGTTCAACCTAGAAGTTCATCCCAAGAACATCCAACCACTTGGACTCAAAGATGGCACAATCCCGATGAAATTATTGGAGGGATTGAAACTGGTGTTCGTACAAGAAGACAAGTTCTTAACATAGTAAATCATGTATGTTATGTTTCCATTTATGAACCTACTAATGTGGTTGATGCCTTGCAGGATGAAAATTGGATACAAGCAATGCAAGACGAACTTGGCCAATTCACGAAAAAAGAAGTGTGGACTCTTGTAACTCGTCCCAAGAATACCAATGTCATTAGTACCGAATGGATCTTCAAGAACAAATCTGATGAATTTGGTACTGTTGTAAGAAACAAGGCTAGACTTGTAGTACAAGGGTATTCTCAAATTGAAGGTGTAGACTTTGATGAATCCTTTGCTCCAGTTGCAAGACTAGAGTCTATAAGGTTACTATTGGCGGTTGCTTGCCATTTAAAGTTCAAACTCTTCCAAATGGATGTCAAAATTGCTTTTCTAAATGGCATCCTACAAGAAGAAGTGTTTGTAGAGCAACCAAAAGGATTTGAAGATTCCATCAATCCTAATCATGTCTACCGGTTAAAGAAAGCCCTTTATGGTTTAAAACAAGCTCCAAGATCATGGTATAATAGATTGACTACCTTTCTTCTTAGAAAAGGATTTTCAAAAGGAGGAGCTGATAAAACCATGTTTATTAAATGGGCTGGAAATGATGTTCTTGTTGCTCAAATCTATGTAGATGACCTAGTATTTGGTTCTACCTCAACCAAACAAGCTGAAAACTTCTCAAATCTTATGAGTAAGGAATTTGAAATGAGTATGGTTGGAGAACTAACCTTCTTTCTTAGATTGCAGGTTAAGCAAAAAAAAGATGGGATATTTATATCTCAATCTAAATATGCCATGGATCTTGTCAAAAAATTTGGCATGGAATCTGCAAAAGAAACTCGCACACCGATGGGAACCACTATAAAGTTAACAAAAGACTTAACTGGACAGGAAATAAACCAAAAATAATATAGAAGCATGATAGGGAGTCTTATTTATCTCACAGCTAATCGTCCTGATATTTCTTTTAGTGTAGGTGCTTGTGCTCGCTATCAAGCAAAACCTAAAGATTCACACTTAACTGCAGTGAAACTAATCATTCGTTATGTTAAGGGAACTCTTGGATTTGGCTTGTGGTACACAAATTACACAAATTCTGAAATAGTGGGCTATTCTGATGCAGATTGGGCAGGTAATGTTGATGACATGAAAAGTATTTCAGGAGGCTGCTACTTTGTTGGACACTACTTAATATCATGGCAAAGTAAGAAACAAAATTCTCAATCCTTGTCAACTGCTGAAGTAGAGTACATTGCTGCAGGTTCATGTTGCACTCAATTATTATGGATGAAACAAATGTTATCTGATTATAGCATTAAGTATGATATTATGACTGTGCTTTGTGATAATACCAGTGCCATAGATATTGCTAGAAATCCAGTGCAACACTCTAGGACTAAACACATAGACATAAGATATCACTTCATTCGTGACTTGGTTGAAAGCAAGGTGATTTGTCTTGAGTTTGTCCCCATTGAGAAACAATTGGCTGATTTACTTATTAAACCTCTAGACTCTCTTAGGTTTGAACTCCTTAGAAGATCTATTGGTGTGGTCATTGTTAACTAGTTGTTCTCGTCTCACTCCTTCCCTGTTTTTGCTTTGTATGTCGTTTTAGGTTGAAAAGTGAGTTCTTGTTTATTAGTTTGCTTTTAAAATCTCTGCATTCTAATAACGTTGTGTTCATATGTGGTCTTTGTGTTGAATGAGTCTATCTTTTGTAGAATACTTGAACATATGAGAGATTACATAGATTTGGTTTATGTTGCCTTATCTTAATAGAGTCTGTGAATCTCTACATTAAAACCACATACTCTATTGACTGATCCATTGTTTCTTGTGCACATAAAGAGTCTCTTGAGTAAGTGTGATTTTATTCTAGTTGGATCATTGGATAAGTGTTGAAAATAAAGCTTATGATTCAGTGATGGACTGAACCAACTGGTTGGACTATCACTTTTAGGATGGTGTGTTTGATGAAGTTCAAAAATTACTTTAAAATATCTTGTGAATTCTTCACCAAAATAGTAAGCTCTCATTAAAGATCTTTGAGCTTGGTGACAACACCAAAATAGTGAGTTCTCGTAAAAAGTTGAACTCAATGTTTGAACATCAAAAAGAGTGAGATCCCGCAAAAAAATTAGGAACTCGATGTTCATTTTCCTTCATCTTGACCTCATAATGATCTACTTGGTCTCAATACAGGTACTTTCTTGGTTGTGTCTCCTCAGACAAGAGATGCTTGCAAGTTCAAGGAAAATATTGGGATCTTGTTGGTGAACTATGTCTCATGCAATTGAGTACTTCAAAATTTCCTTATTATAGTTAAACATGAAGGTCCTTTATAGGTTGATGCGTAAGATGGTTCTTCCATGCTGGATAAAGTTCAGATTTGAAGAAATCAGTAATATGGACAACCGTGTCTTATTTTCATTTTAGGATGATCTCACATAATAAAAGTGTTATCTCATCACACACACACACATATGGATTAAGATCATGATAATTATGGTGATACTTGTTTGAGAAATAGCAAGGCTATGCTTGAATAAGGTTTAGCAAAATCATGTTTGCATAAATCCGTTGTAACTGTATTATATTGATGATAGCCTTGGTCAGGCGATTGATCACTCTAAAAACACTCAGATGTTTTACTCATAAGAAAGTGTGATTTTAAGTTATTTTCAAATCATATTCTTGCCTTGAACACATTGTTTGTTGATTTGATTAATTCAGAGATATGGTGTAAAAATTTAAAATTTTTTTTCATTTCTGGGTTCGGTATCAAAACCACCTTACTGGTATCGATACCGCTTGGGTTCTAGATCAATTTTGTTATCGAAAGCGCCCGGATGCTTTCGATACCGTCCTGTGCTTCCAGGACACTTTTGGAATCGATACCGCTTCAAACGGTATCGAAACCGGTTGGCTCAAAGACCAACAGATGGATTTCAGTTTCGATACCGCCTTCACAGTATCGATACCGCCGCGGGTTTAAGTGTTTAAAACATTGATTAGGGCTTTTAAAATTTCATTTCTTCTTCAAGCTTTCGATACCGAAACCCTTTTTCACTCACCTTCCGTTATAACCGTCGAAAGAAATCGATTTTTAGGGCCTTGATCTCGATTTTCATCAATTTCTCTCTTCTTTTGCTCGATTGTTGGTTTGTTGGGTGTTCTTGGACCTTCTCAAAGTTGTGCTCGGATTCGGGGAAGTGGTCTTTGATTCTTCTTGAAGATTTCATTGTAGTAAGTCCCTTCTTCCTCTTCCTTGTTCTTCATTGTTTCTCTCTTGCTTTTACCTTTTGCATCACAATGAACAAAGGCAAGAGACCTTCAATCGGGAAGACTCCGAAAATCAAGGCTTCCAAGAAAGCCAAACCTTCTCCCTCCTATGTTGTTAATCTTGAAACAAGGGAGAAGTTTTCATCTGACAATTGTCATAGGTTTACATTGAACATTTCAAATCTCAAAGCCTTGTTATAGAACGAACATTTCTTTTTATCCTCACAATGATATCCTCTCTTCTTTGAAGAACTTGTTGGACTTTAGGGGTTAGGGGAAGTTGTTCCAAGTAGAAGGAAAATCTTACCCTTGTATTGTCAAAATTTGTTACTTTAATTTTCAAAACATTGACAGGGATATTCCCTCTTTTGACACCATGGTTAGTAGGAAGATTTTTTCGGTGACTCCCACTCTCATAGCTTCTCTTCCAGACATTGTCGAAAATGAGAATGCTATTTCTTGGCCTCCCGTACCTAAATCAGGTGAGGAGTACTCTCCTTCTGATGAGGAGGTTGCTGTAGAGTTGTATGGTCGTCAATTTTCCTGGACAAAGAAGTTCCCCACGAAATATTTTCCTTTGCTTATCCATGTGTTAGCCAAGATCGCCGCTACCAATCTATTCCCATGCAAAGGGAATACGAGCTTCTACAGCGAACGGATGGCAGAGTTCTTGTATCACCTGTGCAGGAGAACTGCTATCCTCATGTCTGAGTTCATAGTGCTTCAAATGATTTGGATACATGAGGAATCTTCTCAGAACCACTCTCTTCCCTTTCCATGCCTAATTTCTTGGATTCTAGATTATGAAAAGATTAAGGTTTCGGCAACTGAACCCTTCATGGAGCCTATGCGTCCACTTGGAGCTGCTACGGTTAATCGTAGTCTCAGTCACCTTAAGGGCAAAGCTCCAGCTGCTCCTCCCGCTGCTCCTCCCATTGCTCCTCCTGCTCCATTACTGAGCTCCTCCTCTAGAGCCATTAGGAGAGAGATTAGGCGTCAGGCACGCCTCGAGCAGGCTAGGGCCGTCAACGCTACCCTGGTATACTTGAGAGCATTGGCTTCGGTTATCAATGCCATCACAGCCAAAATGGGAATTGAGGGAGCTACGTTCCCGCTTGACGAGGAAAGGAGTAAGACAAGCCATGATCGTCCTCTTGAACCTGAATATTATAGGGAATCTTCTGAGAGCTCCTCTCTCAATGGGGATGATGAGGAGATACCAGGATCTGGTGCTGATGATGGTGATGATTGTGGTGATGGTGATGATGCTGATGATGATGAGGATCCTCTTGGGATGGAGGCATCTACTGATATTCCCATTTAGGCTCGTTTTCTTTTTTTTTTGGGATTGAACTAGTTTCTTTTTCCTTTACAAGCTTCATCCTTTACATTAGATATCTTTATTATCCTTTTAATACGTGAATATTTTTGAATGGATGGATGATATGGTTTCTATGTAACTGTTTCCTTTCTTCCTCTTTGTGAATGCTTACTATCTCTTGCAGGTTAGTTTTTCCCATCTTTATCTATTTCCGACAAAAAGGGGGAGAAGTGATTATTCTGAATGATTTATACCGAAGATATATGTTTATGCGGGAGAGAACTCATGAGTTCATTCTCATAGAGGGAGAGAGAATGGATTTTTGTAGATTTTTTTTTCTTTACCCTCTGCTATGAGTTTTATGCAAGAAACACTAGAAAGACAAACTCCAAGTATCAAGGTGCTTAGATTATGGGGGAGCTTTGTCTGTTGTCTTATTACTTGAGTTCTTTGTAAGAGAAAGTGTTGATTGTTATTTATTTGTTTTTATCTAATATATGATTTTTGTCACGAAATCGACAAAGGGGGAGATTGAAAGGTCCATGAGGTTTTCTCATGTTTTTTGTTTGTCGAATTTCATGTCAAAACTTAAACTCAAGAAGGTCAATGTAACTTGAGTTAGAGTTAGTGAGTCTCGGTACGCATCGAAGTGATGGAAAGACTCCAAAAAGCTCAACTCACCACCGGAAAACATCTTAAGATGGTACGTGACTTAGATGCCTAAGGACTATAGGTGGTTAGTTTCCGTTTGACCAAAGTTAGGTTTTTCCAGAGCTCAAAAGGTCTTAAAAGACAAATTTTCTGAAAAACAACCTAGTGGTATCGAAACCACCCTGTCAGATGAGTTTTGGTATCGAAACCAACCCTGCGCTTTCGATACCACTTCAAAAGTGTCTTCAGGACATTTTTTGGTTTTGGTTTTGATACCAACATTGTGGTATCGATACCAAAACTGGCTTTGCTAACAAACAACTTTTGGTTTCGATACCATACTAGGTGGTATCGATACCAAAACTCTCCTGGGAACAGATGAGTTTCGGTATCGATACCGCCCCTCATGGTATCGAAACTACTTGTGTAACGCCCTAATTTGAAACTTAAATCTCTAAGAGATTGAATAGCATCTCAAGGCGTTAGGTTTGCTATACCAGGTAATTAAACAGTACTAAAACAAACCTAAACAGAGGTTTATAAACCTATATCAGAGTTAAGCTAATCTAGTTCGTCAGAACTTGAATCACCTCAAAATATGGTTAGACCCAATGAAAAATTCGCCAGAGTTTCTCCTGTATTTTCAAGGTCTGAAACCTTCCATAAACGTGTAGAAAAGATGATTTATCCATAATAAATATTTTCTAAATCATTCCATTCATCCACAATTGTCATATCATCTCATCATGTCCAACCAACCCTATTCATCAATATAAAATACCTAGTCATCCACTAAGCTGGATCCAAATCATAATTCTAAAACGATTTCTCGCTTTAATAAAATAATACATAGATAAGATTTGTCAATGATACAATATAAACATTAGTATGTTTGTTTTACAGTATATAGTTCAAATATATATACACAAAGCAAGGAAAAATAACTGCATCATAACTGAATAATAACAACACCTCAAGTATAATAAACCTGAGGTAGAAAGTCTCCCTATACCAGCCTCCTCAAATAACACAACGTCCAATCATCTATTGTCTCCTCGATTTCCTGAGCAAAAAGCCCAGTGAGAACTTATAATACTAACAAGTAGTCATTAATATGAATTTAAGACAATGCAGGTTTTAAAGAAAACCGAGAAATCATATTACGAAATGTAAAAGCATTTGGTACCTTTACTACAACATAAACCGATAACCATTCACTTACCCATATAAGTATAGATAAACTAACAACATCTCACCATCATAATACTTCGTAGTGTAATCATCTTAGATTGAAGAGGTCACGACTAGATGTTTCAGCCCCTAGTCAGTGAGCAAAATCGTTTTCCAACTTAACTGATGTGGAGCCCCATCGTTGGTTCTTGATTTCTGACCGAGCGACTGATTTATCGGTTGGTGTGAGAAGCACGCTGGCTCATGAATTGGATTCAGGTGGACCCTTTACCATAATTTGCCGATGTAGCCTTTGTCGCGGTGGTCAACCGTTTGATTCGTGCAGACATCTTAATGATCATTAAAGTAATCCAGGAGTTGTTACGCTCCTCAAGTCTTCGCCTAATCTAGGCAGCATGTAACCTCACCATTTCTAGAATCATATAAGTACCGATCCAAACATGGTTTTTCCAGAAAGAGAAGTAGAATAACCTAGATTTCAATAGTTTTCTTATATCATGAGAATCCCATTCCTGTCATAAGACAGGAAAACATAATGAAAATACAGAACAAATTATTATTTTTAGGAAAACTTCAATGATTTGCTCGTGTCGGCATTCAACATCTTTTTCTAGATCACCTTTAAATACATATTATAATGCTACGAGTTTTAGAAGTAGAAAATACTTTTTCTTATAAAAACTAACATCCATGTATATGTTGTGATCTCCCATCCAATATTATTCCGGGGAAAGCCGATAATATAATCCGGGAAAAGCCGGGTAATCGGGGGAAAGCCTGTAATATAATCTGAGGAAAGTCTGTAATAATCATAGTCGGGGGAAAGCCCAGCATAACATATATAGTACATATTCTAGGAGAAAGCCCGTACCTAGGGAATCACCAACACATACCCAATAACTAGGAACCTCTATCTCACACATCATCTCAAAATAATTACTTCTCCCAGCAGATGGAAGGAAGTAAAATATATATATATATATATATATATATA
>MVGT01002236.1:31544-42273 GCA_002174775.1 Macleaya cordata
TGGACCAACTAACCAAATCGGCTCACTTCTTACCAACGAAAGGGACTGATACCATTTTGGTATTATGTGCACTTTACATCAAAGAGATTATACAACTTCATGGAGTGCCATTATCTATCGTTTCGGATAGAGATCCTCTCTTCACATCCAAATTTTGGAGAAGTTTTCAACATGCCATGGGAACGAAACTCAACATGAGTACAGCTTACCATCCACAAACTGACGGACAATCAGAACAAACCATCCAAACACTTGAGGATATGCTCCGAGCCTGTGTATTAGATTTCAAAGAAAGTTGGACCGATCAACTACCATATGTGGAGTTTGCATACAATAACAGTTTTCAATCCAGTATCGGCATGGCACCTTATGAAGCATTCTATGGGAGACCTTGCAGATCACCACTGTATTGGGCAGAGGTGAGTAAAAAGAGCGCCGTTGGACCCGAAATACTTCGTGAAGCTACAAACGCAACTCGAATAGTTAAAGAACGGCTACGTGTAGCACAAAGTCGACAAAAGAGCTACGCTGACAAGAGAAGAAGGCCTCTTGAATTTCAAGAAGGTGAATATGTTTTTCTTAAAGTCTCAGCTCGACTTGGAATCAAAAGATTTGGGATGAAAGGAAAGCTTACTCCTCGGTACATCGGACCCTTCGAAATTCTACAACGAATTGGTGAGGTAGCTTACAAATTGGCTTTACCACTACAACTAAATGAGATACATGATGTCTTTCATATTTCTATGCTACGGAAGTACTACCTCGATCCTTCCCATGTGATCGAATGGCAGAACGTTGAATTAAAAGATGACATATCTTATGAAGAGAAACCTATAAGGATCATAGATTCACAAGAGCGTGAACTTCGATCAAAGAAGATACAACTTGTCAAAGTTCTTTGGCAACATCATGGGGCTGAGGAAGCCACATGGGAATTAGAGTCCGAGATGCGGACAAAGTACCCAGAATTATTTTCAGGTATGCTTTACCTTTGTTGTTGAATTTCGGGACGAAATTCTTTTTAGGGGGTGATGATGTAATACCCCAAGAAATTCCATAGTATAAATTTTACACCTAACATATTTAAGATGGTATTATACCCATTTGGGTGTGTATTGATTTGAGAAATAAATTTCTCATATGCATAGTAATTGCATGGAAAGCATTAAGAGAGTTATCTAAAAAAAAAAAAAAAAATTATTTAATTAATTAAAATAATAAAAAATATTATTTTAATCAAAAAAAACGTGGGCTGCGCTACAGTAGCCGGCGGCTACTGTAGCAGCCCACTAACAAAAATAAAAAATTATTTTTTATAATAAAAAAATAAATATTAAAATAATAATAATAATAAAAAAATCCAAAAATTTTCCTATATAAACCCCCCCTTATTTCCTTCTTCAAAACACAAAAACCCCTCATTTAGTTTATGTTTACACCCCTGTTACACCTCTAATTACTCTCCCCAATATACATATTTTCCTTACTTTCCATAATATACCTCTTCATCTACATCCCCTCTTATTAAATTTATAATAGTTACTAGTATTATCATCAAAATCATTGAGAAATCGAGGATTTACATCATCGATCATCACATCCGGAAGTAAGAAATCAAGTAGGTGATAAGAATTTGGCATCAAATTGAGGTAGGTGGGATCCCTACTATAAACAAAATCTAATTTTATGTTTTGTTATGAAATTGCATATAAATTGTATTTATCTTGCATGGTTTTATTTATTTAATGCAAGGGATAAGTTTTATTCATAAGAAAAATGAATTAAAGGAAGTTTAATAATAACTTGTTATCTAGATTAAAAACAAATCTAGATGGTATCGGTAATGGGAGACCCCCATAACACCTGCAGGTACCGTTGAGTTCCGACTTGAGGAGACGGTGGAAACCGATGTAATGGACCTAAAATAATGGTTAATTATTTAAAAAGAAAGATCTCTTTTTGATGCATTAATATGGTAATTTTTGCATATTTCAAATCTAGTAATTTTAGATAGTTTGCACCTACTGAGATTTACTCACCCAATATTTTCCCCCCTACAGGTCAAGTTGAGGGCGAAAGATTTTAGGAGGTGCGGTTCAAAGAGATAGCTTAGATCTCTTGAGTTAGTATGTTTTATATATTGTATTTGAAGAATAATTACTACTATATCACTGAACGTATGACCATTTTACTGAAGTATGTACAGTTAAGAACGTATGACCATTTTACTGAAGATTTTCCATAATGCTTTCATTTGTATAATTCTGATTTACGGTTAAGAACGTATGACCATTTTACTGAAGTATGTACAGTTAAGTATGAAAAATATTTTCAACAGTTTTTATTTTTGTTTTTAAATTCACTTTGACTACTAAATTGCAATTAATGTTGACTAAAATTGACTAGTTTATTTTATTCATTGCTTTACACTTCATTTACACTCTTCACGCCTCGCCTTTCGGACTCATTGAATTAGGTTGGATTTTAGAGTTCCGAAAATTGGGGTGTGACAGGTATATAACTCATTCATATATATTTAATTATTAGAAATCTAGTTATTTTAAAAATAACTATTACTGTTTTACATCACTATGTAAAACTATACTTTTAGAGAATCATTTTCACATCAATAGGACATCACAAATAAATCATGCATGCTTCGCAAAATAATTACATTTGATTTACAAATCTAAACCCTATCAAAAGCATTGAAAGTACTTTAATGGCTACACGAGAGTATTTATAAGTTCCTACCTCAAATCCCGCAAGGCTAACTCTTTACTGCGTTGTTCACCTCCAATCAATGCAATTTAAAAATATATTCAATTCAATTTAAGAAATGCTTTTTATTCACACTAATTTCATACAAAATAATTTGGTAGTCTAAAACCTAACCTAAACAATCTCCACAAAGGGTCCATATACCTTAAATCAAAACTGTTCACTGGGAACAGGTCTCTTTTAGAAACTAATTCCTCAATTTAACTTCTAGATGAAATCCTTAATTTTCATTAAGAAAGATTTGAGAGCTTCAAACCCTTATTAAATCAATCTCTACAAGAATCTATATTCTCCAATCATCAAATTAAGGGTCTTTGATTTCAACTCAAATTACCATAATTTTCATCTTCAATTAAAAAGCCCTCATTTTACATAAAAATAGTCTCCAACATCAAATTCTATATTTTTCTTCACAAAATCCTAACCTAATATCATCAATTCCATTCTTCTTCCATCATCTATTTCAATTTCTATTATTCCAAGTAAGATCTAGGTTAGCTTAAACTTACAAAATCAACCTAACTATAATCCAATATGATTTTAAGAGTTCAAACAAATACTAATTAGTTTCCTAACAAAAGAAAATAGATTTTTAACTTCTATTTTAGGTAAAAAGACCCAAATCTTACCTTCCAATCATTAATTTTATCAAACAAAGGTTTGAATGAAACTTAACAAAATTAACCCTAAGTTTGAAAACTAAAGAGAAATAACATAAAAACATCTAATATAAAATAAAATTAAGAGCTAGGGTTTTCAATTTTTACCTCAAAAACAACAAATTCACGGCCCAGTCAATCTTCCCATCATCATCGCCATCTTTTTCTTCTTCTCACGTCTCTCTCTCTCAATCTCTGCCATCTCTCTCTAACTCTCACTCTCTCTACTGATTTCTCTCTCCTTTTCTTTCTTTCTTTTCTTCTTCCTTTTTCTTCCCCTTCTCTCTGTCGTCCCTTTCTTTCTCTCTTCTTCCCTTTCTCGTTCTCTCTCTAACTCTCACTAACTCTTTACTGTTTTGGTACAAGAGATGTTTTTCTCTGTTTTTAGCCAATTCCAAACGGTGGAATTGAAAAGGAAGTTCCAATTTAACTTACTAAAGGATGAGATATAGAGAAACTATTTGTTGTATGATGACATACATAAGTTTTATATACACCATATATAAAACTGGGTTCTATGGGTTAATTTTGGCGGGTTGGACAGCAGTAACGGGCCATGGGTCTGTTATTGTTTCTTTTTAACTCATTGATCCCAAAAAAGATTAGGCACCCTATAATTCATCAAATACAATATCAATCTTCAATAATAAACATATACTATCGGTTGTCACCAATGAATAATATATCTCTAAATACATAATTCTTCAACTTCATAATCTTCCGTATATAATTCTACTCAATCTCCACAAGAGTAGTATCAATATAGATAGGGGTTTTTAATCAATCTATCAATAATCACCTAAATCTGTATCATCCCCATATCTACTATTCAATAAATTTTCAAATCCTCCTTATATCCTCGTAATATGGATAAGTATATCCAAATATCTAAACTACTAGAGTTAACTAAAATCAAGAATTCTAATCTATAATTTAGGGTAGAACAAACATTCACTCAAAACACTTTCATTCACATACACATACAATAAATACACATATAGAAAAATCAAAAAAATAATAATGAGTCTTTTAATCTTGTTGTCTTTTAATCTTGAAGAGTTTTAATTTTAATGTCTTTTATTTGCCTCCCAACTTGAATCAATTTGTAGCATTGCTCCCAACTCGGATCTAATACTGGCGCTCCCATATAAGACCTAACACTTGCTCCCATATAAGATCTAATACTAGCGCTCTGATACCATGTCTGTAACGCCCAAATTTAAAGCTCAAATCTCTAGGATATTGAATTACATCTCAAGGCGCTAGGTTTACTGTACCAGGTGATTAAACAGAGGATTATGAACCTAAATCAGAGTTAAACTAATCTAGTTTGTCAAAACTTTAATCACCTCAAAATATGGTTAGACCCAACGAAAAATTCGCCAGAGTTTTTCCTGTATTTTTAGGGTCTGAAACCTGCCATAAACCTGTAGAAGAGATGATTTATGCACAATAAATATTTTCTAAATCATTCCATTCATCCACAATTGTCATATCATCTCATCATGTCTAACCAACCCTATTCATCAATATAAAATACCTAGTCTTCCACTAGACTGGATCCAAATCATAATTCTAAAATGATCTCTCGCTTTAATAAAATAATACATAGGAAAGATTTGTCAATGATACAATAGAAACATAAGTGTGTTTGTTTTACAGTATATAGTTCAAAAATATATATACAAAGTAAGGAAAAATAACTGCATCATAACTGAATAATAACAACACCTCAAGTATAATAAACCTGAGGTAGAAAGTCTCCCCATACTAGCCTCCTCAAATGACACAACGTCTAATCATCTATTGTCTCCTCGATTTCCTGAGCAAAAAGCCCAGTGAGAACTTATAATACTAACAGGTAGTCATTAATATGAATTTAAGACAATGCAGGTTTTAAAGAAAACCAAGAAATCATATTACGAAATGTAAAAGCATTTAGTACCTTTACTACAACATAAACTGATAACCATTCACTTACCCATACAAGTAGATATAAACTAACAACATTTCACCATATTAATACTGCGTAATGTAATCATCTTAGAGTGAATAGGCCACGATAGATGTTTTAGCTCCTAGTCAGTGAGCAAAATCGTGTTCCAACTTAACCGATGTGGAACCCCATCATTAGTTCCAGATTTTCGACCGAGCGACTAATTTATCGGTTGGTGTGAGAAGCACACTGGCTCATGATTTGGGTTCAGGTGGACCCTTGACCATAATTTGCCGATGTAGCTGTTGTCGCGGTGGTCAGCCGTTTGACTCGTGCAGACATATTAATGATAATTAAAATAATCTAGGAGTTGTTACGCTCAAGTCTTTGCCTAATCTAGGCAGCATGTAACCTCACCATTTCTAGAATTATACACGTACCTATCAAAACATGGTTTTCCAGAAAGAGAAATAGAATAACCTAGATTTCAATAGTTTTCCTATATCATGAGAGTCCCATTCATGTGAGGAGACAGGAAAACATAATGAAAATACATAACAAATTATTGTTTTTAGAAAAATTTCAATGATTTGCTCGTGTAGGCATCCAACATCTTTTTCCAGATCACCTTAAAATACATATTATAATACTATAAGTTTTAGTAGTAGAAAATACTTTTTCCTATAAAAACTAACATCCATGTATATGTTGTGATCTCCCATCTAATATTATTCTAGGGAAAGTCGGTAATATAATCCGGGGAAAGCCGGGTAATCAGGGGAACGCCCGCAATATAATTCGGGGAAAACTGGTTATAATGATAGCCGGGGGAAAGCCCAGCNATAAATTATAAGAATCCCAAAATCCATTTGGTTTTGGAAATATACCCATCCCCAAAGCTCGATAACGATTAAATCTCGATTCTTTTGAAAATATAATTTATTTAAGTATAAGTAAGAAAAGAATCATCCATATATCTATATAGGTATATAACTCATTCATATATATAAAATTATTAGAAATCTAGTTATTTAAAAATAACTATTACTGTTTTACATCACTATGTAAAACTATACTTTTGGAGAATCATTTTCACATCAATAGGACATCGATCACAAATAAATCATACATGCTTTGCAAAATAATTACATTTGATTTACAAATCTAAACCTTATCAAAAGCATTGAAAGTACTTTAATGGCTACAAGAGAGTATTTATAGTTCCAACCTTAAATCCCGTAAGGCTAACTCTTTACTGCGTTGTTCACCTCTAATCAATGCATCGGTCCTAGTACACAATCCAACTGTAAATAATATATTCAATTCACTTTTAGAAATCCTTTCTATTCACACTAATTTCCTACAAAATAATTTGGTAGTCTAAAACCTCACCTAAACAATCTCTACAAAGGGTCCAAATACCTTAAATCAAATCTGCTCACTGGGAACAGGTCTCTTTTAGAAACTAATTCCTCACTTTAACATCTAAATGAAATCCTTAATTTTTATTAAGAAAGATTTGAGAGCTTCAAACCCTTATTAAATCAATCTCTACAAGAATCCATATTCTCCAATCATCAAATGAAGGGTCTTTGATTTCAACTCAAATTACCATAATTTTCATCTTCAATTAAAAAGCCCTCATTTTACGTCAAAATAGTCTCCAACATCAAATTCTATATTTTTCTTCACAAAATCCTAACCTAATATCATCAATTTCATTCTTCTTCCATCATCTATTTCAATTTCTATTATTCCAAGTAAGATCTAGGTTAGCTTAAACTTACAAAATCAACCTAACTATAATCCAATATGATTTTAAGAGTTCAAACAAATACTAATTAGTTTCCTAACAAAAGAAAACAGATTTTAACTTCTATTTTAGGTAAAAAGACCCAAATCTTAATTTTATCAAACAAGGGTTTGAATGAAACTTAACAAAATCAACCCTAAGTTTGAAAACTAAAGAGAAATAACATAAAAACATCTAATATAAAACAAAATTAAGAGCTAAGCAATTATTACCTCAAAAACAACAAATTCACGGCCCAGTCAATCTTCCCATCATCATCGCCATCTTCTTCTCCTTCTCACGTCTCTCTCTCTCTCTCTCTCTCTCTCTCAATCTCTGCCATCTCTCTCTAACTCTCACTCTCTCTACTGATTTCTCTCTCCTTTTCTTTCTTTCTTTTCTTCTTCCTTCTTCTTCCCCTTCTCTCTGTCGTCCCTTTCTTTCTCTCTTCTTCCCTTTCTCGTTCTCTCTCTAACTCTCACTAACTCTTTACTGTTTTGGTACAAGAGAGATTTTCTCTCCGTTTTTAGCCAATTCCAAACGGTGGAATTGAAAAGGAAGTTCCAATTTAACTTACTAAAGTATGAGATATAGAGAAACTCTTTGTGGTATGATGATATACATAAGTTTTATATACACCATATACATGTAACGCCCCAATTCGAAACTCAAAATCTCTAAAAAATTGAGTCGCATCTCGAGGCATTAGGCTACCTATACAAGGTGACTAATTAGTACTAATTAGTAGTAGAAAATACTTTTTCCTATAAAAACTAACAACCATGTACATGTTGTGATCTCCCATTTAATATTATTCCGGGGAAAGCCGGTAATATAATCCGAGGAAAGCCGGGTAATCGGGGGAAAGCCCGTAATATAATCTGGGGAAAGCTGGTAATAATCATAGCCGGGAGAAAGCCCAGCATAACATATATAGTATATATTCCGGAGGAAAGCCCGTACCTAGGGAATCCCCAACACATACCCAACAACTGGGAACCTCCATCCCACACATCATCTTAAAACAACTACTTCTCCCAACATATGGAAGGAAGTAAAATATATATATATATATTATAAGAACCCCAAAATCCATTTGGTTTTGGAAATATACCCATCCCTAAAGCTCGATAACGATTAAATCTCGATTCTTTTGGAAATATAATTTATTTAACTATAAATAAGAAAAGAATCATCCATATACTTATATATGTATATAACTCATTCATATATATAATTATTAGAATCTAGTTATTTAAAAAATAACTATTACTGTTTTACATCACTATGTAAAACTATACTTTTGGAAAATCATTTTCACATCAATAGGACATCACAAATAAATCATGCATGCTTTGTAAAATAATTACATTTGATTTATAAATCTAAACCCTATCAAAGCATTGAAAGTACTTTAATGGCTATAAGAGAGTATTTATAAGTTCCTACCTCAAATCCTGCAAGGCTCTCTTTACTGCATTAATTTCCTCCAATTAGTGTACGGGTATTAGTACATACTCCCAACTGTAAACAACACATTTAATTCACTTTCAAAACTCAATTCAATTCATACTAATTCCATATAGAATAGCCTAGGAATCTAAATTCTAACCTAAACAGTCACTACAAGGGTCCATGTCCTTATCAAATCAAATAAGGGCTTTAGGACTACAACCCAATTTGCTTTAAATATCCTTTTCAATTAATATAGACCTCCGAATCTACAATCTAACCTAAAACATTAAATTTGGGTCAAAATCAACCTTCCTAATTATCAATTTCATCAATTAAGGGTTCGAAAGGTCTAATCAAACCTTAAACTATTAACGAAATCAACCCTAAAATTGAAAACTAAGATTAACAACATAAAATATCTAATTAAAAACAAAATAAAAAGTTAGGGTTTCAAATTATACCTCAATCCACAAATTAAATGGTCCCAACGATTTCCATCGGACCGTCGCCATCATCTTTTTCTTCTCTCTTTTTTTTTCTCTCTCTCTCCTTCTTTTTCTCTCTCTTTCTCTCCTTCTCTCCTTCTCTCACCAGCTCTGTCTCTCTCTTAACTCTCCTGTAAAGGAGAGTTCTCTCTCTCTTATCTCTTAAAAAAAAGGACGGTGGAAAAAAAAATTAAAAAAAAAGTAAAACTAAATAATAATAATTATAATAATAAAAAGATTATTTACTTAGGTTATACTCACATACAACGAATTATGTGTACATAATAGAAAGATTTATAAAATTACTATTTAATACATCACCCAATACATATATATAGTATATATACACAATTTGATAAAGTTTAATTGGTCAAGATCAAAGTCAAAATCGCGTGTACCTTCGGTACCTATCCACATCGTGTTCCGGACCTCGATTTGGGATCAATTAGTATCCGATTTTCGCGCGTGAGTAGTCAAAATTGAATAACTTTTTGAGATCTATCCATTCGTACGGTTCCATTCCTGAAATTATGCTCCAAAAAAACTCATTATTTAATCCTAGACTTAATTATTTTAACACCTAATGGGTTCCACGATTGTAACGTTGGACTCGACTCCACTTGACTCACCAAAGTCAACGGAATTATTTTGGGACGTCACATCCTCCCCTCCTTATAAGAATTTCTTCCTCGAAATTAAAAATGTACCTCAATTGAAGAGATCTGGGTATTGAGCTAGCATATCAGATTCCTTCTCCCATGTTACTTCTTTTGTATTATGATGTCGCCATAAGACTTTAACTAAAGGCATGACTTTATTTCGCAGTATCTTTTCTCTTTGATCTAAAATTTGCATAGGTCCTTCTTCATAAGAAACATCTTCATCCACTTGCAAAGATTGCCAATCAATCACATAAGAGGGATCTGGTTCATACTTACGTAGCATAGATACATGAAATACATCATGAATTTGCCATAGACGTGCAGGCAATTCAAGTCTATATGCTACTAATCCAATCTTTTCTATAATCTAAAATGGCCCAATAAACCTTGGTGTAAGTTTTCCTTTCAACCCGAATCTAGAAATGCCTTTCTTTGGAGATACTCTAAGAAACACAAATTCTCCCACTTCAAATTGAAGTGGTCATCAACGATGATCTGCATAGCTTTTCTGCCTACTTAGTGCAGCCCGTAATCTTTCTTGAATAATTCTAATATTTTCTGTAGTTTCTGCAACTATTTTTGGTGCAGTTAAAAGATTATCCCCAACTTCTATCCAATAAATCGGTGATCTACAAGGTCTTCCATACAAAGCTTCAAATGGTGCCATTCCGATGCTTGCTTGATAGCTATTGTTGTATGCAAATTCGGCTAGAGGCGTTACATGTTCCCACTTCCATCCTAGAATTGGTAAAGGTTGGAGAAGACTAGGTGGCTTCCGATGTTCAGCCTTTACTTGTTGACAAGTCAAACATTTCTTCACACATTGAGCTACATGCTTTTTCATTCCTGGCCACCAAAAATTTCTGCGAAGATCCTTATGCATTTTAGTGCTACCAGGATGAATAGTATAATGAGATCGATGAGCTTCATCTAAAATTTCTTTCCTCAATTGTGCATCT
>MVGT01000270.1:7293-85932 GCA_002174775.1 Macleaya cordata
ATGCAACACTTGCATGCAACTAGTTCATCTACGTAAACTCATTATTATTATCATGCATGCAAAATTAATAAACTATTTATTAACACATAAAATGTCGTTTTAATTATTTTAGGGCATAAATCCAACAATAATTATAAATAGTGAAGGAGCACAAAGCAGGTCATCCGCAACTAAGTAAACAAACATTCCTCCATTATTACCAAGTCTCGTAGAATGTGGTTTATCTGCATAACTTGCAATTCATCCAGGTAAACCTACCAAGACTTTGTACCAAACAAGTTCTCTTTTACTAAAATTGAGATTCAAAGAATATGCTAGGATTCTTATTAATTCCCTCCTCAAAATCGTTCCTATAGTTTTCGAAAAAAAGTTTGAAGTTGTTTAGAGCTTCTATTAATCGTTTTTCTTTCTTTAGATTATTCGACCTTTTATTCGTTCTTGTGCATTAATTATGCATAAATTTATCTGATTCTATTTTTGAGCTTTTTCAATTGTCAGCGAACTCTGTTGACATGGTGTTTTTGCAGGCACCTGGAATGGAAGCCAAAGAAAGCACGGATGTTAGTGTAACCACCCAATTCTTTCTCATGGGAATTTCGCTCGCGATAATGACTTCTCCTCTCAAAAATTAGGGTATGTCAAGACTTTGATTATTATTTGGATCATTGTTAATCGTTTGGAGTAAGATGTATAATTTGTGAATTTTATTACAGCTTGAAAAAATTGATGAGTCAACTTTTAAGAAAACTTAAAATACGTAGGGGTGTCGATGGTTCAGTTTTGGTTAGGTTATTGAACTACTCAAAATTGAAATCTATGAAACAATTTGTTCTGGTTTAGGTACTCAAATAGGTAAAACTGAAACCCCCCAAATAATTTATTCTGCTTATAGTCTATTTTCTGGTTTTGGTTTATTTCCATATGGTTCTACTTTTGGGAATACAAATTATTTAGAATTGGAATCGCCTGTTATGACACCGGTTTCAGTTCCTAGTAAGGCCATCCACATGGGTTCAATGCTAGATTTAGAATCCACCCCACCTAACTTTAACATTTTAAATAAAAAGAGAAAAAGAGAAAAAGATAATAATATCCTCCCTTAAAAATCAAAAAGAGAAGAGATAGAAGAGAGAGAAACGAAAATTGCATTTTCGATTTGGAGGAGTTGAAGAACTAACAGAGAAAACGACGATCGAACGAAGAAGACGACGGAGTTGAAATCAGAAAGAGAGAGAAAGAGAGAGAGGGAGAGGGAGAGAGAGAGAGAGAGAGGGGAAAGAAGAACGAGAAGATATATCGACGGAATTGAGATCTAGGGTTTTCTTTTTAGATCTAGTGTTTTTTTTCTAAATATTTGCTTTGATCTAGATTTTATATTCCTTTCAATTCTAGATCTGATATCATCTAGATTAGTTGTCTATTTGATTTTCAAAACACAAGAACATAGTTGCATGACACTTGCATACACAATTGCATCTCACTTACACCTCAGTTGCATAACACTTGCATACACAGTTGCGCCTCACTTGCACCTCAGTTGCATAACACTTGCATACACAGTTGTATCTCACTTGCACCTCAGTTGCATAACACTTCACATAGTTGCACGTCACTTGCATCTCACTTGCACCTCACTTGCATCTCGCTTGCACAACACTTGCATTTCACTTGCATCTCACTTGCACATCACTTGCACAACCCTTGTATGTCAGTTGCATCTCACTTGCACCTCACTTGCACCTAGTTGCATAACACTTCACACACTTGCATCTTAGTTGCACTTCACTTGCATCTCAGTTGCACCTCATTTGCATCTCACTTGCATGTCAGTTGCACCTCACTTGCACCATCACTTGCACCTCACTTGCACCTCACTTGCACAATACCTACATCCATTGCACATCACTTGTATGTCACGTGCACCTCACTTGCATCTCACTTGCACCTCACTTGCATCTCACTTGCACCCTACTTGCATAACACTAGCAACTCACTTGCATCTCACTTGTATAACACTTGTCACTCACTTGCACCTCACCTGCACAACACTTGCATCAGTTGCACATCACTTCACATCACTTCCACCTCATTTGCATATCACTTGCATGTCAGTTGCACCTCACTTGCATCTCACTTGCATGTTAGTTGCATAGGCCTTGCACACAGTTGCATACCATTTTTTCTTAGCAAAAAATGAAGAAGATGAGGTGAAGATAGAGCAGAAGAAGAATAATAAGAAGATGATGAAGTGATCGCCGGCAGATCTAACTCGCTGGAAAAAATAATGAAGAAGGCAGCCCCCATCACCTACATTCTCTTTCTCTCTCTAAAATTCTCTTTCTAGAAGAAAAAGAGGAAGAAGAAGATGAAGAAGATGAAGAAGAAGATGATGAAGTGATCGCCGATAGATCTAACTCGCCGGGAAAAATGGTGAAGAAGGCAGCCCGGCTATCATCTACAATCTCTTTCTCTCTCTAAAATTCTCTTTCTAGAAGAAGAAGAGGGAGAAGAAAAAGAAGAAGATGAAGAAGAAGAGGATAAAGTGATCGCCGGTAGATCTAACTCGCCAAAAAAAATGGTGAAGAAGACAGCTCCTAGCCATCACCTACGATCTCTCTTTCTCTCTCTAAAATTTTTCTCTCTAAAATTCTCTCTCTATTACTTCCTTTCTAAACAAAGGAAGGACAAATATGTCAATAAAAAAAATAAAACCAAGTCAAAGAGTTGAAAATGCTATATGTACAAAAGATAAAAAAAAATTGAGACCCTCGTAGGGTAGTTCTCCAAATTTAACAGGACCACTGGGTAACATTTTCTAGAGATTTAGCTAGAAAATATCATCGGGGTGGATGCCCTAATTAGTTTTGGTTTGGTTCGGTTCTCAGGTAAACTGGTATCCATTGACACTCCTACTTACATGTGTATCTAGTTACTTCTTGAATTTAGTTAACGTTTTGTGGAGCTATAATAGTTAATACAGGAACTGGTTTAATTTAAAACATGTTTACAAGAATCGGGACACAATTCATTAATTTTTTTCATTTTTATTTTTTTTATAAAAAAAATAAGAAAACGTTGAATCTGATCAATCAATCTCTCATAAATTAATACTAAAACATAATCATCATCTAAAAATTTAACAACATAGCAAATTAAATAAATTAAAAGCAGGAATAGAGAAAAATTAATAAACCTACTTAATACTATATATATTCGTCTGATCATAAATATCAACTAAACAATCGACTAATCCTATCCTCGATCATCTCAGAAATAGAGTATCATCTCAAAACTAAAATACTATCCACACCATCTCAGAAATATAAAAACAACCTAAGCAAAATAAACTGTATGTATAGTTAAAGGTAAACTAATCCCCTCAAAAGAAGCATCCTCATCGATCATCATTCATGATTCATTCATCACTCCTTTACCCCCATCATATTTCTTCAAAATCCACACAAATGAATGGATCCCCATCACATGGGAATCAACCTCTGGCATGGTTCAGATCACATCACGCACAGATACAAGTTCCAGCTCTTCCGGGTTGACGAACCGGGACACAATTCATTAATTTTTTTCATTTTTATTTGGCCTTCTCCTATCATTACTCATCTTTATCCGTGTAGCATGGACTGCAACATTTGGTAGAATTAAAGCTAACCGTTTGATACATATGCTTCAGCTACATAACATTCCTGCAGTATCTGGTTTATACATCTTCAGTGTTTCAACCCATGTTGTTTTCCCTAATATTTACAAATCCATGAAGGACCCTTCTATGTTCACTAAGGTAACTTCTTAATTCTTTTAAAAATTTGATCAATTGTTTCTATACATTATGAAAAAAATTATAATATTTATAACATTAATAGAATCTGTAACATTTTAAAATTGTTACGGATTGACGTGTACCAGATTTTTTATTACAAAAATTATTTTATAAAAGTTGTCAAACACAAAAAACGTACAAATTGGATGTAACAGTAATACGTTCTTGAACTTCGTATTGGTTTTTTACATTAAAGTTATAGACGCCCATAAAAAAATTTTAATATTCTCCTAATCAATAATGCTTCCTCAACGTTTCAAACTTTTAAAATACATTATGCATCCGTAACATTAAGCAAAAGTTACTAATATCAAAAATATGTGTTACAAAATTAACAATTTGGTGTAGTGATAACTACGTAATATAGTCTATGTAGGCATGTTTACACAGAAAGTACAGCTAATATGCATAAAAAAAATTTATTTAGTTGCTTTATAGATGACTTATGACAAAATGCAGAAAAACAGTACTAAAAGTTATTACTTATTTTAATGTGAGAGTTATTTGACATTATGTAATGTCTTTCAATGGTAGGGTTGAGCCATTTTTTTGGGTTTATTGAGAAGAAAGGGTTCTCGATTCACATGTTTTTAGTCTCTATCAAAAGGTATTTTAAGCCAAGCCATTGTCTCTTAGCCGACTCTAGGGTGTTAAAAAGGTGGACACGTAGAATGTTTTTGTCCGTGGAAAAAAAATAAAAATAGACGGCTCAGATGGAGCGAGCTTTATTAGGTGTTTTAAGGGGGGCTATATAACCAGACTCTTTTATTTTTGCATTCCATATATACTTTTATACTTTTTTATTTATATAAGTAGAAAAGTTACTTATTTTTGTGTTGCTAAACACCCTCTCGACCCAAAAGTGAGATGATTATAGTTTTGCAACAAAAAAATTAGGGTACCTAGCTGAGGGATTAAATCTTAATCACTTCTACGCGAATCTTAATCTCTTAATCATAAGACCAAAATTTTGATGTGTAGCTGGGATTTAATTCTTCAACTACACACCAAAATTTTCTTGTAGCAAAATCATGCTAAACATAAATTATAGAAGTCATGTTCTTCCAATTCGAAAAAAAATCTTCTACTACAACCATGAACAAAAATGGAACAGCACACTAGACTTCAGTTTATATTATTTTGTTTTGCACGTTTTGAGAAATATTATAATTGTTTCAAGGGTCAACGGGGGCCCATTTGTATGGGAACCGAAACAGGTTTGGTTCCAGTTCTACCAATGTCAGTGCTAAAACTAGAATGATAACTAAGAACCGGAACAGTTAGTATTTAAACGATTATGGTTCTGAGTATCTTGATATCTTATCGAACTAGTCTACAAGAGTCGAAGCCCAAAATACCCAAGAGCCGGGTGGAACCAAAACCAGTAATCTAAGTTCGGGTTCCAACTACTTCAATAACTGAATTGATATCGACAAAAATCAGAACCAACTTATTTTTTAGTTTCTGGTTCCAGGTAATCTAGAAATTGAATCGGCATCGAATCATTGATACCCTTAACCAAAAAAAATTAAATAGATTAACTAGGTTATCTTGATACGAAGATCTTCAGTGGTTCTGTACATGGGATTATTTAAAGGAAGCTCCTAGCGTAACACCAGTTATGGTGTCGATAATTGACGTGGCGCCGAGCTGGCGCCTCAAAATATGCGCAGCTTAGTTGCCACATCATCAGCCTTTTTTTTTTTGAAAATTTCTTGGAATCCATTTTGTTTCTTTCAAAGTTCTCACAGATCTGAAGAATAGAAATTTGGGTTTCTTTCTAGGGGAAACCAGGGAAAAAACGGAGAAGAAGAAGAGGACTCGTAGTTGGCGATTGAAGCTGCTGGTCTCGTGAGGACGAACACGGGTTGGAGAAGGAACTGGATTTCGTCTCTTCCCTCTTCGAACTCAGATCCAGGTATTTTTTTTGCCTCTATCTCTCTCAAATCTTGTATATTTTAGGGCTTTTTAAGGGTTTCAAAGACAGGTCCCAACATGAAGCATCTGTATTTACGAATTTTTTAGGGTTTCTTGACAGATTCGAGGATAAACGGTTTGTTTAGGGTTTTTTAGGGTTTCTTGACAGATCTGAGGATGAGCAGTTTGTTTAGGGTTTTTTAGGGTTTCTTGGTAGTTCATAACTCATGAATGGTTTGTTTAGGATTTTAGAGTTTTTAACATCCAGTTTCATGATGTCTCATGCTTAACAAAACAATATCAGATGATTGAGGCCAAGTCTTTTTAGATACCTCCAAGTGTGATTGAGTACAGAGAAGGGTACCAACAGATAGATTTGTACATTGTTCATAGGATTCGAAAATTAATTACCAAGGCACACAACTAGCTAGGTAGGATCATATAGTATATCACCAAAAAGGTCCAAATAGATGCATGCAAGGCTTAATAAACTCCACTTTATAATTTCTATGCAACATTTTTTACCCTAATCTCGATTTTAGCAGTAGAATTTTTTTTGTAGATATGTTCTTGATAGATCAGTATCAATTTCGTTATGTTTTTTGTGACTTTTATGAATTTGATTTTTTATGTCATATTTCTACGTCACACTCTTGTCTTCGAAAAGAAACCACAAACATCATTCGTTTTTTATGCTCCCCAATCATGATATCCTCTCGTATGTCATACTCCATGACGTATCCACCCTCTCGAGAATTCATAATTTCACAATATGTAGTGCCAGCAGTCAACTCATCCTGGAAATGTTTAAACTTTGCAATCGTGTAAACTTTTTGAGCTTGTTTCTCAAAATCATAAGTTGTTCTACACTCCATTGTGAATGTTGACGATTTATAATCTGAGAAATTTTCCTTTTCTATCTTGCTCCTCAATGCGTTCTCATATTGCTCCACAAACTGCTTCAAAGTGGTTTTTGAATTAACATAGCCATCAAAAAATGCATTTGTTCCTTCACTTCTCTGAGTAGTAGACATCCCAGCCCAAAAGTATATTTTAACAAATCTGGGAACCCATCAATGCCTCTCCTTATATAATCCACTCAACCAATCGTTATCTTCCAATCCATACTTGTTGATCATCGCAGTCCAACTCACTTCGAACTTATGTGGATTTTGAGAATCATAAACAGCACTTGACATCGCCAAACAAATGGAATCGTAAAGGTGGTGCGATTTTAGTTTGTCAGGCAACTTCTTAATAACATGCCATAAACACCATCTATGCTTAATATCAGGAAAAACAACCTGGATAGCATTCTGCATTGCTGATATACTATATGATCCTACCTAGCTAGTTGTGTGCCTTGGTAATTAATTTTTGAATCCTATGAACAATGTACAAATCTATCTGTTGGTACCCTTCTCTGTACTCAATCACACCTGGAGGTATCTAAAAAGACTTGGCCTCAATCATCTGATATCGTTTTGTTAAGCATGAGACATCATGAAACTGGAGGTTAAAAACCCTAAAATCTTAAACAAACCATTCATGAGTGATCAACTACCAAGAAATCCTAAAAAACCCTAAACAAACTGTTCATCCTCAGATCTGTCAAGAAACCCTAAAAAAACTCTAAACAAACCGTTTATCCTCAGATCTGTCAAGAAACCCTAAAAAATTCGTAAATACAGATGCTTCATGTTGGGATCTGTCTTTGAAACCCTTAAAAACCCTAAAATATACAAGATTTGAGAGAGATAGAGGCAAAAAAAAAATTACCTGGATCTGAGTTCGAAGAGGGAAGAGACGAAATCCAGTTCCTTCTCCAACCCGTGTTCATCCTCACGAGACGAGCAGCTTCAATCACCAACCACGAGTCCTCTTCTTCTTCTCCGTTTTTTCCCTAGTTTCCCCTAGAAAGAAACCCAAATTTCTATTCTTCAGATCTGTGAGAACTTTGAAAGAAACAAAATGGATTCCACAAAATTTTCAAAAAAAAAAGCTGATGATGTGGCAACTAAGCTGCACATATTTTGAGGCGCCAGCTCGGCGCCACGTCAATTGTCGACACCATGTTCACCGCAAAAAAATTTATAATATCAATTCACCACCTCATAATACCACCACCGGCACGAAAAATTCACAACTACTTTTGACACCACCTTTACAAATTGAATCCTTATGTTCATACAATTATCACTAGTTCTTGTGCACGAGCAATGTGACGCCCTTTAATCCCATCAAATTTATTCAAATACTTTGTTGTTTTCATCCGCATCTTATACTTTTCTGAAATTATTACGGTTATATTTTATATCATTACTTGCCTGTTTATATATGTTGAATTATTATTTTTTATTTTCTCTTAATACACCTTGTAAATATATGAAAATAGTATAAGTATAATTAATCATAGAAGGGGACGAAAGACCTGATCATCTCTTGACGGGAAAGGAATCGAGTTTTATTTATTATAGTACATAGATAACTATTTTTTTGTTGCTGTTGTTATTGATTCACCTGTTTTATTTATTTATTATAGTATATAGATAACTATTTTTTTTGTTTTTGATTCACCTTTAATTCACAGGGCTTGGACAAATATCAACCCCCTACGCTTTAGAGAAGGGTGGGTGGGTTTCAACTTTCCTTCTTATTGGTTTGGGAATATTGTGTGTATATACCTCTCATATGCTAGGAAAATGTCTAAGAAGGTTCGAGAATTCAAAAAATTATTATGATATTGGACGACATGCATTTGGAAACAAAGGAAAGGTTATATCTTTAACCCTTGTCTACTTAGAGATCTTCATATAGCCCTTGTTTCCTTCACTATCTCTCTGCCTGACAACTTGGACACAATATTTGCTGGAAAATAACTTTGTATTCCAGGAATTCACCTATCAACAGCGCAAACTACTGACTGGGATAGTAGTGATTGTAGTATTGCCTATTTTATGGCTATGAGACCTCTCTAGAATATCATTCCTTTCAATCATTGGTATTCTTCTTTTAGTGTTCTCATCTTTGCCACTGTAGTATGTACTGCGGCATTTGGTTGTGTAAAAGCTAATTAGCGTATATCTGTGCTACAACTACTTGACATTTATTGATTAGCTTTAACACCATCTAATGTCACAGTACATATTACAGTGGCAATAAAGTTGAGAAATGATAGAAGAATACCAATGATCGAAAGGAATGATATTCTGGAGAGGTCTCTTAGCCATAAAGTAGGCAATACTACAATCACTAATATCACAGTCAGCTGAATCCCTGGAATACTAAGGTGTTTTCTAGCAAATATTGTGTTGGAGCTATAAGGCAGAGAAATGGTGAAGGAAACAAGGGCCATGAAGACCTCCAAGTAGACAAAGGTTAAAGATATAACCTTTGCTTTGTTCCAAATGCATGCCGTCCAATATCATAATAATTTCTTGAATTTTCGATCCTTCTCAGACTTTTTTCTAGAATATGAGAAGTATATGCACATAATATTCCCAAAATAATAAAAAGGAAAGTTGAAACCCACCCACGGGGTTGATATTTGTGCAAGGCCTGTGAAATAAAGGTAAATCTAGCCATTTCACAGTTTCTTCATCTTATGTGATTATACTTAAAATACCATTTCAATATATTTACAAGGTGTATATATAAAAGAAACGAAAAATAAAAATAAAAACTTAACATATATAATCAGACAAATAACGTTAGAAAATATAACCCTAATGATTTCAAAAAAGCAGAAGATGAGTATAAGATGAGAATGTAACCAACAAAGTATTGGAACAAATTTGATGGGCTTAAGGTGTGTCACATTGCGAACTAGTGATAATTGTATAAACACAATTATTCAATTAGTATATGGTCTAAATAATTAACTTTTCAAGAGTGTATTTTTCAGTTTATACAGAAGATTAATTATATACAAGAGTATAATAACCAAGAATTATTGCTAAGGATATTTTGGAAATAAGAGAAAGATGAAAATAAGTTAATAGTGTGTTTGGATGCAGAATGGGAAATATGAGTCCTTGGAAACATGAATCCCTAGAAACATGAATCCTTTGGTTTATTTGGCAACCATAAAAGAATCCATGGATTCATGAATCCTTGGAAGCTTGAATCATTTAGTTTGTTTGGTTACCATTTAAAATCCAAAGAAAATCTCTATTTTGTTGTTTTAATTTTGTGGGGTGTAATCTACATTGAGTTGGGTGCATACATAGTGAATCCTTAGTTTAGAATTTCAGCAAATTCTAGAGGGGGAGGTGGGACTCCAAAACAGGGATTTGCTAGAAAATATGTTTCCCTGGGAAACAAGTTTCCAGGGATTCTTGGCAGCCAAACAGACCAGGGAAACATGAATCTCTGGTCCCCACTGAATCCCTACCTTGGAATCTCCCATCTAAACAAACCATAAACTAACTAAAAAATGCAAGGTAAGTAATGTATACAAGACTGTACTACAACCAACAAGTCATATGTCGAGTCTATGCAACCAACAGTTGTTGGGCTAGATTAGTAAGTCTAAAAACTCTATTAGTCAAGAAAATAAATAATAACAACCAGTAATTAATATACGTACAAGACTGTTCCACAAGCAACAAGTCATCTTATATTGTGGGATATATGCATCAGACAGTTGTTGGACTAAATTACTAATTAAGTCTAAAAATTATGTTAGTCAAGAAAATAAATAATAATAGCCAGTATTTCAGTTAGAATGCAAAAGTATTATAAACCATATCTCTCTAATATACATCATATTTGTGTTAGAAAAAAATATAGGGTTAATTTAACTTAGCCCCTAGAATTATTCGTCATTTGGACTTACCCCCCTCAAAGATCTCGTAATTAACTTACCCCCTCAAATTCACGATTTTTGTGATTTTACTGTTTAACGGCACATGTGCGTCTCGCACGGTGCCTTGATGACTAAAATACCCCTCAGAACTAACAAGGAAAAGAAACAACAGTAGCATGGGAAGAGGAAAAAGAAGAAGAAAGAAAGAAAAAGAAGGAAGAATAAGAAGAAGGAAGGGAGGAAGGGGAGATCAACCCCATACTTTTCTCTCTTCTTTCTTCAATTTTTTGGGTGAGTTTCTAACTCAAAAACATTAAAAATTTCAATTGATTTCCTTGTTTTTAATCTAAGATTTTTGTTCCTCATATTTTGTTGTTGTAAACCTTGATGAATGAGAGGTCAATATGATAGAAGTGATGAGATGAGCTGATTTTGTGTGTGTTAAGGTGAGAAATCAACACCCTTATACTCTAAATTTTTTTATTTTGATTATGTAAATTAGGATTTTTGAAGGAAAACGAAAATTGATGATGAAGAAAAAATTGGTGTAGATTTTGAAATAAAAATCCACTACACTAGAATTGACATTTTATAACAATTGATTTTTTGGATCTGTAACGAATATAAATATTATTAGGGTTGTAATACCTATAAGTGTTACATATGTTAAACATATGTTACAATTAAATAGAATGATAATTTTTAAAATATCGTAACGTATTATAAATAATGTAACGCTTATAAATGTTATAAAGAGGGGATTTTTCAATCGTCTCACAATTTGATAAGGGTACTTACGGTGTTTCACCAAAAATAAATTTTTTTCTTATTTCCCAAAATCTTATTTTCATTTTCCCTTTCGAAATCCACTAGCTCTCTCTCTCTAAAGCTCTTGTGGTTTCTCTTCTTTGAAGTTTTAGAGAAAGAAAGAAGGAAGAAGAAAAATAAGTTTGATGCTTGAAGAAGCAAAATGAAGAAATCGATTTTCAAAAGAAGATCAAAGGCTATTGAAGTAAAATCATAAATATATTTTTCGTCAATTTCGAGGATTTTTTGTTAAATTGGTGATGATTAGTTTTAATTGTAGTGTAAAATACTTCTACCTCTTAACTTCTATCTATTTTGAGTTTCGATATATTTTTTTCTCCCCTTTGTTGTGTGATGTAAATTGGTTTTTGTTTAATTTAAGAAACTCATAGATAATAGTTTGATTTTGCCCAAATCAGTGTCTCTATTTATAATCAGATTTACCGTCAAGTTTCTTTAGCAAATGTGGGGACTACCCTCTAGAAATTTTGTAGTCAAATTGATTTGACCAAGTCAAACCAAACAGAGCTTGCCAACATCTTTTCAGCAAATACCAATAAGATTTCCCTTAAAATTGTAAGTTGTGCCTATTTAAGTGTACATCCCTTCCATGTTTTGTTGTAGGAGGTTTTGTGATCAAAATTTCCTAGGTACTGGAGTCAGTTTATCCCATGTTATCTGATATTATATAATACATAATTATGCTCAAAATTTCCATTTTTAGCTGCCAAATACCAAAAACGTATTTGGTGGTGACCACTCCTTTGTGTGATAGTGAAGATGCTTATAGCATTTCTCACACATCCATAGCCGCATTGCTGCTCTAAAATTTATTTTGCAAACTGACTTAGAGCATCTCCAATGTTGATGTGAATGTGGTAAAATAAGACTGCCACGTAATATAAATAGACATTCTCTTTAAAAAAAACTCCAATGCTGATGTGAAAAAAGGATGTGATGATGATATGGCAATAGTTATTCTAGACATTCTACTTCACAATGTCTTACAGTCCACATCAGCAATTTTTTTTCCCTCCAAAGCTTTTAGTTATTTTTTTGGAAAATGTAAAAAAAGTCCCTAAAAAAAAAGTCATTGTGATTTTAATCCTTTTTTATAAATTTAGTCCTTAGTTTTGGACATAAAAGTCATAAAAGTAGGGACTAAATTTATAAAACAAGGACTAAAATCACAATGACTTTTTTTTCAGGGACTTTTTTTACAAAACCCCTTATTTTTTTAAACAAAATAAGTTGGGCCCATTCAAAAATTAAGTGTCACATAAGTTAAAAATTCATCCCAAGACATTTACATTGGAGATGCATTTTTTTCAACAATGTCTATTGTGAAGATTTTGTTGCTACACAGATTAGACATTGTCTTATAAGACATACCACGTAGATAAGACATTGTATTATAAGACATTTGCAGTGGAGATGTTCTTATTGGTGAATCATGTCTAAAGAAGATTCTTGGATGGACCAAATTTCATCTAGAAAGAGGTTCTTGAAAAGGTCTCTGAGCAATGAATGTTGCATTGGCTTCTAATTTAATCAGGGGACATTTATTATTAGGTGAGTCTTACGCGGTTCGGTTTATCCTTTGATCACGCAATTCAGTTGGTCCTTAATTAATTAATTAATTGCACAAAATTTTGACCCATTTATAGGATTATACATAACAAGAAGTCCGCATCAAGACAATGACATATGATGAAGACCGCAAAAGTAAAGAAATTTTGAAAGAGGTTCGGAATAACTTACCTGTTTTTGAAGAAGTCATATGTCAATAGAGATAATTTGGATGGAGATATGGACTATCCCAAACATGCATGTCTCCCTAGTTTAAATTTTCAGCCTATGGCTCAAGTCCATTATATTGATCCTTAAGTACAATGTGATGACCAATTTGTAATAGGGCATTGCCCATCTTTATCTATATAAGTTCTTTGTTTGCTTAAAAACAAAAAACAAAAAAAAAAAAAAAAAATTGAGGACAACTAAAACCAAAAAATAAAGGAGATTGAGTGATTGAGTCTTCCTAATGGCCACTCCATGGGATTAATTTCTCTGATGTACCTGGTAGTTACTAAAAGGAGAATAGTACCATCCTAAGAACTAGTCAGATTATGTTAAGGCCCTACAGGTGAGTCAACTAGGGTTGTGCAAAAAAATCCGATCCGTCCAAATCGACCAATCCAATCCAATTTGGATTAGATCAAAACCGATCCAAAGACGAGGTCGTGGCGGATCGGTTCAGAATTCTTGAAATCCAATAGGTACGGATCGGTTGGCGGATCCTAATGTGCGAAACCAATACCCAACCGATCCAATCCACTTACTCACATAATAATATATACTTTGTAATTCTTCAAAATAAGTAAAGGTAATAATATAACTATGTAAGCATGTACATGTACATATACATAACACAACAAAAAGTTAACCCTAACTTTGATGGTAATTTTCTAGATACAAAAAATACAAGTTATAAGTTTCTCAATACAATAATTATGGGCCCAAGTTGAAAATATGTGATAGTTTAACCAGGCTCAACTATTATTTTTTAATTTTATGGGCCATAAATAGAGAGTCTGATAAATATTAAAGGCCCAATTGGTATGTATAACATGCCTGGCTCAATAGGTCCAAATTGACGAAACCAATCCAATCCAATCTGTATTGGGGCGGATCGGATTGGATGGATCCACTGGACGGATCGGATTGAAAACTCAATATCCAATCACAGATTGGATCAGATGCAGATTGAACTAAAATCAATAATTTCGATCCGCTGCACACCCTCAACCTGCGACACTATATTTTAACCATGATAATTGATCCCTCCTCAACATATACTATGTCCAAATTACACGTGATTTAGCTTCCATATTCACAAAAAAATTTCCATATTCACAATCATAAATCTTAATGCAAAAATCAGAAATATACACTCTCTCCACTATTTTAATTCTGTGGAAAGCTTCATACTAACTCCCTTTTGAGGGTCTCTTTAAGTTATAACTTACAAAAGCTCTATTAAAACTCATTTTTTTAAATTTGACTACAAAAAAAAAATGAAAAAAATAATAATTAATTAAATATAACAATTTTCAAAAAACCAAAAAATCGTCAGTTTTATTGGTAATAGGATTGCTCAAACCCTCCACCCACTGATCTTTGTTCTTATTATTTTCATCCTTCTCCACGTCAGCACCATTAAAAACCACATGGACGAATGTTTTCACATCAATTCCCTTATTTCCCTTCATGTCCTCTTCATTTTCTTCCAAAATAACTGGAGACGGAATATAAGGAGGCCTCGAGATTTGCAAAATCGTATCCCAATCTAACCCTCTAAAAAATTCGTGATTCTTGATTTCTCCTAGAGAGATTCGTTTGGTCGGATCCTTTTCCAAGAGTTTTCCGATCAAATCTCTTAGAGCCGTTTGATCTCCAACTAACTCGGGTGTTTTCGTCAGAATCCGATAAAACGTTTCTTTCCGATTTATCCCTCGGAACGGTGTCGCACCATACAGCATCTCGTACAACACAACCCCTAGACCCCACCAATCTACAGAGAAATCATGACCGTTACCTATGATAATCTCAGGTGCCACATACTCTTCCGTTCCAACAAACGAATTCGACTTCTCCGAATCCGATCTTACTGAGTTGACTCGGGTATTGGATCGGGCCACCGATTCCACGGGGGTGATTCCGGAATTGCAGAGGCAAAACGTCGGAAATAGTTTTTTTCTGTTTTTCTTTGCGGAGATTGATTTTGTGATTGAAGATTGGGATTGAGATTTTTGAGTTTTGTATTGAGATTTTTGAGTTTTGTCTGATTTCGAAGAGAGTTTTGTCGAAAGATCAAAATCAACGATCATTAGATGCCCGTTTTCTTGAATCATAACATTTTCCGGCTTCAAATCTCTGTAAATAATCCCTAATCCATGCAAATACTCCAATGCGAGAACTAATTCCGCAGCGTAAAACCTAAAAATCATCAAATGAGGAACAAAAATTGAAGTTAGACAGAGAATTAAAGTGAACGGATTAGGGCAAGAAATCTAATATGATGATGAAATGCGAACAGATATGAATGAGAACAAAAATACCTAATAATGTCATCTGAAAACATTTTCTCCGTCTGTCGTTTACGCAAAGAATTAAGATCTCCTCCAACACAATAATCAATAGCGAAACCAACGATCTCATCATTAACGATTACACCTTTGAGTTTTGGGAGTAAAGGATGATTAAACAACTTCAAAACGTCTCGTTCAAACCAGATCCGTCTATAAACATCTTCTTCTCCGTTTTCTTTTTGATTACTGTTCTTCTTTTTGCTCTCAATATAAGATTTTGAAATTACCTTCAACGCTAGGGTTTCTTCTGTGAATGAAGACGAAGAAATTTCTTGAACAAGAAATACAACTCCTTTTGCTCCTCTTCCTAAAACAGATAACGCCTTCAAGTTTTCAAGATCAATCGATGAAGATTTCTCAAGTTGATGTTCATTCATGGCCGTAAAATCAGTAACGTTTCTTCACTGGAAACCTGTGGTGGAGAATTATAGAGGGAAAAGAAAGGATTAAATAGAGTTTTAGGGTTTTGGGAGAGTTTTCTTGGTGAGGAAGCATTAAAGTTTTAGAGAGAGAAAGAAACAAACAGTGACTGTTTTACAGAGTCATGGGGAATTTATTTAAAATACTGAGAAGGGTTTGGTTTCTTGGTGAGGAAGCTTTTTGTTTTTGTTGAAGTGTAGAGAGAGAAAGTTGAGTGGTTCTTCTGCTGTGGTACTGCGTATCCAAGAAAACGTGAGGGATGTTTGATGTTTGAATAAAATAATGAAAGTTGAATTTAGAAACGTTGAACGGCGGCTAGTTTTTTAATTTTTCTTAAAATTTGGAGGCTACGCTTGGTACCGCCACTCGTGAATATGTTCACTACTCACCACCAAATTTATGGGTTTCACGTGGTTGGCACGCAGGGTAGAGGCAACCATATCATCAAACTAATTTGCATCATAAAAAAAAAAACAACAAAAATAAAAAAAAAAGAACAATAAAAATAATAAAAACTAATTTACAAAAAATATGTAAATTTTTGTATGTACATTTAAATTCGTCTTTTCTGCTACTACTGCGTCTCGATCTCTAACTGGATCAATTGATGAAACTACTACTACAGGTGCTGCTTCGAGCAACCCCAATTCTCTGCACGTGGGTCGTCCGTGATAACTTCTTCGGATTTGCGTGAACTAGCCTGGCTAACCGATCCAGTTCTCCAGTTAATACCTGTCAAATAAAGAATTTAGAATTTTCTGTATCATTGATATTACCAATCAACGAACTGCGTGTGAGATTATTACCCAAGATATATATTTTTGCGAGATAATTTGCCAGATTGTTTGCTTCACAATATTGATGAGAAAAAGTAATGTACACATTCAAAAAATGTAGCAAAGATGATGAGCATTGGAGAGAGATCTACACAAAACTGAGAATCAAAGTCATGCTGAAGGGTACTAGCTGAAGATCGGCTCTAATATCCCAAAGCTCTGCGACATTGTTAACAGAAATGCAAACAAACATGCGTACAAAAAATAAGAGACCTCCAGCCTTAACTTTTAAAATAAGGAGAACAAAGAGGCAATTTTCAAAAATATAACTAAAAGAATCACAAAATCATAACTTTGTATTTTTTTTTTTTTTCAGAAAGAAGGAAAATATTGTAAATTCTGCCTTATTTTTTGTATGTTTGTCAACCCTAAGTTAGGGGTATATAATATTGTAATTGTGTAACCTTTTCATTGTTATATATTTGAAATCGCGAAAAAAAAAATACCTTTACTTAATTCATAATTTAACTTTTTTTTATTATAATTCATGTACTATTTAGTTACCAATTATTAAGAAAATGAAAATCACTCATGTGCATCGAAAATTATCTCAACAGCCGTGACAACTACCTATCAACTTTACTATCCCTCTGCCACATGCTTTGCACCTAATAATTGACCAAGAAACATAAAAACTTACCTAACAAATTTAATGAATGACAGTAAGGAAGAAGGAAAATTATCTCATCATACTCCAAAGTTTTCCAACAGGAACAAATTCTTCTTCTTTTTTTTTTTCAAAGATTGGCCACGTGACCAGTGAATTAAAATCTAGAAAATCCTGCCAAACATGTATCTAACTAGCAAACGACCGCTTGCTTGGTTGGTTTGTATCTCTCCTTATAATATGGAAAATTGTGAGTTCAAACCTTGGAAGCCGTAGTATTACAACAAAGTTTGACCTATATAATAAATTACATTGGACTTAGAAGTATCTTTTCGTTCTTAGTGACGACTTCTCTTTATTCGTAGTAGTGACTCATTTGATGATCTTGGTGGTATGATGTCTTTGTGCTTCTTACACATCTATATTACTAGCTATTAGCGTCTTACAAATTAATGTATCTTCTCTTTATTATTGTAATTCGAACAATAATCCCTTGTACCTTAGGCTTATTTTGTTTAATAAATAATTTAGATTCATGGAAGCTACGAATTAAGTGGGTCCTTATTTTTTTTGTTCTTTTTATAGACGACACAAATTTGACCTTCACAACAATGGCATATGCAACAATAAATTATTAGTAGGAAAATAGTACATAATCGTGCTACCCCACGCAATTGTTTGGGTTGAGAATAGTGCACAATCGTTTTAGACTGCACCATATCTAAGCAAGTCTTAAGTAAAGAGAACCTTAAGTTCAAATATTTACATTTTTTTTTTCAGCTTTCTAATTAGTAAAAAAAAAACACTTAGGCCTTGATTGGTATGCAAGAAAAATTTACAGAATATAAATTACTACAATTGTGATAGTGGTAGTTTGCATGGACAAACAAGGCCATAAGCATCCTAACTAGCAGAGAAATACCATATCAAACAGCTTTTGACCGAAAATAACTACAGATGTAAATTTTTCCTACATACCAAACAGGACCTTAAATCTAACAGCTTCATTTATTACTAGCCTTAATCGTGTGCAGTCCAGAGAAACTGAGCTTAATTCCCATTTAATAGTAAAATCTTATCACATTTGTTGTGTGAGTTTACTGTTGACGGCCATAATAACCAAACACATCACATACTTCTAGTAGAAATAATTTTTTAACGACAAAACTTTAGAAGTTTAAAAATTATTTTTTAAAACATAATACGCCTATTTTATAAGTACGTTACCAATTAAATAATTAATTGATAATAAGAAGAAGAAAAAAAAAAATGGTTATATTTGGCTAATATCCAATTCGAAATCTATAGAATTGCATGAAGTGATATTTAATGTCTTGCCTTGATCAAGGAAAATTTGGAACCACGCGTGAGAGACAATCGAAGCTTGAACTTGTTGGAAAAAAAAAAAAAAATTTCTTCATTTTTTATGTTTTAGACTTTTAGGCCAAAGTCTCCCCAAGACACCAAGGCAAACCATTAGTGGTGACGTCACTGCTTACAAAAGTTTTTTTGTTATCCAATTATTTACTATTTTTATTTATTATTATTTTTTTCCTTCTGATTTGGATATTTTTAGATTTAGTTACCTTAGACCATCCAGAGTCGTCATGTCTATTTTGATTGTGTAAAAGTTAAAAACCTTTAAAAAATTAGAAATACACATGTCCAAAATTTGTGAAAAGAATAAAATATATATATATGAGGCGGTCTTTGAGATAGCTCCCAGCATCAGGCGGTATCTCAGAGAGCGCCTGGTCTGGGCGGGCTTTGAGATACCGCCTGATGCTAGGCGCTGTCTCAAAGACCGCCCCATACATTTTTTTTTAAAACCATTTAAAACAAAAACAAATCTACCAACTGAGTTTGTAATGAAGTTTGTAAATTTAAAGAGGACTATAAATAGAGAAATTTTTAACGGTAAAAAATATTGCCGTTCACTTTGTAATTAATAACCAAACGATAACATTTAAAAAAACGAAAGAAAAAATGATTTTTGTAAGATTTAGAAAAAAAAAAAACAAACAGGCGGCATCTCAGAGTCCGCCTGGTTCTAGGCTAACTCTCAGAGTCTGCCCACCTAATTTTCTATCTATTTTTACATGTTGTTTATTTTTTCACAATTCTCTCTCATGCTAGTCCAAATTTACATTTTTAGACAATCCAGTACGAGTTACTTTTTAGACAATTCCGCTAAATTTAGCTAGCACTGTGGATGCTCTTACTGCGAATGTTTTTTTAAGAGATGAACTTGGTTTTAATGTTTTTAATGATCAGTGATTGGATATTAATGAGAATTTGAATTCGAGTATAATCTGTCAATAACAAACAGGTGATGCTACACTTACTGCAAATCTTACTGCAAAAGCTATTTAAGAAAGTATTTGCGTCAATTTAGGGAATAACTCAAATCACGAGGGGTATGAGATTATTTGAGAACCGTGGGATGACTATGCAGTAAGGTTTGCAATAAGAAAATGCAGTAAGTTTAGCATTTTCCATAACAATAGATACTACCAACTGTGCTACTTGGTACATATATCACTACTATGGATGTTCTAAATGTATTATAATAATTAAGTGCATAATTAAAGGTTGTCAACTATCCTCTATTTAAGCATTTTCCTTTCGAAGATAAAAACTTGTGTATTTAGTTGACTTTTAATTTAAGATTTAAGACATCATCATCAATTATTTTTATTTTGGAATTGTATTGTCTGGCACAACAGCACATGTCTAACTATATAGACCACACAATCAAAATTATAAAGGGAATCGTTGAACTTGAGAGAAAGAGATATTTTTTTTTCAACCCCTTGAATTGCAGTGAAAGACCCCTAAAGCTAAAGGTTCTTTTTCAGCGTTGCTTTTTGGACCAACAGGCTTACAAAACAAATGCCCGACGTTTATGTGATATGGTGGGTTCCACTGCTTCATAAGTTGAAAACCCCTCATAAGAAGAAAAGTGATGGGTTCCACCCTGCCACATAAGTATCTGACACCCGTTTTGTAAACCGGTCTGTCCAAAAGACTTTATTGGTTCTTTTTATGAATGGCAACACCCCCACAAATTATTGTCCACCATTACCCTAATGGGATGTGATTGGATTTTAAACTTCAACCTGACGAGATTCAGGATGGAATTGGGTTTTGTTGGTGCACCCCACTCCAAAATCTATCTCTAATCTATATGATTTCACACATATTTTTCAGTATTTTAATGGGCGGTCAAGATTTGGTGTTGAATTTCATAAATATATATTCTTCTTTTTTTGGTGGTGTGAGTTGTGACAGCAAAACACCAGTTTGGATGCTTGAGAACCGGTTGGGGAACTGGGTGGCGTGTCTTAATTCCTTTCGCATGTTTTCTACATATTCCTTTTTTCTTTTGACGAGAAGGACAAAAAAATTTCAATCCTCCTCTGTCTACCAGTCTACCCCACAACTAAAAACTAAAGAACCACTTTTTCTTTTCTTCCCTAAATATAGGGCTGGTTCTGGTTTTCTAGAAACCTGAGTTCCACACAAGGCTAACAATGGACAATGGGCCCACCACCACGTGGTTATTCAACATAAATCACCAGTTGCAAAAAAAATCTTAAACTCTAAACCCTACTATTCCCAACACTAACCGCATCTTGTCTCTTGTCAACATCCCAACCAAATCATCTACTTAATATCATACCAAAAACAAATGTATACCAATAATAACGTCTGTTGTTATTCACAGTTAATTTTTGTTAGCATCGAGTTAATGATCTTATTAAAAATTAATTCTTTCAAAAAATAAATAATTAAGTATTACCACAGGTTTTTCCTATATAATTAATTATAAGTATTATGTATTATAATAAATAATTAAATGTATGTTATTGATGGTGATCTCGTTGCGTGGGTTCATATTGTCTTTCTCTTCGTCCGTTAGTGACAATCTCTCTAAATCTCATACATACTTGATGATATCGATAGTTAGTTCTGAAGTCACTAAATGCAAACTATGCCCTAAAAGATCAATGATTTGATAGACAATACTGCAAAAACATCCATTTCCTTGCCTTCTTCTTTCCAACTAAAGTGTGACCATTAAATTTGGCATTATCTAACCAGCAATGAATTATAAGTGGATCACCTTAGCAGGAAAAGACCCATGCCCTAATTATTACTTTTGGGAGAGCCTAGGATGGAGTTCCATACCTTTCTTGCAGAACTACAATGAAACAATAAATCATTGCAAGAGTCCTTGATTGTGGACATAAAAGATGCCCCAGTTTGCAAGATGAAAACCGTGGTGGTAAGTATGTAACAGTAACAAGCATGTGTGAGAGTAGCTATTGTGTGGATTAATTGGAAATCGCATGATCAAAGGGCCCTAAGTGGGGAGGAGTCGAGGACCTTTAGATTTAGGTATTAATCTCCATAAATAATGGGGTGTAAAAAAAAATGCAACTACCACATCTTAATTCGCATGATTGCTATCTCGCAGACGTCTTCGTACCCTAGTACTAGGGTGACGCTCCCACTCCGAACTACGCTCCGACGCTCCCGTTTCCGCTCCGAAGGTATTTTAGAACTAAGAACATTTTTTAATCGGCCGCTCCGACGCTCCCGCTCCAGTGAAGAACTAAAATCTATTTTTATGTTCTTGTTGGTTCCGATTTTTGTTAGTTTTGATTCTCAAATAGGTGGAACTAAGACAAGAGTAATTGGTTCCAATACTAGTCGGCTCTTGGGTATTTCAGTTCCTAGTTTCTAATATTAACTTTTTATATGTTAGAAATTGTTACAAATAATAAAAAATCAATGTGAAAAATCAACATTAATGAGCCGATAAGAATTTTATCAGTTATGGAAGTACCCAGAAGTATAACAATATAACCATTATAATGCTAACGGTTCCAATTTCCTAGCAGCTGCCAAGAAAAACGATTATTGTTGGGTTCGTTTCTCAGGTAAATGGGTAACACAAATAACAGGTGTTATTTTTTTTAGAAAAAATGTAAAAAACAATTATAATGTGATTAATGTCTCAATAAGTATAGTTTTGAAAACAATTATTATACAGTTTTCCTGTAGGAGCAGAGAACATAACCTAGATTGTTTCTTCATGTAAAAAAAAATACTGCAAAAATTTTGGTAAAAGGAAAAAAAAAATGAACAATGAACACTTATTTTTATTTGTATTGGTTTCAAGAAGTATAGTTATTTATCTGACATGGATTACATTGGAGTGAGCTGTTTTTAACAGTTACATGGTAAGAACCTAAAATTAACCTGGTTAAAACCATCCATGAACATTAGAATTAGAGTTTTCAATGGAGGATGAATTCTGCAGTGAAGAATTTTACTTACATTTCGTCTTTCGCTCTTTCTCCTACCAGGGGAGGGAGGGCTCACAAATACCAATCCATGATCGTCTCATGGATCGAAACATCTAGCCGACAAGGCACCACCACAAACTCTGTACAAATTACAACAATGCAATGCGGACGCCACAGAAGAGAAGGAACAGTTGAATGAATTGTACTGTGATGATCCAAATTTACACCATATTAGATAAATCTTGTGGAGATTGGGCCTGTCGGGTCTCCAATACTTTCTGCATAGCATAATGACACCTGGAAAAATCGATGTGGTAAAAATTTAAATTATGTCAGTGGTACAAATTATTTTTACTCAAAATTCCAAGACAGCATATGAAGAGTAATGCTATATGAACCACATTATCTTTCAACACATGGCATGGCAGCTGATGTCACGAATTTGCAGAAGCAAGTTGGTAAGAAGAGATAGGGAGACCTAGAAAGGATGAGAGGGGAAGGGCTAAAAATGTCTTGATGCAAGGTTCTTTTGAGGGATGTCTTACACAATAAGGTGCAAATGCCAAGTCAGCTAACGTAGCCAGTTGAGGTCCATATTTTTTACTGCCATTTTGTTGACCTACTTATAACATGGGTTAACACAAGCACCAATGCGTGATTGATTTTTCTGGAAACCGTAATGCAACTGAAGTAACTGCAGTCTCCAAAGCAACTAGCCACTCATGGTTGGTTTTGTTAACCACGTTAAAAGTGGGTCAATAAAATCAGCTGCCACATCATTTGGTCAGATAATGTTGTGCATATAACATTACTCTTACATAGAACAATAAGAACCATTAAACTAGATATGTGAAACGGAACGCAACTAAATGGCATTCTCTTACCTCCAAGGGAGATGATCAAGGAACATAAATGGTGATACGATAATGTCTTTAAAGCTTTCCCTATTTGCAATGTAAGCTTTATAACCATCGCTCCTCTCATGAAATCTCCAACCTTTCCATACAGGGAAAATGCTTTTTTTCCTTGGTATTATATGTATGACAAGACCCGGAAGATACATCTCTGGGGGATCTCCTACTGATGCTTCACTGGATGATGGAACAACGTGCATAAATTCAGACACTGGATCTTCACATGTAATTACATCTTCAGCTACTTCAAAGGATGGACTACTGCAAGTAGTAATTGTATTACAGCAGCTATATTCGTCAAAACTATCTTTTAGAATTGCAGTATCTTGGTTGTCAGCATAGTCAGTCACGTCCCGATCAGGAAACTCTTGATCCTGTTCACCACTCCCTGCAGCAAATTCAGAGCCCTTTTTATCAGAAAAACCTGTGGGTCTTGAATTTACAATATATTTCAGCTGCCAATCCTGTCCCTTACAATATAGAAACAGTGATGAATAGGCATTTTCAGTATGCAAAAAGTTGCGAGAGGACATAAGAAAATCCTACCTTGGATAGCATACTTGTAGTGTCTCCTCCTGTGCACATGGTGGTTACCATCTTCAGATGTCATGGCTCCAGACTCCAAAGATGGAGCAGACGCTGCTTCCTCCTTGGGCCTATAACTGCTTACCTGCAAAACACGGCGTGCAAGTTTGCAAATCATGGCTGAATCGGCAGCGGAATCCTCTGAAAGTGCTGTGATCGCTGCTGCACGAAGCCTCAAAATCGAGTTAACTGAAAGGCGGGCAGAAAATTCATCATTGTATACAATGCTGCAAAAACTCAAGCATCACTATGTTAGGTGTTCTGAATAACAAGAAAAAAGTTAAGAGAACTATAATGCAATAGATATTCACAGGTGAAGTATAATTCTCCAATTGAGTGACCAAATGGAACCCTTAGGATGTGAAAAATGAGAAGACCTAATAAACCTGAGAAAAAACTTGCCTCATGACAATGAGTAGCATTTATGATCACCTTGTAACAAAGTCTGAACATGCTTCTGCTACGATTGAATCCACACATGGAAGGGGTCCATATGAATACACATGCAAGTTTGGGAACCGGCCATATAACTGTAGAAAGAGTATGATATAGATGGATGACTCATTATACATAAAACCAATCCAGTATAAAGATTAACATAACACGAAAAACAGAAAAAGTGCGAAGTACAACAAGCACCTATGGGATTGACAAGCTACATACATAAAACGGGTTGGGATCATTTGACTTGTAGAATGGGAATTGTCTAAAATTACACATGGCCATTGGGCTGACATGTCCATGTGGTCTATGTGGATTTTTTCTGAGCATGATTCTCACCATGGAGATCATCCTCACAAAAAGAAAAAAACAAAAACACAGCCCATTTGAAAACCTCTAACCCAACCAAAACTGGTTCGCAAACGATGATCCTTTGTTAGGGCTCTTTGCAACCCTATTACGTTTGAACAGTGATTAAATACCCCCTGATCTTTTCAAACTTTCGGAGTATTCTCTCTTTACCAAATTCAGCCAAAATATATCCATCAATGGCTCGGATTAATTATAACATAGAACAAGTTTCAGCAGCTGTAGAGCAGTTTTAATACATTACTGTTGGATTATGCCACGTTTTAACAGAAGTTTATTAGCCAACGCAGGGGTATTGGGAAAATAATTTTCTTTTACAAGCAGAAGCAGTATCCATACTAATATCAATTTACTTGAACAATTCTGGACATTCAACATGACAAAACAGATAAGAAAACATATACTGTAAAAACCATGCAGTGTGTGGAGTAGCATTGATTATAATAAAGAATTCATTAATTTATTAAGTAAATTTATGATATCAAACAGCTGTTACTTCTTTAAAAATTAAAAAATTACCATTATTCCAAGTAATGCACTAATAGAACCTCCTAGAGAATGCCCCACAATCCGGACATTGTACCCGTGACACTCGCATCCGGCTCCCATTAATGAGGAAAGAAATCCAGTGGCATCATATTGGCTATCTAGAACACAGAAGAAAAGGTAGAACAATCGCATTATAAGGTAGACATTCCAGAACATAAATTATGAATAGTATTTGAATAGTATATAGTATCTGGCATTATATACTGTACATGTAGAAAAAAATATGTTGATATTAAGACGAATAATGCTTCCCAAAGCCCTCGAAAGGGTCTAGGATACTCTACACATGTAGCATACAACTCATTTCACAAGTTCTATCGACAAGGTCTTTTTATTCTTTTATAAAAATCTCTTAATTTGTTCCACTATTCCATGTAAAGATGACCCTACCTAAAGAAACCTAAAGTTAGCATGATAGCACAACCAAGCCAGAGCAATATGTTTAAAGCAGGTTACACTGAGTTGTAAACGTTCACTAGTACTCAACAGTAATAAATAGCTAAATGAGGGCAGCATAAGGTGAGAGATCAAATCTTTTGACATTGCTGACCTTTATTCTCAGGTTGTCCATCAATTTGCATGAACAGATTCCGTGCAGTTTCAACTATCCCTGAATGCCCATAATGAGGAAAAGATGAGATAACCCTTTGCTTCACAGTAGGAGTAACATTATCGCTGCTGTAAACAAAAAGAAAAAAAAATTAGAGAAAAAAGAATCAGTTGAGTGTGAACAGATTCAGGCAAAAGAAAACAAATAAGCCATTACTGGAGATGTAAAAGTAAACATGCGTGCTTGTTGTATCATTACCAAATCCAACACTAACAATTTGGGTTTCACTGCTTGAATAGATAAAATAAACTCAATGAGATCTTTCCGCTGTTTATAGCTAATTCTGGAACTTAAGTGAATAAAAGAAAATTAATTCCAATAATGGAAAGGAAAGTTTACCTTGTACCCTAAGCATTTAAGAGAAATCAAACAAAGCTTCCATAAGTTGAGAATCAGTGGAAAGGAAAGTTTTATTTTTTTAATAGAAAAGAGAGAATAGTAATTGAACTACCAAATACTCTCATTAGACTGTCTATCGTAGCAAATACACAAGCTAAGCTGCTTGAGCTAATCGCAGATGATAAATTAGAAAACTAACAAGATATGAATCTCATATATCTCATATACTGATTACATAATTCCAAAAAACAAGGTTGTCTAGAACTGCAGGACTAATTACTAAATTAGTGTCTATGCATACAAAAACTACAAATGACACATTTTACAAATGCGACTGCGAGTGTGACTGAAGTACATACCTTTTAAAATCTAAACTTATGAACCTTTTTACCAGAAGAACTGCATTAACCTAAATACTTAAGGATTCAAAGACTGAATGTATCAGTCACTTAAAACTTTTAGTAGTAACTGAAATAAGGAACTCCCATACCACGAACTAAAATATTCTGGAAGCTTCTAAGAGGCAAGGTTCTAGAGATAGGTTCGCCATGTTATCTCAGTAGTCTGATGGAATGAGATATATTACTTAAGATTGAAAGAGATGGACCAAGTCGCAGGAAAAATATCAGTACATCTCATTAAATTCAACAATGTATAATGTTTAATTAAGATGAACCTTGTTATTTTGCCTTCAATATGTGCTATAAATAAAATTAAAAAAAAGGCTAGAAAATTTTAAAACATGCATTAGGCTTTGCTATTACCAGAATAAGACATCTGAACTGAGACAGTCCAAAAAGGAACAAGATTTCGAACAAAACTCAGAGGAGCCTAAAATGGTGACAGTGACACCCACATGAAAATTAGCTTTACGGGGCTAAGAAACCAAATTTCTATTAGACCCAAAAGGGAGTAAGCCCAATAACTAATAAGGACCCAACATCATCCTCATTATCAGGGGCTTTGCTCCTCAAACTGACATCGATTAAAAGAATTCAACCTTGAATTCTAGAAGGTCTAGTTGGCACCGAATCCTCCCCAATACTTACAAATTCCCATAAAAAATGTTGAGGTGGACCTAAATCCATAGAAATTAACCTTGCCGCTGGTCATTCTCAACATTCAAGGTTCACATCTTCCAACCAATATTCTGATTTTATTATCCTCAAAACATCATAATTAAGGCAACAACTCAACACGTAAAACAGCTTAGAGTACTGGGCAGCCCTATCTCAACAGATAAGTAATATATTAACAACTTATAGGAAGAATTTGCAACAGACTGCTATATATATATATATATAGAGAGAGAGAGAGAGAGAGACCTTATCAACCCATCCAAGTCTTTCATTGAAAGGGTGCACTCACTGCATAAACCATCAGTTATAAGGTCTTCAGGAGTCTCAGTCCCACGTACTGCAATAACAACAGATCTTAGATGATGTAGAACCACAACAAAATATGCTGCTTCACACTTTGCCTGAAAGAAAAAGAAACAAAAAATAAAATAAAATAAAATAAAGAAAATTTTGAGAACCAAATGAAAGGGACAAAAGAGAAAGAGCCTTCCAGCTTTCCCAACTTGAAATTACTAATGATAGAGCTGAAAATGTTGTCGCAGGAGGACTTAGGGACTGGGATCAGAAATAGAAGCTAATTCAAGTATGGAGTGAGAAATTGGCAATTCCAAAAATAATAGTAATCTCTTTTTGGAGTTATACAATGCTCATGAATGTTGCTAGAAATATTCCAATTATATTTCTCATATAGAGAAGCAACACGTGTAAGCATGCCAGCATTGTCAAAAGAAAAGTATTATCGATATTATGAATTCTCACCTGACTAACACGCCCTTGCCTAAGTGCTTCTGGGGGTAGGCTAACATATTTCAGAAAGGCTGCTGCATGACCTCGCCACCAGTTATCACCTTCAAGAACAGGTCGCCTAGAAAAGAGGGAACAAAGATTATGAAGAGTGGTAAAGGTAAGGAATATGAAGATTACCATGGTAAAAAGTCCCATAACCATCATCATCATACTATTAATCGAAATTAAAATATCAATAATAGATTTTCTGTAAAATTCATAAAAGGTTTGATGTTATTGTATGTACTACTTGTTGGATAATCAGTTCCTTTTAAATATGCATACAACCATCAATTTTGATACCCAACGAAGTAAAATACCTGTTTCGAGTCCAGGGGGTCACAACCCCTTGCCTATAGAGCCATGCACAAGGAAATAATATGGGATTTCTCCCAAAATCGAGCAATGGACCCTGCACCATTAACGTTTCAAGTAAGACGCCATTTGGATCAACTTGTTTCTATAAGGCATCGATAATGTTGATGGTGACACTATTATAATAGCAAGAATAGACTAGTTAAATAAGAAAGTTCAATGAGAAGACCGTGTAGGCAGCTTCAGCAAATTGATGAATGGCAGCCGCCTCTCGAATCAGTTCTTCGGGTGCCTCCATTAAATCTTCATCTGAACTTGTTGATGGCCTATGTCTCTGCAACAATGCAAGTCCTGGAAAAAGAAGCCTTCTAATATCAAATGCAATTCACTTTCCTGGACAAAGGATATAGCTCTACACGGAGTTAGATGGCAAGAAAGGATTCACACTATTTATCCAAAAAAAAAAAAGAAGAAGAAGAAGAAGAAGAAGAAAGAAAGAAAGAAAGAAAGAAAGAAAGGATTCAAGTTGCTGATAAAAATAACTACTGAAATCATCAGCTAATCCATCTCTGATTATTTGTATGTTATATTGCACTATCCAAAAACAAAATTATACAAAAAAGATTCATCATAAGCAGCATGGATGATTCTATTCTATTTTATATAAAAGAAAAACATACGCAAATGGATATCCTTTTTTGGTGATGAAAGAAATATGCAACACAAAAGTTTATACAAGAATTACACCAATGCAGTGGATGAGATTGACCTGCCAAAAGTTCCAAATGCCCAGTGCCAGATGCACGATATGCAACAAGATCACCCAAAAGTCGCGCTACGGAGTACACCTCATCTTCCTCCAAGACACTCCTAGAAGAATTAATAAGAAAGGGGGGAAAGATTGGAGCACATTCGATAAACCATGTTAAAAGAAAGATCCCAGATCACAAAGAAAAGCTTACAAGTATTTTACTCGCCCCAGACAGCATAAAACTTCACGAATTCCATGATCAAATACCTCCCGGTAGTGAGCCTTCCACGCATTGTCATGAGTTGCATAAAAAGACCTCCATCTTAATACATCAGATCCCGCTAAACATTGTGCAATGACCAGAAACCACACAAGAATAAGAAAAGAGACCAGTAAAATTCTCTCCCGCCCATTATGTTTTGGGTCTGCCCCTGAATCAGAGAAAAACAAACTTAAATTTCCATAATTGGCTACAAAAACATGATTCTTTTATATTCAACAGTTATGGAGAACACATTTATATTTGTTCACAAAAATACTAGCACACTAGCAATCAGAAGATTTTCTAGGCTTGATCTTCGGAACCATCCCTTTAGTACTAAACAAAGACCCAAAGGCTATTTTTTGCTGATTCAGTAGATATTTCAGTCCATTTATCATCTTATCGAAAGGGTATATAGCTTAGCAGGGTGCACAAGGCTAGAGAACCACTTACTTAGCGGTCCATTTAATCATCTCCCAATTTTTGAATAACCAAAGAGAACTAAATTTTTGCATAATCTGTTGCCAATGCGCAGGCTTCTGCATGCCCAGAGATTCCACGTTAATAATTAGCTGAAAAAAACTTGCTACTAATATTGAGTATTTGAGTGAAATGGCCTAGATAACTTCAAAGGTAACATTGGAAACAAAAATTTCCACATGCCCACAACGTTCACATCAAAGCCCATCATGCAAACTCAAAATCACATAAACATAAGAAGGAGCTCCAATTTACCTATAAAACACCAACTTGATTTTCCACTATGAGAAACACTTTTCAGTATGATGAACATCAAATAAGTTGCCCCGAGAAATTGCAATACTGTAATTACCATTCCAAAGCGGGTCCACCATAGCCATCTTTTATACCTCATCTGTTCATCAGCAATATGATATAATATTACAGTTTATTAATATAAGAAGCTGAGTTTAGAAAATTCATTTCAGTGAATGAGTCAGAACATATAGCATCATTATCAAGTGAGAAAGAGTATATGACTAAGGAACAGGAAAAAATAATTAGTTTAGCTGCAAACAGATCTCAGACATTTCACTGGTCAGAGTTTGATGCACATTACTGTCAAAGTCATTTTGGAATGAAATTCTTGAACCTGCAGTTTAGATTTGACTAATATTAGATGGAAATTAGAACATAGGTCCTGTTACATCATTGGAGACTACATGTAATAACCATGTACGTTCACGGTTCACGCTTCTTGAGACATAGTGAACATCTCTCTTCTCCTACTCTCTCTCACCTCAATGACTCTCTATTACCCATTTAGGTTGCCTTAGCATACTCCATCAAGTTTGCCAAAACTGATGCATTAAAGTGCTATCCACACAAAATCCAGAGCTGCTAAAACTTACGGAGTGGACAATTTGTTAACTCCTAAAATCACCATTTGGGGCAAATTATGCCTTGTACATCACATGCTATGTGACCTTCAGCACATGGATAAACTAACCAATGGTAACTTCATTTTTCTCCTTGTTTGTTTTTTGAATTTTTTACATTCAATTAAGAAATACTGACATCTGTCCAATGTTTGCTTGAATCTGTTATTCAATTACTATACTAGCATTTCATATTTAAATAAGAGAAACACACTTATTTATATGATAAATTGTCGAATACAAAGTAATGGAAGTACAACCTGATATAACACCGTTACTAAGATAGTAAGATGATGAGGCAGAATTTCAATTTACTGTAATGCATTTAAGCAAATGCATACATTGCTAACATCAAAACATGGAACAATAGCAAATCCCGAGTAACTGACGAAGCAGCTAAAGTAGTGAGGAATCCCATCAGTAAAATGAGTCCTAAGGAAATTCCATCAATTCCTAATCTCCAGTGAAAATCCAAAATATTTAGCCATTTATAATCTGCTATAATTGGATTAATGGATCGTTCAATTGGAAATGATAACAGAACGCCTAGGTCGTTAGAATGAGTTCCACTAGGCATATCCATATAGTATACCATCAAATTACCTTATTTCCCCCATGGGGGAGAAAGAAAACATTCTGAAAATTCTGCCTCATTATCTTGATATTTAAACGAAAATACATCAGGTTGTTCTTCGAGAACTTAAATGGAACAGTTTATCATAACATATAAACAAGTGGGTTTCTGTTGCATTAATTATAAAATGCTAGTATAGTAATTGTATGACAGATACAAGCAAAAAAAAAGCGCAGATATCACAAGTAGAATTTTACAATTCCTATACTAGCATTTTATAATTACATTGCTTACATTCAACCTTGCATTTAAACAAACAACTAAGAGACAGACAGAGAAATGCAAGAAGAAATTTGCAAATTACCCGTCTTTCATGGCGGATAACTGCATCAACAGCAGAAGATGAGTCAGCAGGTGAGGAGCTAAGTATGGTTGTCGCAGTTGCTTCTTGCGCGATGGCAATACCAATCATGGACATGATTCTCACAGCAGCAGCAATGGCAACAACTATGAATGGAATAATCTTTCCACTGCTACACCTCCCAAAAGAATAAGAAATCACAAGAATTCCACCCAAAATTATTACAATCAAATTTGAAACCCCCAAAACCAGAGTAGACCATCGTATGCTTCTCAACTTTTCCAACATCATCCCCAAAATGCCCTCTCTTTTTCGAGAATATATGAAGAACGAAAAAGATTTCTTCCAACGAAAACCAAATGGGTAATGGAAATGGTGGTTTGGGATTCGATTGGGAAGAAATGAAAACCAAAAAGGGATTGAAGATGCATTATTTTCAGGCATTTCGAGGGATTTTGGCCATTATTTTTGGATTGAAGTTCTTGTTCTTCAGAGAAATGTAAAGAAGATTTGATACATTTAAATTAGGCGGAGAAATTATTGATCTTTCTTCCATTTGTAGAAGTTTCTGGTCTGGTTGGATTGAAATCTGATTATTTTACTATAGGGTTCGATTCTTTTCTTATTCTTTTATTCTTCTAATCTTCTTTTCCAGAAATGTAGGGTTGGAACTGACCTGAATCAGAACGGGTTGGAAACTTGGGATGGATGACAATCCGGATCCTCTGTCCCAAACCCATGTCTCTTCCCTGTCCCATAGTTGATTTTGTCTTGTGCCACAAAGGATGATCTAATGACGGATATTTGATAAAAGTTTTAATCACCTTATATATTATTCTCAACAAAAATCAGTTCATTCTAAAACTTATAACCACATCAAAATTTGATTAAAAAATCAATTAGAAAATCAACCGTTAGACAAATAATCCGTATATCGAATAATGAACAATTGATTTTCCAATTATATTTTGATGGGTTATAACTTATAAGTTTTAGAATGGTTTTTAGTGATGATGATCTATATAGTGAAGAGAACAACTTCATCAAATATCAACAATTAGATCATCTTCGTGAAGTCCTTTTAAGGCCAAATCAACAATGGGGCAATGAGGGATTCATTGGTGGCCCAAAACCTACTTATCACAAAAGAAAAGCAAATTAAATGACCCATTATGGGGCCACTTACGGATGATCTAATGGCTAGTGAGGACGTTCTCCTCATAAAGATCATACTTAGAAAAAAATAAGTCCATTATAAAACTTCTAACCCCTCAAAAGTTCATCGAAAAATTAACTAACCATTATTCGATATAAAAATGATTATTCTAGCGATAGTAATACTGAGGGAGATTCTTTTTAGGAGATTTTATCTTGTTAAATCTGTGGAGTCCACATATAGATGATCTAAAGGCTGATATTTGATGAGGATGATCTACTATTTATGTGCATTATAATCACAAAAAATCATATCATTTTAAGACTTCTAATCCATTCAAAATAATGTTGATAATATTAACGGTAAAATGGATTGCACAATCACCATCGTCAAAATTTAAACTAACTTTTGAGTAGGGGAGTAATCTTAGAGTGTTAAGATATTTGGTGAGGATGTTGTAGAGATTACCTTCACAAAAAATCAACCCCTCCATACATTGGCTCCACATACTTAACAAGGCAAAATTTCCCCATAACATTAGGGTTTTATCCCCAAATGAACCATTTTGGAGTTGGTAGAAAGTTTTTAGACATTTTTTTTCAAAAAAAGATAATTTTAACCCATTTTCTATCTAAAAAGACCATTTTACCCTTTCATAATTTGAACCCCAAACTTGAACCCCTAACTTGAACCCTAAAAATTGAATCCCCCACGTGAACACTTCAACCACTAAAAATATGGGTTCACATCAAATGTTCAAGTTGAGGGGTTCAAGTTAGGAAAGAGTAAAAAAGTCTTTTTAGATAGAAATGGGTTAAAATGATCTTTTTTTCAAAAAGGTCTAAAAACTTCCAATAGATCCTGAAGGGGGTCATTTGGGGATAAAACCCATAACATTACTTAGATTGGAATGATGGGCTTAACTCGACCTAAGAGTTGGTCCAGGAATTTTAAGCCTTAGTTTGAGTTTGGGCTTTACAAGTACAATTCAAGTTACTATTGGGCTCGGATTGATGGCTTGGACTACCGTAAGAATCAGAGGTGCCGGGCCCAATCCACAGCTATTTTAAGGAGGGTACTCAATCTTGATTTTAACAGATTTTAATAGATTTTTATGGACTTATAAAATCATATATTATTGGCAATGGATTTGGAAGGAGTCTTGTAAATGCTCATGTTATTGATATTTGACTTTATGGATTTATCCATTTTTTTTTACTTTGAATGACTCTTGTGTGTAAATTAGCTTGTGTAAAATCTGACCAAAATAGGTTAGATTTTGATAGACTTCACTACACCACCACCATTACCACATCCACCTCACCACTACCTCAAATACTAAAATAATAATATAATAATACTTACTAATAAGTAATGTTAAATACAATTAACAGTCTAATCATTAATTACTTTTTATTATTCATAAATATAATAATTAATAATAAGCATAAATGTATTAACCAATAATACTAATTATTATTCATTATAATAATTAATATCAATTAACATCAATAGTTAGTTAATAGTAATATTAATGACTATAAATAATTAATTATTATTATTAATAATTAATAATTACAAATAATTATGAATTATTAATTATAATAATAATCCACAAAAATGTTTCTTAAAAGTCTATCACTATAATTTTATGGGTCCTGTTAACGTGTGCCCTTAGGGCACACGATAAGGTTGTTTTTCAAAAAAAAATTTTGTAAGTTAGAGGTCTTCAAATCACCTGAATTTTTCTAGACATAATATTATCATTATTTATAACATATCTACAAAAAATTAGCTCAATCAGAAATATTTAACCCTCCAAACAAATCACTTTAAATGTGAGCCGTTCATTTACACTATTAAAGTCTAAATTAAGTGTTCGTTGTGTTAGAGTGTGCTAGAGGTCTCGGATTGAGTTAATTTTTTTAGATATGATCCAAATAGTATAAATAATATACATATCTAAAAATCAACCTATTTGGACAAACTTAAGAAACTAAACAAAACACAAAACTTAAAAGCTTATCATGTGCCGCACATGTTAACAAAATCCTAATTTTATAGACTGCAAGACTCTATAGGAGTCTACATAAGTTACAAATTCTCTAGACTTTGAGGGAGTCTACAATAATCCATGGACTTTGTCACGATAGAAGTCGTCATCTTCACGATTCTATGGAAATCCACAAAAGTCTTGATTGTATACCCCAACCCCAAAAAATTTGCCCAACTAAACATAATGACCACGTGACATCACCACATTGTAGTTTTGCCGAAAGGATTTTGCTAACATGTGCACATGATAAGTTTTTAGGTTTTATGTTTTGTTTAGTTTCTTAAGTTGTCCAAATAAGCTGATTTTTGGATATGTATATTATTTATACTATTTGTATCATATCTAAAAAAATCAGCTCAATCGGAGACCTCTAGCACCCTCTAACACCACGAACACTTACTTTAGACTTTAATAGTGTGAATGAACAGTTTACATTTAAAGTAATTTGTTTGGAGGGTTAGATCTTTCTGATTGAGCTGATTTTTTGTAGATATGTTATAAATAATGATAATATTATGTCTACAAAAATTTAGCTGATTTGAAGACCTCTAACTTGTAAAAAAATTCCTTGAAAAATAACCTTGGCACACGTTAACAGGACCCTTGCCGAAATGATATCACTTATTTTAGGCATTTTTTGTTGGGATGAGTAGCATTACTCAGGTGAAAATATTTTTGTTTACTACTTCATTTCTACTATTTTGATGCAACTCTCAATTAGCTCATAATTAGTTAATTAAAGTCGTATTCAAAATTCCTAACATGCCTTCTTTTAATATTTTAAAAATGCCCTCTTTCTCATATCTACTTTTTTATGTTCCAACAATGTCCTCCACTTTGTCTTTTTGTGCCTCACCACTTTCTTCCTATACTCCTCTTGGTTAAAATGAAAGAGCTAATTATTTTTAAGAGATGATTTCCTATCATTTTGACTTTTAGTTTAAAACATATATACAAATGTCACTATTTAAGAAGATTACAATAATCCTTCTCTAATATATATATGTTCTTCTCTTCAGTATAAATTTAGCGTAAAGAACATACCAAGTACAAGCTTGTCGAGTTGCACTATTTTGGGCCAGTCATATAAAATATAAAATATAAAATAATAGGGGTCTTTCCATTTTTCATATAAAATAGTTTTAGATATAATGTACGATGCCGTACACGTTCCTCATCTCTAAGACCATCCACAGTCGTGCCTTTGTAATACTCTCTTGTAAAACATAAAACAGAAAATTAGGGTTTAGACCATTATATAGTAATTAATTAGTGTTTAGTATTTTGTAACTAAACCAAATATTCTCCACTACAATTCCTATTTTTTCTCTCATATTCTCTTAACCGAACAAAATATTCTTTGACTACAATTTCTAATTTTTCTTAATTTTGTAAAATTATATATTAAAACTAGATGGAGGCTTTGGATGTCATCGAAATTCGAAAAATATTAAAACTAGGGACACGTGGGTAATAATCATACGCGTGTAAGGAATTTATAGTTATTACATTGATTTTTTAAACTGTTTCAGAAGTGTTGAAACAGTTACAAAAGGATAATAAAGGAAATTTAACTTATAGAAAATGGTTCACGGTGCACTAAATCAATATTTTAAAAAGTTTAAAAGACTAACAACTATTTTTTAAAATGATCACGAGATCTTTTGTGTATTTTAAAAATATCAAATACTAAACACTAATTATTTTTTCCCTATGGAGTTTTTAACCAATTTTATGAACATAAAAATAGACAATTTATGTGGGACCTACAAAATTAATCCACAATGCAAAGATTGTGTAAATTTACAATTTGACTGACACGTTAAAAAAAGTAAAATTTGCCCAAAACTTTTAAAAGCAAAACCTGTTTTTAATATTATTTTTTAAGTTCCAACATTTTTAAAACTCAAATCAGTATTTCACTTAGGAAGTGAGCGGACTATGAGACCCCGCCCACTTCCAGGCTCAGTTTGAGAGACCGCTTGGGTGAGAGGCTCATTTTCAAACCCCGCCTGGTTTCAAGCCTTCTTTCACGCTCGCTCAACAACTCGCGGGTTCTCAGAATCCGCTCCGCTAATTTTGTAAATATTTTTACAAATTGTCTATATTCCCACAACTCTCTCTCCTGCTAGTGTAAATATACATTTTTAAACAATCCATTGTTAATTTGTTTTTAGACAATCTTCTTAAAAATAGCTAGCATTGTGGATGCTCTAACCATGCATCATTTCACAATTATTTTTTATTTTTTATAATTTCACACGCTTCATAATCTCTCAATTTTTACCAATTTATTTTTATAATAAAATTTAATAGAGAAAACATATTGACGTGACATCGAAAAAAGACTAGTACTATGCGTCTTGAAAATAAGTAAAAAGATCAGTCAGGATGCAAAGTCCACAGTTCATGTGAAGTTTGTAGAAGGCCCCACAATTCATGCCTCAACCCCACAAATTCATAGGGGCCTTAGATCATCAGTTCTCGCCCGATCCCACTATATTGGGAACATAAAGTATTTTTCAAAAAAAAGAAAAGAAAAAATTGATGTTAGCTCCACATTAAAAAAAAAAAATTTGTAAGCGTTGAGAAAAATGAGATTTCTCACAAATAATAGAGAAACAGAGAAAATAATGCATGAAGCCGTCATTAGAAAAATTAAATTAAATTTGTCTTTATTTAGTTTACATATATACAGTATAGTAGGATGGGGGTCTATTCTTTTGACGGTCAAATCCTTCAAGATTAGTCAAATTTTTATAAGTTTCCATATATACATGACGAAAGAAATTGGGACAAAAATTTATTTGATTGGGACTTAATTAGGGCTTACGTGTGTGTAACAAAAGCTTGCCATCACTTCCCATGGCCGTCCCACGTTGTTGGTGAGGATTTGCATTAATAATTGCTTTTTAGAATGACGGAAATCGGCAAGGATATTTCAATCCCCACGTGACATGGAAGGATCCATCCGTCTTTTCTTTCAAAAATGATTTTGGGCTACCTTCTTGATGTCAAGTCATAAATGATAGACCCCACCATGCAACATCTACGTAGAACATTCGGTTGGGGTTTTCATCGGGCTGAAAAATGCGCTCTAATTTTAACGTGTCTACTCTCACTATCTCTCGAATAAAAGGTTTTTTATTTTGATACTTCAAGAGATATGGGTGTCCTTATTTAAGTCATGGCATGGATTTTACTGTGCAACTTTTGCGTCGGACATTCTGTTAGGATTTTCATTAGTCCCAAAAAAGAGCTCTAATTACAAGTACTCTTGATTTTGTACGTTGATAACGTGTCTACTCAGAACAAAAGGTTTTTAATTTTGATACTCTAGGAGATGAGAGTCCTTATTAACAACATGGCACAAATCTTCTGCGTCAGATATCCCGTCTATATTTATATCGATATGAAAATACGCACTCTTTTTAATTGAGCAGTGCTGCTATTTGGACCGAACGTTTTACAAAATGGATGCCCGACACTTATGTGGCATGGTAGATCCCACTGCCACATAAGTTGGACACCCCCCTCATAACACTTTTAGGAGGGGAAAAGTGGTGGGTCCTACCATACCACTTAAACGTCTGGCATGGGTTTTGTAAAAGCATCGATCCAAAAAGCTTTATTGTTAATTGAGCACCACTCTTATTCCCTACGTAGATAGCGTGCCTAGTCTCGGAATCTCTCAAACAAAAGGTTTGAATTAATTTTGACACCAGAAGTTGGGTACCCCTGATTAATGCTAATTGGTCCCACGCGCTGTGCCTGATATATGGCCAGATTCTGTGGACCCCACCATCTACAATTTCATATCAGCCACAAATCATTCAAAAAGAGACTGTAGGTGGTAGGGCCCACGACACCACATCTGCGTCAGGTTGAACTCGCAATGGGATTCGCCTCACTGACACGATTGACAAGAGTGACGGCGACCCGTGAATTTGTTTGGACTGTGCTCACAAGCCAAATAATAATTTTTGGACCGACCATTTTACAGAAGGTATGCCAGATGGTTATGTGGTAACGTGATATCCATAACATTTTTTTCTAAAAGTGTTACGAGATAGTTAAGAGATCAAGATGAAAGTCTAAATTCACCCTACGGTTAATGAATTTAACCGTATGTCAATGTGACTATGGTGAAGGATCACACAATCACCTAATTAAGAATTACTAAGGTGATAAGAGTGCAACAAAAATCTCTAACAGGAGTATTGACTTATTCGATTCTTAATATGCGGAATTTAAAACAAGAATCGAATATTTCAATCTCACAACAAGTATGAAAAGTATGCACAAGAGATTTTGTTAACGAGGAAACCCAAACTGGGAAAAACCCCGGGACCTAGTCCAGCAAAAATTCACTAAGAGTTATTGAAAACTTACAACCCGATTTACCACTCGATGGACACGAATTACGACTCCCTCTACGCTCCAACAGCTACGGTGTACAGTTCTTCCACAAATTCGAACTCCACGAATTTGCCTCTTAGAAAACGTTGATGCGTCTCCAACTTGAACTCCACAAGTCCCGCACCTTGAACCAATACTTGACTCCTCAAGTATATCACCACAAGCTTGAATCTTCAAGCTCAATCACCGGAAATCCACCGGTAACAAAAACAGAGTTTTGGTTTTGAAATGGGAAGGATTTGAACCAATTTCAACAAGCTTGAGAGCTAAAAGATTAGAGTTGAAACTCTTCAAGAACTTGTTGATGAATAGGGTGAATGGTTGATTGAATACTGGAGATTCAACCCCTATTTATAGTGAAGATGTCCAGCTCAATCCTAGACTAAATTATTAGTTCTAGGTCTAATGGTAGACACCATTATTGGGGATGAGAGAATAATCTATTGAGCCTCTCATTCCACTTAGAGATGTTTCCCACGCTCAATAATCTCACTAAAACAAGGCTTAGAGGGAGATGAGCAATAATGTGCTAGAAAGTTACTTTACAGCTCAGAAAATCGTACTCAGAAAAACGAATCTGGGCGTCGGTTTCGAAATCAAGCCTGTCGGTTTCGAAACCAACATGTGGTTTCGAAACTGACTGAATTGGTTTCGAAACCAACAAGCTCCTGTGATGGTTATTGCCTTTTATTGCCTTTTGGTTTCGAAACCAACATGTTTGATTTCGAAACCAAACTTCATCTGAAGATAGATGTGGCTTTGGTTTCGAAACCAAACTGTTTGGTTTCGAAACCAACAGTTTTGGTTTCGAAACCAAACTTCATCTGTCATCATCTAAAGTTTGGTTTCGAAATCAAACTAAGGTTGATTTCGAAACAGACTTTTCCCTATATAAAATAATACCATCAATGCAGTTGGTTTCGAAAACAAACTTCTTGGTTTCGAAACCAACACTGTCCAGATTAAAAATTTATCTTTTAAAACACATTTTATCAAGAGTAAACAGTGTGGGAAACACTCTTAGCAATCTAACCACCTATGGTACTTAGTGTTCTAAGTCACTTACCATCCTAGGATGTCTTCCGGTGGTGAGTTGAGTTCTTCGGAGTCTTTGTAGATTTCTTCTCTTTCAACCGAAGTGAACCGAGACTCACTAGACTCTAACTCAAGTTACATTGACCATCTTGAGTTTACCTTTGACACGAAATTCGACAAACATAAAACATGGACCTTTCACAAGACACTCACCTCACACAATGGAGGTCGAGTGATCGATCCTACTGATGATCACTCCCAAATAAGATATTGTCCGATTGTGTGTGAATAGGGAGGTCTGCTCATATTTTAGGAACTAGTCGGATGCTTTAAAAGACCATGATACCCTAGATCTCAAAAAAATAAAAAAACTAATAACTGTTTGATTTCGTGAGCAATTTCTGTTGTGGGATTGGATCTAAATTCATGGACCATGGCCATGTTTGGAGAGAGGTTTATTGCATAAAAAGAACTTGAGGCCCAAGCCCATCCACATGATGGATACTTCGACCCCAAACCATTCTAACGACGGGTTAAACACACCATGACAGTAAGGCATAAGAATTAGATCTAAAATGCTGTCCCACTTGACATAGCAATATTACCATATCAGTTGGGATAACATTTTTTCTTCTTATTTATTGGAGTATCGCAAGCTTCACGCGGCTAACTTGGGCAAGGTAACGTTGAGAAATTTTTTACGTCCAACTAGATTTTGGATCGTTTTTACGACCAAAGCCAATACGAGTTGATTTGGCTGAGTCATCTCGGTACTATGACGTGGAGTCGTCGACGACAAATCACATCTTGAGATGTACTTCCAAGCTTGAAACCAACTTGAAGGACGAGAAACAAGAATAAAACATATCATTCCCATCTTTTAAATGCAAGCTGGAATAGCTCAGTTGGTTAGAGCGTGTGGCTGTTAACCACAAGGTCGGAGGTTCAAGCCCTCCTTCTAGCGTAGACGCAAAGTTTTTGTTTATTTATTAATTTTTGGACACTAAACTCAATCAATTCCACCCTTATCTAAGGCCACGTCCCTCTCTCCTACACACGTTACATTATATAGGAAATCTCTCAACAGTTGATCTAACCTCATCTATTTTGTTTTGGAGCGGGCTTTCTCCTAAGAGGTGGCCTTGGGGAGACATGTGGGATTGGATACTGGGTTTTCAATCCAATCCGATCCGCTCCAATTAAGATTGGATTGGATTGGTTTCATCGGTTTGGGCCTATTAGGTCAGCCCTGTTAAACATACCAATTAGGCCTTTAATATATATCAGACTCTCTATTTATGGCCCATAAAATTAAAAAATAATAGTTGGGCTTGGTTAAACTATCACATATTTTCAACTTGGGCCCATAATTATTGTATTGAGAAACTCCCAACCTGTATTTTTTGTATCTAAAAAATTACCATCAAAATTAGAGTTATCTTTGTGTAATGTTATGTATATATACATGCTTACATAGTTAAATTATTACCTTACTTATTTTGAAGAATTTCAAAATATATATTATTATATAGGTAAGTGGATTGGATCGGAGGGATATTGGTTTCGAACGTTAGGATCTGCCAACCGATCCGTACCCATTAGATTTCAGAAACTCTGAACCGATCCGCCCCGACCTCAACTTTGGATTGGTTTCGATCCAACCCAAATTAGATTGGATTGGTCGGTTTGGGCGGATGGGATTATTTTTGCACAGCCCTACATATATCCTTAACACATCCTCAACCAAAAAAAAACCTAACTTCCACTTTTTCTCTCCAGTTTATCCAAATCTAGCTACCAAATCAAATTCATGGTTCTTCTATGAAATTGTTCCACTGATGAAAGTCAGTTAGCAGCCGTAGGTTAACTACGTTCTCTCTCTAACTTTATAATAACTGATAAAGGAACACTAAAAAAGAAACACTAAAAAAAGAAACAAGAAGAAGAAGAGGAGCTAGGGACCATGCATTCACATTCAAATTAAAATGGTCATCAAGTAATTAAAGAAATTAATATTATTTACCATCTCAAATCAACTAACACAAGAAGCACCCCACCCCTTTCATGAATCATGATCACCCCACTTGCTAGAGAGCTGAAACCCTAGATATATACTCATCATGATCAAAGTAGCAGCTAGTCTTCCAGAAGAGGAAGAACCCAAAAAAAGGCAAATCCTTGTTTGATATCTAATTAGTTAATGTGGATGAAAATTAAGGCTAGATCCATTGGATTAGAGCTAATTGGATTCATCAGTCTAAGTTCTTAACAAGCTAACTAGGGCTGCTAGCCAGAGTTCTATAAATTAAATGTACCATATCTAATTAATTATAAGATAAATATTAACCCATTTTAATATGTGCTTATTGCCATGGTTACAAAAAGGGTATTCAAATATCAAAAATTCTGTTAGACCACAGCTTGAACATGATCAACAGACTACAATTTTGACAAGGACTTCTATTTTTTTTGAATTATCTCTTCTTCTTTTTTTCATATTATTTTTCTTAATTTGCATATTTTGAACGATCGCCGTCAACCTTAAATTCTTCACATTGTTAAGTTGGACTGTTTTTGAATTTCATTTCATTTTTTTTAAATGCTTTTTTTCGATATAAAAATGTTCATGCTCCATGAGTTTAGTTTTCATAATTTCTTACCCCCTTAAACATCATTTTACTTCTCATAAATATTCCCTAATGCATATTTATACGGTTGCAAATTAAGTTATATTTAAACATTTATTTTGGTATACTAAAACAAATATACCAAAATAAACATTTAAAGATAACTTAATTTGGTATATTATTTTCTGTTTAAGTTATATCTCGAGTGCAAATGTTTAAAAGACTAGCTATTAGTACATGTATTGCACATAACTGAAACAAATTAATCTTCTAACACTACATTTTTTTGAAAAGCTAAAATGAAAAAATTTAAGAAAAATGAAGTCCTGCATAAACAAGATCTAAGGTTTAAAAAAAAAATGCAAACGCTCTTGAATTGTGCACAGTTCTCAGATAAATAAGACTACACATTTTCTTACGTGGATGACTTTCACAAATTAGGGATTATGATTAGATAATTAATGTTGTCCCAGTACTAATAAATACATATAAAAAAAAACACTCATCCTCATCTAATCAGACCAAAGAAAAGGATAGAATGTTAGACCGTCGACCTTTTTCTCAAGGGGGTTTTTCGTGATCTTTTGGCAACCCAGAAAATTAATTTTCAAAATTTATAAAAATCAAATTAATAATTAAATTGAAAATAAATAAGTTAATTAATTAATTATGTCTAAATGGGGGTTGTGTTTGCAAATTAACCAACGCCAGGGAGTATAATAATATGAATCCAAAATAATGAAGTTTTAATTTTTGCAAGAGAGAGAAAGGGAGTTTAGACTGTTGGTTATGGAATTAATAAATCTTGAATTAGGCCCACATGTTAATCTCATGTCCCCTCTTTACATGTTAGTCTCCCCCACCAATTGAGAAGAAAATGAAAAAGGGTGGAAATAGTGAAAAGTATTATCAAGGTTAAGTCAAATTTGAGGATCTGCTTGAATTGAATCAAAATCAAAATCAAAATCAAATTACAGTCAAGTGTTTTTTTGATGATTCTTCTTGTGAAGCCCCTTTTCATATGTACAAGGATTTGAGGGTTACTCTAAAACGTTGTGGTATGCTCGACAGAATAAATTTGAAAAGTGGAAAATGTGTTAGGTTTGGTTTCATAATTCATATATTGCATGGTATGGTCCCACCTCAAGTCTGCGCACAAATTTAATATTGACAACTTTCTCTATATTTTACTAAACAAAAAGTAATATAAGTAGATTCCTTTAGTTTTATAGCAGGTGCTTTTCGGCTGCAATAGTAAAGTCGTTTAGAATTGAAGTCACAACTTGAAATCGAAATCCATATACATCTTTACATGATAAATTATTAATCACTAATCTGTCATATCGATAAAAAATCTAAAATAATTAAGCAGATCCCAAGATTGGTGCTTGAGATCTGAAAGAAAAATGTAGGTCTCGACATTCATTTGAGTGATGGATCGACTATCTTTCCTTATAAGGGACGCCATATAATTTACCAACTAAGTTATTTGGTCATATGTAATTTTAAGCACTGAAAATGCCGTCAAACGACCCTATATACGTTTCGTTGAATGACATCAAGTTTTGTGTGATGATCTCTTCACACAAAACTCGAGGCCACTTGAGGTCATTTTGACAGCATGCTAAAGGGGGTCCTATACCCTGCCACATAAGTATCTGGCATTTGTTTTGTAACATGGGTGGGCCAAAAAGCTTTATTGTTCTCTATATAAGCAACCCCATCCCTATTGTATTCCTGCTCTTGAAAAATCTTCTCTGTCCATTTACCATGGGGTGACCATGATCTAAGAGTTAATTAAGTTAAATATATACTTAACAAAGAGTACATTTGAATTATAGTAATAGTAACTGTAGTGTCGATAAAAAAAAATTTATAGTAGTGTCTAGGGTTTCGAAAAATGGTCATGAGAAATGAATTTGCTTTTTCAATTTTTAAGGTTTGGCTTTTTTGTGTGTGTGTGTGTGGCAACACAATTTAATTTAAGGCTCTGAACACTTTGAGCTTGATAGAACTAGCTAAAATTCAAGATAGACAATCTAAGGTGACTAGTTAGATAAACTGAGATCTAAAGGTAAGAGGTCGTTCTATTCAAAATTAATAGAAGAAAAGTATGTTTGGGATTCGAACCTAATGTTCTTGACTAAGAAAACCAATGCTTCTAACCACTCAGGAAGTAGTGTTCTGCAAAATGTATGGTCAAATACTATAAGGATGCTTTAGTTGGAAAAAAAAAAAATCTTAGGGAAATTTTTTTTTGAAATAGAGGATAAAAAATCCAACTTTTGTTTCATTTCAAGATTTTATAGCTGATAAAATCATTAGACACATCTAATCACCGACCAGAAAACTTTTAACTAGTTAATGTCATACTGTCATTTACTTAATTAATGCCTCATATTTTTTCGACAACTATATAATTTATTTTCTCTTTTTTTTTTCTTCTCATTTTTTAAATTTTAAGTAGTGTTTAATTAATAAAATTGAAATTAAAGTCTCAAACGTAGAAGACGACGTAGAATAAGTGAGGACAAATTAAATAGGACTAAGATGTTAGAGACAAAGGGATCATTTGGGGACCCAACTAATAATATGGGACGGTTACCTATACATGAAATTGTTATATCACGTGATTTCACAAAAAATATCACTTCCAAATATAATCTGCCACCTTTGAACCAAAATATCCAGGCATCTTAGAGAGTACTGGTCTCCTAGTCACTAGGGTCAGTGCGCGCTTCCAATTTACAATCTCAAAAAAATTGATGTATAATTTGGTAGAGTTGAACACTCAATTTCTAAATTGAGGAGAAAACTTTTACCAACTGACAATAACTTACTTAGGGTTACAATATATGCTAATCATCTATTGGGTTTTAAGCATTTTACTCTTCATTCTTGTTAGTAGGTAAATATTTCAAATGGTACTCTTATTTATTTATTTATTTTTACTTCGACTCTCGTTTTTGTATGATTTTGAAAGTTTTCTCATCGAAGTGACCGTAGGAGATTTTTAAGTCGAGATCTCTTATTTTCATGTTAGGGATCTCAATCATCATCTGGTGCACTCCATCATATTATTGCTTTGTTTGTTTTGCGTCTAACATTTCTTCGATTAGAAATTAAAATTAATTAGGTAATGCGGTGACAGAATATTGAAAGACTATTCGGTAGACGGAATATTGGAAACATGCATGGCTTCTTATTATAGAGGTCTGAATTTGAATCCTACAAACCATCAATAGTATCCAAAAGAAAGATTTCTTACTTTTAATTTTTGACAGTTTTTTTACAATAAAAAAAGAAGAAGTAATTATGATATGCCAGACCATACCATGGCCAATTGGGATAAAACAAAATCAAGAACTTAATATGGTTGGTATGTTTCCCCTCAAGTTGGCTTAGACCTATGTTGGACCAGGGGAAGTCTTCCTCGGTTGTGAAGAAAATCTGGAGCGTTTTTGGTTGGTTTTGAAATTTTGGGTGGTGGTACGGTTCACATAGAGATAATTGGAAGGATTTTTGAGTTCGTGATTTCTTCATTGTAAAAATCATTCTTACAAAAAATCATATTATGAAGAGAACATTATTTTCACTTTCTTGAATAATTGTTTTACAGGTCCTACATAAAATTTTGACTAGATATATTCTAATTAAATAAGTTAGCCGGTTCTATTTTGACCGATTAAATGCCAAAAGCATAATTGGCTGTTGGGAGTGATAGTGGATTCTACCTAGACCTGGCAACGGGCTAGGGTTAGGGTTATTAGGGTTAGGGTTGGCGGGTTTTCAAGCTAAGAAGCGTCAACCCTAATCCTAGCCCGTTTATAAAACGGGTCAATTTCTCCAACCCTAACCCTAGCCCGTTTATGAACCCTAACCCTAACTCTAATAATAACCCTAATTATGTTAATCTTCTCTATTGTTTTGATTTCTATTAAGGGTAAGCCTAGTTGCACCCTTTATTTCTCAAATTGCCCATACTTTATTGTTACATTTTGTTTACACTCGTCTATTTGGATCACATAGAGTGTTTCAAGAGCTTATTTTTTTTTTAAGATGGTCTCCTCAACTTGTAGATCAGCCTCACAATAATTCATATATAGTTTAAATAAGTTTATCCTTATAAAAAAATTAATCTAGATTTTTATCAAAATTATTTAATGAAAACCTAATTTTTAGTTACGTAAATGTTTTTATACTGATGTGATGTGTTGTGGAGATTAGCGACATTGTGAGGAAATCATTCTTACAAAAAACCAACATGTAGATCATTTCTATGTGGGTCCATACACCAATGTATGTGGAGTGTAAAAATAAATGGGATATTAATAGAGAAAAAGTGGGGGCATTTTAAGAAATATGGGGTGCAAACGAGGCTTGGCCTTTATTAATTGTGTTTTAATTAAGATGGAGAAGAAATAGGGTTTAATTAAGAGAGAACAAATGAAATTAAAATGGAGCATTAATGAAGACTTAAATAAAGTTTTATATAGAGAGAAAATGAGTGGAATCAAAATGATTTTATCAAAATCTTAATTAATACTTGCTTAGGCGGGTTGGCTCGCGGGTTATATAAACCAACCCTATTTTTTGGCGGGTTGAAAAATCCTAACCATAGCTCAGTCCATTTAATTGGCGGGTCGAGTTAGGGCCGAGTTATTAGTGTCGGATTAGGGTCGGGTTGGACGGATTAGGTTCGGGTTGGCGGGTTAGGTTGCTCCATAAATTTTTTTTTAAATAAGTACACTCGGTTGGAGTAGTAAAGTTATTGGGAATGGTACCAACGACGTGGGTTCAATTAGGGGTGTCAACGGGTCGGTTCCAGATCGGAACCTAAAGGTTCCAGATCCGGTCCCGTTTATAAGAAGCGGTTCCGGATCCTTTCGGTTCCGGTTCCGGAACCTCAATTGGTGGTTCCGGATCCGGTACCGCTAGGATCCGCGGGTACCCGCGGGTACCCGATACCCGTTTTAAATTATTATTTTTTTATTTTTTTCACACAAAACCTATTTGTATTTTGTATTTTCGTATTTTATTCAATTATAAAATTTATTTTATTATAAAATTTATTAAATAATAGTCATTGGTTTCTTTTTTTAATTAAAAAAATTTAAAAAAATTTAAAAATTGTTATATAATAGTAAATTAAACTATAAAATTATAGAATTTATACGGAACCGGGTACCCGTTGGGTGGATCCGAAATGGATCCGAAAAATTTCGGATCCAAAACGGGTAGATCCGAAATGGATCCGAAATTTATCGGATCCACAAAGTGAGGTCCCGGAACCGCAAAAAACGGTTCCGGTACCGGTTCGATTCCGGGTTTTTGGGTACCAATTGACACCCCTAGGTTCAATCCTTCTTATATAAAAATCCACTGGAAAATAAAAATAATAATAATCCTAACCTAATCCTAATTGGGTGATTTAGGGTACTCCATTAAGTTCTTGTCCATGGATTCCTCTAATGAGTCCAGCAGACGCGGTGTCCTCTGACTCAACAACCCAACATCTGGCGTACGTAAAAGGTCAAGGGTAAATCATCAAAGAGATTAGTAGTATTACTGTTAAGATTCTTTCTAGGACCTCCCCGATCGTGGAGTAATAAAATCTGATGGGATTTCGGACTACCACTCGACGCGTTGAATTCCCACGAAAGAGGGGACCCTCCCAAAGCGTGCGTTTAAAAGAACCAATCCTTTTTTTTCAGGGACCAAAAAGTAAATAAAATAGAAAACATGGTTTTGCAAGTCGACCCCTGCATTTGAAAATAGTTAGATTAATTAAGATTATTACGAATATCACTTTCTACTCGCAATAAATTTGTACCTTAATTTTTTTTTTTAATATTCTAATGCCCCACTTTTTCTTACACTCTTTTTACACGTAACTTGTTAAATATTTTGGGAGTCTGAGTTGGCAAATACTTTTGCTTATTACTTGCCTAAATTCAAATTCTACCTGTACTTGCCCAATTTTCGAATTATCCTTATTTGTATATACCCAAAGTTCTAGTTGATCAAATGACCGTCCTCAAGTCCTACCCTTACTTAGATTATCTCTATGTGGATATTTGAGCTCTGTATGTGTGTACACGAGGTATAAGAATAAATGAGGTGTTAAAACAAAAATTAGGTATAAGTAAATTTTTTTTGTGATGGGAGACGATTGCCTAATTATAAATATAAGTAAGGGCAAAAGAGAGAAAATGCACTAACTAGTGGAGATTACATCCCTTAACGAGCTGAGGGAAAGCAAAGAGAAACCGGTAATCTACAAGCATCAAATGATCAACCATCGAATGAATATCCATACGCACTTGAATTATCCACACCCTCTAAATTTTTTTGATTTATTTAATGTAATCGAGAATGAACTCAAATTTGTACTATCAACAACAAAAGACTTTACTAACTAAATTAGTTGGCCGACACAAAAAAAAATTATTGACTCTTTCATTAATTATTTTTTATAAAATTTTTACAAAAATAAAACATATATATATATATATTTTTTGAGGAGGACAAACATATATATATATATATATATTTATATAAGCAGGGCAAAAATGACTGTCTGGATAACAAAACTTTTTCCCTGGAAAATATTTTAAAATGGTTTCTTTTGTACTGTATTTGATTTGAAGTCAACCCACCTTAGAATTCCCAAATTAATTAATTAATTAAATTAAATTAAATAAAAACCCCATAAATATATTTCCCGCTTTTTGTCAACACAGCCGCAATAAACCCATTAACGTCTTACCATCAAAACAAAACAGTACTCACTAGGGCATACTCCTCCCCACCGACCACTTAAAATTATTTCTCTTCAAATTTCTCAGTCAAATCCTCGCCAAACATGCTCTTCCTGTTTTCTTTTATTTTTCTTTTTCTGATCACGACCTTCAAATCCCTCTCTTCTTTCTCTCTCTAGATTTTCTCTCTCTAAAATCCCATCAACATGTATAAATCCAACTAGCTCCCCCTCTCTTTCTCTTTCACTGCTAGCTAGTTAATGCCTGCCTGCCTGCCTGCTGATAAACAACCATCTATGGCTTCAACTTCTTTTATGTTGAATCCAAATCCAAATTTGTTTACAGCTTCAAATGATCATACCCATTTCTCTGAAAACCCTAGATTCTCTTCTTTTGGGCAAGTTACATTACCTGAAAGAAGTACTAATAATATCTATTCTAGTAGAAGATCTTTAAGGGCTTCATTTGTTTCACCAACTGTTTCTTCTTCAATGGCTGAAACTAGGTCATCTTCAACTAGCAGTTTGCCTCAAATGTGGAGAGAGATTCAGGGATCAGATGATTGGGAAGATTTGGTAGACCCCTTAAATCCTCTTCTTCGAGACGAGATCATACGTTACGGCGAATTCGTTACCGCATGTTATAAGGCATTCGATCTCGATCCGACTTCGAAACGTTACTTGAATTGTAAGTATGGGAAGAATAACATGTTGAGAGAAGTTGGTATGGAAGGTTGGGGTTATGAAGTTACTAAGTACATCTATGCAACACCTGATATCAATATTCCAACACAAGTTGGAACTGGTTGTAGTCGTTGGATCGGATATGTCGCTGTGTCGTCAGATGATGAAGTGAAGAGGCTTGGTAGAAGAGATGTACTAGTAACTTTCCGGGGTACTGTGACGAATACCGAATGGATTGCGAATTTCATGAGTTCTTTGACTCCAGCAAGACTAGACCCTAATAATTCGCTGCCGGATGTGAAGGTGGAATCAGGTTTTCTCAATTTGTATACTTCAGATGATAGCAGTTGTAAGTTCGGCGTTGGGAGTTGTCGTGAGCAGCTTCTTTCCGAGGTTTCGAGAATTATAGCTAAGTATAAAGGTGAAGAGATGAGTATAACTTTGGCTGGACATAGTATGGGTAGTTCATTAGCTGTTCTTCTTGCTTATGATATTGCAGAGCTTGGTTTGAATAATTCTTTAAATTCAAATCAAGATATACCGGTAACGGTCTACTCGTTCGGAGGCCCTAGAGTTGGGAATTCGAGTTTCAAGAATCGATGCGAGGAATTAGGCGTAAAAGTTCTAAGAATAGTAAATATAAATGACCCTATCACAAAGCTACCAGGGGTCTTTCTCAATGAGAATTTTAGGGTTTTAGGGGGAAGATATGAGCTCCCTTGGAGTTGCTCATGTTATGCTCATTTAGGAGTTGAACTTGCTCTTGACTTTTTTAAGATGCAAGACCCTTCATGTGTCCATGACTTAGAGACCTATATCAAGTTGCTCAGATGCCCTAAAATGGTGGAAGTTGCAGGAGGGAATGGAGTTGATTTCTTAAACAAGGCAAGGGAATTGCTCTTGAGTACTGCACCAAAATTCGACACATGGCCGTGGGAAAATGCGGCGAGAAATGTAGGCAACTTGGTTCAATCTTTAAGGACATAATGATGTAAAAACCTAGATACAGCTTTAGAGATTATTGGATGAACCCCTTAACTTTTGTAAATCTATTTTAGGTGAAGGGGATTATCTAAACTGTATTATATAACTATCCTATAGAAACAATTTTGTAACTTATGAAGAAAATATTAAGACATGATCAAGTTTTATATGTTCTTCATAGCCAGGAATTCATATTCTTTTATTCAAATCAAATCATTGTTTTCACATATATTCAGTCTTCTCCCTTGAAACATTTTTTCAGATTTTGTTGAAATTCATAATTATTAAACAATTTTAAGTAAAAAGTACCATTTTACGTGTGTGTATATATATCATCAATGTGTGCATTCCATTAATGAATAATTTCCTTGTTCTCATATATTTAGTCTTCCCTCTTCAATATGTTCTGATTTAGAATTTGTTGAAATTCATCTGTTATTCATCAGCATGAATGAATGTGAAACTTGTGAATTTGTTGCCACATGCAGCCTACCATTACTTGTATTGGATATATTTCATTAGAGAGCCAAATTTTTTTAGTTTTACAAAAATGGGGTGAAAGTTGAATTCTTACTTAGATCTTCACACAGGAATTGAATTGAGTGAAGAACAAGAGAAGAAAGTAGATATGCATGGAAGGCTCAAGGATGAGGAGAAAATCCTAATGCCAACAGAAATAATACATCCTCTATTATTAAGGTGTTGAATTTACAACATGATGACCCTTCGACGTACACCGCGCATTCCGTGAACTACTTATATGTGGCTTTTAGCTGCTTATTTGTGACTTTTAGTGTTTGTCTTCTTTGTTGTAACCTCTTGGTGCCTCCTCGACACCCTCTCTTGAATACAATTTTATCCCTTTCAAATTTTTTTTTTTAGGACTTTAGCTTTCTCTAATTAGGGTTTTAGCTATGGGTACCCACAACTTATTTGGCCTAGTTAGTAACCTAGCTAATTATTTGCTAAGAGTTGCCTAAAGCTTATAATTTAGAAAAAAGATCGATATGCCAAGCACGTGCTTACGCGAGGATTTATTTGATGGCCGCGTTGAAGAATTCTCAAACAAATCTCAAGAAAAACCTGTAGTACGTATATATATATATATAATCTGCTCATAATAAGATTAAGCAATTTCTCATCATTTAATAAATTTTTTTATACTTCTAATAATTATTAATTAAAATTTTGAATAATTAGGAGATTAATATTGTCTTAATTAATTTAATTTTCTGCCTTATCATCAAGCTAGAACATGATTTCATCATCTTACACCAGCAGTCTGGATCCATATTTAAGTAACCAGCATGCCTTGTGTGGAGATCTCCCTAAATAAGGTACGGATTGTGATGTTGCCTCACTTTCCATAATTTATACAACCATTATGATCATGCAATCGATTTAATTTAATAAATATGTTTGGATCCTTTAGAGATAAACTGCTATTAATTAATTATTTCAATTTAAAGAGCTGATTTAGCTAGATTATCTAACAATGTTGTATATATTAATTTTTATCATGCTATATAGCTGATTCGAATTTGGTTTGGATAAAAATCTCCAATATAATGGGTACTGCCAAGGCATTGAATATGTATATATCGCGTTTCATGATCGAACAAGTTAACAAATTAGAAATTGAGTTATTAATTAAATCTGCGCTTAACTATTTTAAATATGTACAGTTAACAACAATCATGTAAAATTTGTTAAAAAAAAAAACAAAAACCGTTGTTAAAGCTTTATAACAACGCTTTAAAACCGTCGTTAAAGATGTTTTACAACACTTTTTGAGTAACCGTAGTATTCTAAAAGAAAGTAATTAATTAAGCTAGTTAGCCAACAACATTATATAAGCATTACGCAGCGGCAGGATGCCGGCCATGGACCTAATTAAAAATAGTCTTCTTGAAGTCAAGGATTGGTCAGTTGTATACAACTATACATATATAATAATATCGCATAAAACAAAAAAAATTTATATAATATCTTTCTTTTTTTTTTAAACGAAAAATTATTATATCTGTACAAATAACTTGTATATTTAGGCTATAGCCAATTATCTGATTTAAAATACGGACAATTGCATATATTGCTTTGGGAGTGCTCCATTACGTTTAAAAATTATTTTTAAACGTAAAATCATATCAATAATAAAATTTTATTGAAATTTAACGGTAATTGATCCACATCTATTTACCAGTGATTTTCAACCAACTTATGGTTTGGTTAGAAGTTTTAGAATGACCCGAATTTTGTAAGGATGATCTACACAGTTAGGAGAACATCTTTACCAAAAAAATCATCAATGCAGATCTCACAACCTGTGTAATTTTATATGTCACATTCCTATATCAACCCAACCCTTCGCATATATATATATATATAAGAATGGATCGGCTTCCAGGCTAGAATATATAGGTTATATGTACATGCTGATGTGAGGCCCACATACAGTTGATCGAAGGGCTGATATTTTGTGAGAATGTTCTCCTCACCATATAGATCATCCTCACCAAAAATTACCTCATTCTAAAACTGTTAGCCGCATAAAAAATAGACTGTTTTTAATACGGCTATCGATTTTAAAATGAGTTTATTTTTTATGAGGATGATTTACATGGTGAGAACATTCTCACGAAATATCAACTCTTAGATCAACTATATGTAGGTCCCAAATCAGTTTGTACATATAACTTGTATATTTAGGCTATATATAGCCAATTATCTGATTTAAAATACGGACAATTACAACATATATAGCTTTGGGAGTGCTCGATGAGAGCCATAAAGAGACGTTGTAGTTTTGGATATGTGGCGGGGCTCAGAATTTCTGAGAAATAGTACTGTTTTGACTGAAGACTGCCTCATTTCCTTCATTTTCCATGATGTGCATGTGCCAAGTAGTGTTTTAAGGATTTTGTTAACATGTGCCTTAAGGGCACATGATAAGCTTTTATGTTTTGTATTTTGTTTAGTTTCTTAAGGTTGTCCAAATGGGCTGATTTTTAGATATGTATATTATTTATACTATTTGGACCATATCTAAAAAAATCAGCTCAATCGGAGACCTCTTGCACCCTCTACCACCACAAATACTTAATTTAAACTTTAATAGTGTGAATGGACGGCTTACATTTAAAGTGATTTGTTTGGAGGGTTAGATATTTCTAATTGAGCTGATTTTTTATGAACATCTTATAAATAATAATAATATTATGTCTACAAAAATTCAGCTAATTTGAAGACTTCTAACTTGCAAAAAAATTCCTTCAAAAACAACCTTAGTGTGTGCCCTAAGGGTACACGATAAGGTTATTTTTTAAGGAACTTTTTTGCAAGTTAGAGGTCTTTAAATCAGTTAAGTTTTTGTATGCATAATATTATCATTATGTATAAGATTTCTACAAAAAATCAGCTTAATCAGAAATATCTAACCCTCCAAACAAATCACTTTAAATTTCAGCCATTCATTTACACTGTTAAAGTCTAAATTAAGTTTTCATGGTGTTAGAGGATGCTAGAGGTCTCCGATTGAGCTGATTTTTTTAGATACGATCCAAATAGTATAAATAACATACATATCCAAAAATCAGCTCATATGGACAACCGTAAGAAACTAAACAAAATACAAAACCTAAAAGCTTATGCACATGTTAACAAAATCCATTATATATATTGTAAACGAGTGACAATAACCTTTACTGATCATAAAGTACATCTAGCAAATCTTTTTTGATCATCAAGTACATAATATTCTTCAATTAATGAGGTGGCTGGGATCTTCATGCAGTGCTAGCTTGTGTACAGTGGTTTGTGGACGGAACCCACATGGATATAATCTAAAGAATGAGTAATATATTTTTGCATAGGAAAAAAAATGACATAGAGGACATATTATTATTATTATTATTTTATTTTATTTTAATGCACGGACAATCCACCCTATGCAAAACTCTCTACAGAATAACAGTGGTGCACGTTATAGTAAACCTCTTTTAATGAATTTGAACATAAACATAGCCATAACTTTCAAAATATAAATCGGATTTGAACAAAATTTATACCGTTAGAAAGCATTTTTCAAGATCTTTAATTAAGATCAAACATGAATACTAAATTCAAAAAAAAAAACTATAAAAATTCATTTACGAAGCTATAAAAACCTAAATTGTATACAAATTTACTATGCAAAAATAGCTTATGCAAATTACCACTTGCATATGCATATTACAATTTGCATAGGTTCTTAACTTGAAATTTTTGAGTTGTTTTAATTATGTACTTTGTTTGTGTAAAGGCTTAGAAAAATGCAGATGCTCAAAAGTATGCAAAATAGCTTATGCAAATTACAACTTGCATATTTATGAATTTTTTATTATACAATCTATTTGAATATATAGTTGAGTTACAAAAGTATTTTTTCTTTTCTTTTTGATATTGTTGTCTGGTCTCATTTTGAAGATCTTGAAAAATGATTTCCAAAAATATAAATTTTGTCAAAATTTGATTTATAGATTAAAAGTTATAGCATTTTAAATTTTAAAAAGTATTATTTTCTCTTTTTGCCATGTCACCACTCTATACAAAACAAAAACAGCTAAAGTTTACATTTTAAATAGATATAAAGGTAGTTTAGGTATGAAAATATGTTACTTTTTAAAACAAAAACAAGAAACGGTTCCTGAATTTACAAAACGAAAGGAGGGATGAGGCTTAAAAAATAAAAAGTGTCCGTCCTCTCCATTAAACCAGCTAGAAACCAGGGATTCTAGCCTAATTTTGTATATAATCTAAATGTTGATTTTTGGTGATGATCATCTGCTCGCCCTGTAGATCATCCTCAGTGCTATTTAAAATTTCTAACTTTATTAAAAGTTAGTTGGGATCAATTGTTAAAGGTATTGGTCAATCCCCGTTAAATTTCAGTTCATCTTTTATACGATTATAAGTACTCTTAGATTGATATGATTTTTAGTGAGGATGATCTATATATATGGTGAGGAAAGCATCATCTTCATCATAAAAAATCAGCCATCCAGGGTCGTAACTAGTAAGGGGTTTGAGGGAAAAAAAATTATAAGGTGTAGAAAATAGTTTAAAAAATTAAAATTTAAAGGGGATTTGATATGTTAGCCCAGGGTAAAATTGTAGAAAAATTTTATATACCAAGCAACTTAAACTAAATTTATATATCCATATATCTCAAAACAAAAAATATTTACTTTAGCCCACCCCAACTAAAATTTCTTTTTCTGTCCCTGCAGCCATCAGATCATCTTCATGTGATCATCTTCATATGTTGGCCAAGCCACATGCCACGTACTGAATAAATGACAGTATACAAGATACTTTGCTCTTCTTTAACCCTTTCGAAAATACTTTACTCTTGTATATATATTTCCAGAATTTCGTTTTGGACGGCAGGTCTCTTATTTGACCCATATATTTAAACATTGCGCGAAAGATTTTAGTGACCAACGCCCTAGTTTCCTCATATTTAATACCATCGGCCTTAAAGTATTGTTCTTTTAATGAGCATTTTAATGCAGCTATTTTATTTATGATGTAACAAAAAGCTTTTAAAGACATCTAAGACTAGCAATTGCTTGTTCCCATGCTATAATGCTTAAGATAAATAATACCGAGAATGAGGCTAACATACTTGACTTTTTTTTTTTTTTCGTATGTCCGCATGCACACCAAAAAAATATAGCTAAAGAGATGAAAAAGCTCATAATATAGAGTAAAAAGATGGAAAACTCTTGTTATTTTAGAAGGGTGGCGGAGAGAGAAAAGTAAACTTTTAAATTAATTTTAACGTTAAAATAGCCATAACTTTTAAAATATAAATCAGATTTTAACAAAATTTATATGGTTGGAAAGCATTTTTTCATGGTTTTAAAACAAGCTCAACATGACCACTAAATTAGAAGGAAAAAAAATCATTCACAAAGCGATGCAAATCTAGATCTGCATACAATAGTTGAATTTACAAAATATGGGTTCCTACATTTGAATTGGTTTATTATGAACTTCAATACTTTACTGAATATCAAATATGCAAATTTGAAATGTGTATAAGCTTAAAAAAAATGCATAAGATGAAAAGTAGACTATGCAAATAGTCCAATACAACTTGCATACTCAGAATTATGTAAAATAAGTAAGTACATATGGGTTCCTACAATTGAATTTGCTTACCATGAAATACCTTACTGAACATCATCAAAATATGCTTATTTGAAATAAAAATAGAATTTAAAAAAGTGTAGATGCTCAAAACTATGTAAAAAGGACTATACAAGTTACAACTTGCTCGCTTGGGTTTTTTATAATGCAAAATCGGATTTGCATACCTAGGTACGTAGTTATTTTTCTTTGAAATTTGTTATTAATTGTTGTCTGGTCTCATTTTGAAGATCTTGAAAAATACTTTCTAAAAATATAATTTTTTTCATAATTTAATTTGTAGATTAAAAGTCATTGCATTTTAAAATTTAAAACAAAAATTTTTCTCTCTCCTCCACCTCAATTTTTTTCCTTCTAGAAACAAAGCAACAAAAATACGCAAATCAAATAACGGAGGTGTAATTGCGGCATTTACAATATATAAATGACATGTACGACAAAATTTAAACTCATTTACATCGGGAGGAGCGCACACATATTTGACGAAAAAATTAGAAGACCCTATGTGTATGTTTTTCTGTACTTGTCCTCTTCTCATAAGCTACAAAAAAGGAGGGTCTAGACATCCTTTTACTATAAATAATATTAGTGGATAACACGTGTGTTTTATACATTTGTTAATAATGTTTGTAATTTATAAATGAGAACGGATATATGGCCCCTCATATATGGCCCAATCTAAGCCTCTCCATCCTGACCGTTCATTTAGAGTTGTTAGAATTTTCGCCCGCTGTATGCTTAGGATTCACCACAAACAATGACAAGCAAATAGTAACACGAAAATAATAGAGAATAGAAATAGAAACACACCACAAATGATTTATGTGGTTCACCACTCTTTGGCTACTTCCACGACAAAGAACAACTTCTTTCACTAAGATCAAAGGGATTACAAAGGAAGACACACACTCAACTACTCTCACAAGCTTCTATCTAGCTTGCTTCTCAAACTTCTCTCTCTACAATATTGCTCTCACACTCTTCTCTCTATCCTCAGACTCACAACCCTTTCAAGAGATCTCACACTCTCAATGTTATTTTTCTGAATGCTTTAGGCTAATGCCCTACTCCTATATTTATAGCCTCCAATAGGTATCCCAATCCTATAAGAAAAGGGAATCCTAACTAAATATGAAAAAGAAACCCACCTAAAATAGAAGTTCCCTCAAATATAAGAGAAATGAAGTTTCTAAAATCCACCTAAAATAGAAGTTTCCTTAAATACAAGAGAAATGAAGTTTCTAAAACTCTAATTAATTTTTCCAAAACTTCACAAATCTCCACTTTTTGGAAAAACTCTACTTCACATACCCGTTCTTCTCTTCACGCTTATTATAATCACCTTTTGGTAAAATACTTACAGCTTCATCTTCAATCTTCTTTGATCACTTTATCTTCATTTTATTATTGTCTTTACACTTCATCATCAATCATCCACATTAAGTAACTCCCAAGTTGCTCTCCATCTTGAGAATCATACTAACATCATCATCAACCATCGCATCATCATTATCTTCAAGCTTGCATATCTTAAACACAACATATGTTTGAGCCACATCTTCTCTCTTCAACATCTCCTTTTCTACCACTTTGGTAGACTTCATCACTGGCTTCCACTCCTTTGCAAATCTTGCAATTGCTCCACTTGCTCTATCAACTCTACTAGCTTCAACAGCTCTATCAACTGCTCCACCTGCTCCACTAAAATTTGTATTCCCTAAAAGGACATACAAATTATCAATCCTCTTTGCCATGAACATGATACGAGAATTTCTTTTAACTTTCATGAGCCCATACTTCACATCAACCTAACAACCCTTCGAATTTAGCGCACCCAAGGATATTACATTCCTTTTCACATTAGGAACATGACGCACACCAGTTAATGTCCTCAACAAATCATTTGTGGTCCTGATTTTGATTTTTCCAATCCCTACCACATCTCTCATCACATTGTCACCTATAAAGACTTTACCAACTATAGGTGTATAGGAGGTAAACCACTCTCTATGAGGACATATATGATAGGAATAAGCAGAATCAAGAATCCATTCTTTTGCTTTTGTTTCTTTATCGATAATTGACATGACCTCTCCATAATCCTCATCATCTGACTTTCCAATAGCTACAGAAGATGTTGCCTTCTCCTCCTCTTTCTTTTTCTTCTCAGGACAATCTCATATCATATGCCCTTTCACTCCACAGTAGAAACGTTCCAACTCCATGATTGGTTTTCTCACTTTTGAAGCTTCACCCTTCTATGTACCACTTCCACTCTTCTTTCCTCCTTGAATAAACAGATCTTGTGACTTATCTTGTTTCTCTTCCGCTTCTTCAAACTTTTCATCGGAGAATATAACACTCTTTGCTTGTTCTAAAGTGATAGTATCTCTACCGAAAAGTAGAGTCTTAATCAAGTGCTTATGAGTACGGCGTAATGATGCAAGCAAATGAACTGCTTTATCCTCATCCTCTAACTTAATGCCAACATTAGATAAATTACAAAGAACTCGTTTGAACTCACCTAGATGAGTGTGTAGATCTACACCCTCTTCTCTTACGAAAGAATACATTCGTTGCTTCAAAATCAGTCGATTGGTGAGACTTTTAGCCATGTAAAGGTCCTCCAACTTCTTCCATAATTCTATCGCAGATGTTTCCTCCATCACATCATACACAACTTCATCAGACAATCCCAAACGAATAGTACTTACCGCTCTTGAATTGATATTCTCTCACTTTTCATCATCCATCTTTGTTGGCTTCTTTTCTTTCCCACGCAACGTATCATCTAGACCTTGTTGAACCAAGGCATCTTTCATCCAAAGTTGCTACAAGGAAATATTCTTTTTTCCATCAAATTTCTCTATTACCACCTTCCCATCTCCAATCGTAGCAAAAGCCGCCATTGTTGATCACCAAAAGCTCTGATACCAATTGTTAGGATTTTTGCCTGCGGTATGCTTAGGATTCACCACAAACAAGGACAAGCAAATACTAACACGAAAATAATAGAGAAAAGAAATAGAAACACACCACAAATGATTTACGTGGTTCACCACTCTTTGGCTACGTCCACGGCAAAGAACAACTTCTTTCACTAAGATCAAAGGGATTACAAAGCAAGCTACACACTCAACTACTTTCACAAGCTTCTATCTAGCTTGCTTCTCAAATCTCTCTCTCTACAATATTGCTCTCACACTCTTCTCTCTATCCTCAGACTCATAACCCTTTCAAGAGATCTCACACTCTCAATGTTATTTTTCTAAATGCTTTAGGCTAATGCCCTACTCCTATATTTATAGCCTCCAATAGGTATCCCAATCCTAGAAAGAAAAGGGAATCCTAACTAAATATGAAAAGGAAACCCACCTAAAATAGAAGTTCCCTCAAATATAAGAGAAAGGAAGTTTCTAAAACCCACCTAAAATAGAAGTTCCCTTAAATACAAGAGAAAAGAAGTTTCTAAAACTCTAATTAATTTTTCCAAAACTTCACAAGAGTTAGGTGTACGCTCAGATTTCTCGCTGACGTGGCAACTCTTACTTTCTTTTTTAGTCGGCTATCCGGCTTAATCGACTTGGCCTCCTTGAAAAGAGAAGAAAACGTCACATCTCTGTCAGAGTTTTGTCCCCCGCATACCTACTATCTCTTTATTCTCTACCCCGTATCTCCTTTCACCTTCACCAAAATCCGAGTAAGCCATTTCTCCTAACATAGAGATGGGAGATGAGAGATCCGATCGGGTACACTGTGAAGAAGAAAGTCTCACCGCCAGTTTGTCGGAGTTCGCCGGAGTCGACATCAAGGTATTTCTTCTCCTTCTCTCTTCCTCTCTTTCCCTCTCTCTCTCCTTTTAAGTTTCTTTTTCCCTCTTTTAGTTCAAACCCTAAATCTGTTTTTTTTTGTTTCAGATTTGAACCTAACCTAACTAAAGGTTTGTTAGTTCGTCGGAGTTCGCCTCTCTCTCCCTCTCCCTCTCTTTTTTTTTCTAACCCAAATTTGGACCCTTCTTCAGACGCCGGAGTTCACCGAAAAAGGTATATCTTCTCCCTCTCTCTTTTAGATTATTTAAAAAAAAAAGAAAAAAACGAACTGAGTTTATGGTTTTAGAGGAAGAAACACATCGATGTTCGATTTAAGGGATGAAGATGGCAAAAATATATATTTTTTAGTTACAGAAAGAAAAAAAAACGGAAAAGAGAAGATGAAAGGAGAGAGAGAGGGAGAAGATATACCTTTTCCGGTGAATTTCAACGAACTCCGGAAGGGTTCAAATCTGGAAAAAAAAAAAAGAATATTTTTTTTTGGGTTAAAAAAAAATGGATCGGGAAAGAAAAGATGAAAGGAGAGAGAGAAGGAAAAAATATACCTTTTCCTGTAAACTCGGGCGACTGAAGAAGGGTTCAAATCTGGAAAAAAAAGAAATTTTTTTTTTGGGTTAGAAAAAAACAGGACCGAGAAAGAGAAAATGAAAGGAGAGAGAGAGGGAGAAGATGTACCTTTTCTGATGAACTCCAGCGAACTCCAGAAGGATTCAAATCTGGGTTAGAGAAAAAAAAAGGAGAGAGAGAGAGGGAGAGAGAGGCGAACTCCGACGAACTGACGAACCTTTAGTTAGGTTAGGTTCAAATCTGAAACGAAAAAAAATTAGATTTAGGGTTTGAACTAAAAGAGGGAAAAAGAAAGTTAAAAGCAAAGAGAGAGAGAGAGAGAGAGAGGGAGAGGGAAAAGAAATATTTTTATGTCGACTCCGGCGAACTCCGACGAACTGGCGGTGAGACTTTCTTCTTCACAGTATACCCGATCAGATCTTTCATCTCCCATCTCTCTGTTAGGGGAAATGGCTTACTCGGCTTTTGTTGAAGGTGAAAGGAGATACGGGATAGAGAAGAAAAAGAGAAGTAGGTTTGTGGGAGACAAAACTCTGATAGAGATGTGACGTTTTCTTCTCTATCCGACTAAATTGGATAGCCAAGCCGACTAAACTGGATAGCCGACTAGAAAAGAAAGTAGGAGTTGCCACATCAGCACGAGATCTGAGCATACACCTACCCCTAAACGAACGGTCAGGATGGAGAAGCTTAGATTGAGCCATATAGGAGGGGCCATATATCCGTTCTCTTTATAAATAGATATACTCTGGTGATTAAATAGTTAAAAGTGTGGTTAATACTGTGAATCGACGAATGTGTGAAATATATAAAAAGGTGTTATGTAAAATATCATAAAACGCTTCATCGGGAGTTTGCTTTAGGGTTATGGTTAGGATTAGGAGTGAGCAAAAATTAACCTCATTAAGCAAAAAAACTCCTTAATCCTTAACATTGTAATAAAAAAAATTAATATAAACTTGGGAAAAAGCCTCAATTTTAGGAATTGCCTTAAATACAAATGCACATATATAACAATATTTAAGGTCATTTACAAAAGATAAAAATTAAGGGATTTTACAATTTAGGTTACATGATCTAGCTAATATAGGGTTAGAGGAGAAGTTTGACTATATAAATAACTTTGGTTAACCTACTATTCAAAACTCATTTAAATAGTCCGTAAACAAGAAAAATAAAATAAAATTTTTGAAAAATTATCAACTTTTGCAAACAAAATGATTGTTTGAAGAATTTGTTATCAACAAATATGATTCATAAGAGTCTTTACGAATGAGTAAAAATTAACCTCCTTGAGCAAAAAAAACTCAATCCCTAAAATTTTAATGAAAAATGTAAAAAAAGTCCCTGTAAAAAAAGTCAATAGGTTTTTAATCATTTTTTATAAATTTAGTCCCTACTTTTATGACTTTTATGTCCAAAACTAAGGACTAAATTTATAAAAAATGATTAAAAATATAATGACTTTTTTTACAAGGACTTTTTTTTTTCCAAAACCCAAATTTTAAATATAAACTTTGTAAAAAGCCTCACTTTTAGGAATTACCTTAATATATAATGCACATATATAACATTATTTAAGGTCCTAATTTTTTTAAAAAAAATTAAAAATTTAAGTTATTTTGCAATTTAGGTTACATGATCTAATATAGGGTTAGAGGAAATGCTTGATATATACATAACTTAGGTTAACCTTCTATTCATAACTTATCTAAGAATGCATAAAAAATTACTAATTTAATTAAATTTTGAAATTTTGAAAAATTATCAACTTTTGCAAACAAAATGATGATTGTTTGAAGAATTTTTTATCAACAAATAATGATATCAAAAAAATTTTCTTAGTAAATTTCTAGAAGTAAAAAAAAACGAGCGCAATGGGTCCATCAATGAAGAAGGATTTAAGAGACTTCAATTGAATTTAGGAAGAAATTTAATGTTACGAGCCGACCAATCCATTAAAAGGAAGTCCAATCAATTTGGACAAAGATCTAATTATGAATAATACCCTGAACAACATGGATCGTACACCTATTAAGTTGAACAAAACTCAAAAACCCTTAATTTAGCTTGATCCGGCAATTTCAACCGTCGATCAACCAAAATTTTAATTTTAAAATTACAAAACTTAAAATTAAACTAATTGTATTCTAATAATTCAAAAAAAAAAAATCAATTGATTGATAATTTATTGAAGCTTGATAAGTACAATTTTGAAGCTTAAAATTAATATATAATTATACAATTTCATTTTTTTATTTTCTATTTTTTATAATAATTATATAAATATAAATAAATAATTAATAAGTGATATGAAAGTAGGAGTGATAATTAATGTGAGATACGCGGAGGCTACTGAGTGATAACCGAACCGACCACTCAAGTTTCTAGCAGTACGCTACGCTCTTCAACAAAACCTGAATGAAATGAAACACGTGCCAGTCCAATCGTTGACCATTATTTCCATTCCTCCGAGTTTCGGTCCATCTTTTTCTGGGTCCCACAGTTGACCTAAATTTTACACGTAAACCCACTGATACATCTTACGTGGCCTGCCCTTTTTAATAACTTTTTTGTGAGTCCTTTTATTAAACCAACTGAATTCAACGGTCGTCATAGTGTCCTCCTAAAGATGAGTTGTGTCGTCCTTAATTTAACCGTGACCCCAAGGCATAGTTTTAAAGGGGTAATGCTACAGGCACCTCGGATTTGCACACAAAATCATACCCGGGGTCTAATTTGGGTCTAATTTGAGTCTAACTTGGTCTAACGTAGGTCTAATTTTGGTCTAATTTGAATAAAATAATCAGAGGTATTAGCAAAGGTGCAAATCCAAGGTGCTTGTAGCATTTTCCGTTTTAAAGTTGGTTGGCTCCAATCTACGGACAACCCGCAATTGGACACAGACAGATAAGATTCCTATTTTCTTAATTTTGATTTTTTTTCAATTAAAAACACTATTGAACACGTGGATGCGACACATAAATTCTTTTCTCATAGAAGTATTTGTGCTTCCTAACTAACTCTATTTAACCAAACAAAAATAGTATTCAAGAAAAAATGACACTGCAATTGTATATTGGACATAGACATAGATAGGGACAGTTGTTATTTCTTAATTTTTGATTTTTTTTTTTGACTAAAAGCACTACTAAACATGTGGATACGACAAGTACATTTTTCTCTCAGAGAAATGTTCGTACTTCCTAGCTAGCTTCAATTAACCAAATAAAAATAGTATTTAAGAAAAAATAATAAAGAAAAAAGAGCCTCGTGGGGTCCATATGGATACGATCTATAGGTTATTTTTTTAGTGAGGATGTTCTCCTTTCCACATGTAGATCCAAGAGTTGCCCTAAACAGAAGCGAGTAAAGCATCGCTTCGGGTCCCTATTTCAGTGCGTCACAATTTTAATTTTTTGCACCTTATATATAGTAATAAGTTTTGGGTATTTTAGAAAAATAATAATTCTAACTATGTAATTATACGAGGGCTAAATTTTCTCGAAGTTGTTTGAAATTTTCAGATTTTGTTTGGAACTTCTCAAATTTGAGGGTCGAAGTTGTGTAAATCATCATCACAAAAAATCAGCTCATCATCTAATCAAAAGATGAAGCTCACAAAAACTCACGCAAGATCCACATAAAAGTGTCTCTCAAACCACATTGAAGGGACTTTAGTTTTGGATAGGGGAATAGGACTAAGATACAGACCATGATAAATCAAATTCAATAATGCTATTCAGGTCACGATCTGATTCATGGTATAGAAGTGACACTCTCGCTTCAGAACCTCACGTTCATTTTTTAAATAATCATGTTCTAATGCTTCGGCTCAGAAAGCATTTTAGAATTAAAGGCAATTTTTAATTAGTCACAAGCTCTTTTACTTTTGTTTTCGCTTCCGCTCCGCTCTCTGATTAGTTAGATCTTAACAAATACGTTCCAATATAAAATCTTAATTGTTGTTATGACGCATAGGGTTGTGTGGCTGGTTCACCACCCATATGCCCATACACATAGCCACGTATTTTATACGTGTATGATGAGGGTGCATCCCTCACATGCACCCTCCCCTATTTATATGTTAGCCTCCTTGTTAGTTACATAATCAACTTAACTATATATATATATATATATATATATATATATGTTGAGAGAGCAATACCTATTGTACGAACTAGTAAGCTTACGGAGAGAATAAGTTTGTATGTTGAGTTTACAGAGAGAGATATATATTGTACGATGAGTATATATGTTATAAAAGTGTGAATAAGTAATATCCTCTTCCCACTTCTCTCGATATATCTTCGGTGTGCCATAGAAATCATAACATCCGTAGAAATCATAACACGCTATCAGCACGAGTCTCTACCACTCTCCAGATCAAGACCTCGACATTTTGTGATCAACCCAAAGCTTCTGGGCATCTCACAAAATCAGAAAGGTATACTTGTGTTGTCTTATTTTCAATGTCGAATCTAACGAAGCTTGAGTTTGTTGCTTTAGATATCACCAGAAATAACTATCTTTCCTGGGTCCTGGATATGGAACTCCATCTCGCGTCTAAGCAACTCGGAGATACTATCCGGGAAGGAAATCAGCCGACCACAGAGAGTCGTGCTGCTACTGCCACTATTTTGATTCGGCACCACATCCATAAGGGACTTAAATCTGAATATTTGATGGTGAAAGATCCGTTAGTCCTCTGGAACTATTTAAAGGAAAGATTTGGCCATTTGTCGATGGTCATACATCCTGGTGCTTTGAATGATTGGAGGAACCTGCAGTTGCAGAACTTCAAATCAGTAACAGAATATCATTCGGCTTTATTTAGAATAACCTCGCAGCTGAGACTGTGTGGTGATACTGTTACTGATGAGCAGCTGCTAGAGAAAACCTTCAGCACTTTCCACGCCTCTAATGTGCTGTTACAACAGCAATATAGAGAGCGTAGGTTTCAAAAATATTCTGAATTAATCTCCTGCCTTCTAGTTGCCGAGAAAAATAACAAATTATTGTTATTGAATCATGAGGCTCATCCCACTAGTTCTACGTCTCTACCTAAAGCTTATGCAATGACTGCTTCAGGACAGGGACGTGGACGACGCGGTTATAAGGGTAAGCGCGGTAGACGCTACCAACGGAATAATTCTGGGAAGTGGAATAATCCAAATCATGCTACACCAAATCCCCAGAAGAGGGATAACACTGATCTCCAAGAGAGGGATCGTGGCGAAACGAAGCAAGAAAAAGAGAGAGGTTGGAATAAACCCACTAGAGATGTAACCTGCTATCATTGTGGCATAAAAGGACACCTGCTGCGTAATTGTTATACGATCGAGCACCTAGTTGATTTGTATCAGACTTCATATAAGAAAGCTAAAACTGGTGCCGAGACAAATTATATTTGTAATGTTGTTCCCACAAATGATACCCACCTGGAGTTGTCCGATATGTTTCTCGATCTAGAAGGAGAGGATGTAAGCAAACGAATTGAGAAATGAGCATGTTCATACCAATTAGAGTTTTGCTATACAATTGGGAAATGAGTTTGTTCATACCAATTGTACTACTTTTCTTGTACTACTTTTGTTCATATATAATATAAGCGTTTTGTGTATATGCTTATACTTACTTTATTTTTAAAGGATATGGAACCAAGCAGAGGCATATCCCGAGATATTGGTCCAAGCAGAGACATATCCAAACAAAGCCAATATGGCGAGGATGTTTGTCTAGCAGACAATGCTACGACCCATACAATCTTCCGTGATAGTAAATTTTTCACGAGCTTGAGTTTGTTCAAGGCTTGTGTGACTACTATCACTGGTACAACCAGTTTGATTGATGGCTCTGGTAGAGCTAGTATTATGCTCTCAGGTGGTACAATACTCGATATTGACGATACTTTATATTCCTCCAGATCTAGGAGAGATCTATTGAGCTTTAAAGACATACGTCGTAATGGGTACCACCTTGAGACAGTGAATGAGCATGATATGGAATACTTGTGTGTTACCTCCACTGTCTCACACCAGAAGCATATATTAGAGAAGCTCCCAGCTCTCTCCTCTGGTTTGTATCATATGATAATAAGAAGGGTTGAATCTTATACCGTCTTGAACCAGAAATTCAATGACCCGAAAGCGTTTATGCTTTAGCATGACCAACTTGGTCACCCAGGTTCTACCATGATGAGTAGAATAATTCAAAACCCGCAAGGATATTCATTACAGAACAGGAAGATTCTGATGTCCAAAGATTATGCTTATGCAGCGTGTTCCCTGGGTAAATTGGTTGTTAAACCATCTTTAACCAAGGTCGTTGTTGAATCGTCAGCTTTTCTACAACGAATTCAGGGAGATATTTGTGGGCTTATTCATCCCCAATGTGGACCATTCTGATATTTTATGGTCTTGGTAGATGCTTCTGCGAGGTGGTCATATGTTTGCCTATTATCCACTCGTAATGTTGCATTTGCACGTTTACTCGCTCAGATTATACGATTACGCGCACATTTTCTTAAATTCCCCATCAAGTCTATCCGTCTTGATGGAGCTGCCGAGTTTACATCTCGAGCTTTTGACGTTTATTACCAAGCAGTTGGTATCGACGTAGAGCATCCTATTGCTCACGTTCATACACAAAATGGTTTAGCAGAATCATTTGTGAACCGTCTTCAGCTCATTGCTCGGCCTATGCTTATGAAAACTAAGCTACCAGTTGCAACCTGAGGACATGCCATTTTACATGCAGCTGCATTAGTTCGGATTCGTCCGACTGCATATCACTTGTATTCTCCTATGCAGCTTGTTATGGGTCACCCACCAAATATTTCACACTTGTTTGTATTTGGTTGTGTTGTGCAAGTTCCTATTGCCCCTACGCGATGCACCAAGTTTGGTCCTTAGCGTCGGCTAGTAATATATGTTGGCTTTGATTCACCTTCTATTATTTGTTATCTTGAGCCAATGATAGGTGATATTTTTACCGCCCATTTTACGGACTGTCATTTTGATGAGACAATCTTCCCGTCATTAGGGGGAGACAGTTCATCGTCAGGAGAACGACGTGATTCGTCGTCAGAAGAACGACATGCGATTTTCTAGATCACACCATCTATGTCTCATCTTGATCCTCGTACCAATGCCTGTGACATTGAGGTGCGGAAGATTGTTCATCTTCAGGAAATTGCCAATGAAATGCCTGATGCATTTAATGACGCAGCTAAAGTTACCAAGTCATATATACCTGCTGCAAATGCTCCAGCTAAACTTGATGTCCCGGAGAGACATGCTGTGAGAGCTGATGTCCCGAGAGGGCATGTGACCCCAGTAGGACAACTTGCGACAAATGAGTCGTCTAATGCACGCCAAAAGCATGGGCGACCTCTTCGTTTGAAAGATTTTGTTCTTAGGAAGAGAAAATGCCAATCAATAAATGTAAATACTCCCGGAGAGAGTATCATTAAACGATCCACATTCTCTGAAGATATGCCTCTTGAAGAAGGCAAATCCCCAGGAGAGGGACTGGTACAATCCTCAGGAGAGGGAAATGAGGAAATCTTTATAAATTATGCATGTACGGAGAAATGTGGAATCGCAATGAAATAATTGTCGACGATATTTTTTTCTTCTCAGTAGCTACTGACATCGTCACAGAGAACGATGATATTGAGCCACACTCTATAGAGGAATGTCGACATAGAATTGATTGGACAAAATGGAGAGAAGCTATCTAAGCAGAGTTGGCTTCCCTTACAAAGCGTGAGGTGTTTGGACCAATTGTACCAACACCCATGGATGTAAATCCAGTGGGAAACAAATGGGTCTTTGCAATAAAACACAATGAGAAAAATGAGGTCGTTCGCTATAAGGCGCGACTCGTAGCACAAGGTTTTTCACGGAGACCTAGGATTGATTATGAAGAGACATATTCTCCTATTATAGATGCAATTACTTTCAGATATCTGATCAGTCTGGTAGTCTCAGAAAGACTCAACATGCATCTGATGGATTTGGTCATTGCGTATCTGTACGGGAAGTTAGATATAGATATTTATATGCGAGTCCCGGAAGGGTTATTTTTACCTGAGGGAAGACCACGCTATTTGTATTCACTTAAGCTTAAAAGAGCTCTATATGGATTGAAACAATCTGGGCGGATGTGGTATAATCGCCTTAGTGAATACTTGATAAAGGAAGGATATGTAAACGATCCCATTTGCCCCTGCGTTTTTATAAAGAAGTCAGAATTTGGATTTGCTATGATCGCTGTGTATGTCGATGATATCAACTTAATCGGGACTCCTGAAGAGCTTTGTAATGCTGCTGAATACCTGAAGAAGAAATTCAAGATGAAAGATCTCGGGAAAACGCATTTGCAGTGAATCTATTAGCTAGGTTCAGTTCTGCCCCGACAAGGAGACATTGGACAGGTGTCAAGCAGATTCTCCGATATCTCCGCGGAACTACAAACATGGGATTATTCTATCAGAGAAACCCATCCAATGGCTCTCAGATAATAGGATACACTGATGCCGGATATCTCTCTGATCCCCACAAAGCCATTTCCCAATCTAGTTATGTTTTTACAAGTGGAGGTACTACATTCTCTTGGCGATCTAACAAGCAAAGTCTTCCAGCCACTTCTTCGAATCATTCAGAGATTATTGCATTGCATGAATCCAACCGAGAATGCGTGTGGTTACGATCACTGATTGGACACATCAGACGCGCTTGCGCTCTACCCTCTGTTACTGATGTTCCAACAGTTATTTTTGAGGATAATGCTGCATGTATATCATAAGTCAGAGAAGGCTACATCAAAGGTGATAGAACCAAGCATATTTCGCCGAAGCTATTTTATTCTCACCATCTCCAGAAGAACTGTGAGATTGATATCCAACAGATACAATCCTGTGAGAATTTTGCTGATCTATTCACCAAGTCTCTGCCAACGACGATTTTCAGAAAGCTAGTCTATAGTATTGGCATGAGATGGATGTATCATCAAACGGACTGACTTAAGTGCCTGCTCTATCAGGGGGAGTATACTACCACCTGTTTTTATCTGACTGGATCTTATCGCGCTGTACTCTTTTTTCTTTGTCAAGGTTTTGTCCCTCTGAGTTTTTCTTGCCAAAGTTTTTAATGAGGCAGCTTATGCGAGTCCAGCACTCTTCTAGGTCTTTGTACTCTTTTCCTTAGCTCAGGTTTTGTCCCTCTGGGTTTTCCTGGTAAGGTTTTTAACGAGGCAATTATCTTAGAATGGTGGACATCCAAGGGGGAGTGTTATGACGCATCGGGTTGTGTGGCTAGTCCACCACCCATATACCCATATACCCATGCACATAGCCACATATTTTATACGTGTATGATGAGGGTGCATCCCTCACATGCACCCTCCCCTATTTATATGTTAGCCTCCTTGTTAGTTACAGAATCAACTTAACTATATATATATATGTTGAGAGAGCAATACCTATTGTACGAACTAGTAAGCTTACGGAGAGAATAAGTTTGTATGTTGAGTTTACAGAGAGATATATATTGTACGATGAGTATATATGTTATAAAAGAGTGAATAAGTAATATCCTCTTCCCACTTCTCTCGATATATCTTCGGTGTGCCGTAGAAATCATAACATCAGTAGAAATCATAACAATTGTGCTATTATAAGACCTTGCATTATAAGATTAATCAGGTAAGTACTACTTTAAATTTGGTTGTTGGTATTTGGTAAGTTAGATAATGATGAGTCAGTCATTTAGCAGCTGCCAATTGGCACAATCTTTTGGATCCACCGACCAAAAAAATTACTTTGCAGCTGCCTTCACTAGCTAACACTACTAAATATCAGGTCTGATTTTAGCCAATAAATCATTTTGTGTGATCTCTTCCATTATTGGCGTTGTACACAACTCTAGGTGGGTCCCACAAACCTAATTGATAAGTTTGTACTTCGATCGGAATCATCGAAAATATATGTTGAATTACAAACTCGAGTTTGTCATGTCAGTTAACGAATTGGCTGACAGCAAAAATGGAATAGATCATTGATGGTGATGACCTAGTTGCATTTAAGAAATATTCCGAAATTATTTGATGGCATGCACACACCCACGATTGAATGTAAATTTTTTTATCATTATTGATTTATTGTAGTCTACTTGTACAAATCGGTCATACAAAAAAACTAAAAAGATAAAAGAAAATTATTCAAGTATTTCATGATGATATTAAAGTTTGAAATTTTGGGTCCACATTACGAATTAATCTGAATTTCAGTAGGGAGCATTCAATCATATGCATTTGTTTTCGCAAATTTTAAAATTCGTTCACAAAAGATATATGGCATTGGTGAACTTATTAGTTAAGAGTAAGGTGGTGTTTATTTTTTAGGCATCAAAATTTGATTCGTGTGAATTTTATTTGGCCAGCCATATTTTTAAAATGAGTATTTAGGCGAATTCTGAACTAAATTTATGATAAAAGTCTGACTTGATGTACAATTTAGATGAGTTTATCTCAAGATTTTTAAGTTTGAAGATCATGCACAATACAAAGTCTTATTTGCACAAGTGAAATTCAGATGCCTAAAAAACAAACAATACTTAGTCTAAGAACTACAATATCCTAAAGAGGATTAATTTTTGGAAGGTTAACCAAAAGACATTTTTGGTCCCATAATAATTCAAAAAAAAATGAGTAGGGATCATGTGGTCGAAAAAATCACTGCGGAAAAAAAAAGCGTAATTTTTTTTAAAAAAAAAAACTATAATGGGTCCAATTATTTATAATCTGCTAATACATTAATAAAAATATTTTGTCAAAACCTGACACCCCCAAAATCCCTTTAGAACAGGGAGTCCTCATCAAATTAAGCAATGAAGTCTGCAAGAAAAATACAAGTCTGTGAACGTCCAATAATGCAACACAGCCTTGACAATTATGACCTAATTAGGTTTGAAAATTCAAATACATGTTAATTTCAAGCCTTACTCAGCTATGACACAATGGTATCCAATTTTTCATTCGATGGCATTACTTGAGCAAAATTTAGTTCAGTCGTACACCTCACTTTTTATGGTTAATTTCACATGCAGCTTGATCATTGTTTTCAAAAAATTAAATTTTTTCTCTAGACCTCGGCCAAATGATGTTGACCAAATCGACCCAATTAAGAAATTAAAATTTTCATCTGTCTCAATCAAAGCCATGTCTCACATTGCTCGATTGATCATTGTTGGTATTCCATTATCGATGCTCCCTGATTTCTTGTTATGTCATGATGCTCTTGTATATGACTTTCTCTTGCGTGCCAACCTACTTGAGATGTTGCCAAGTTTGAATGATGCATTTTTTAATTCCGACTTTGTCATATTATGTACATTTTTGTAAAAAAAAAAAAATTATGCATTAAAAAATTTCTTCTTTTCAATTTTAAAAAAATAGTTTAAAATGGAAACGATCCAGATGAATGTACAGCTAGCCCACATAATTAAACCCATGATTAAGAAATTTCAACTTAATATGCGAAATTTTTTAAAATTAAAAATTAATTAGTTTGATCATTCTGATTTTAAATCAACTCCAACGTGACTCTCCTCTTATTTTTATTTCATTTACAGGGTCAAGATATTTGACATACATATGTTGAGGTGATATGCCGCGACTAGTTTTTCAAAACATGAGGATAATATTTATCCTTAAAATCGTTTGAACATGTCGGACAAAAGTTGCAAGCAAAAGAAAATAAAATCTTATCAACAAGACTAAATCACATATAAAAAATTCGCATTTTAATTCTAAAAAGCCTTTTTTTGAAAAAAAAAAAAAAAAGAAGAAAAGAAGTCATTGTAAACATTGAATTAGAAGCCATTAAAACCAAAAAATGAAAAAGAAAAGGAAAAGAAGAAGAAGAACAGAAAAAAGCTTAAAAGAAATTGTAAATAGATTCTCTCTAAAATAAAAAATTTGCCCTAGAAGATTTTCCTTATGTGATTTTAAGATTTGTGTGTTTTCCAACATTTGGTCATCAAGCCACAATCTACCGAACATGAGTATTAATATGTCAAAGGGTACCTTTGTTTTGGAGATTTCATCATTAATTTAATGTTCAGTCACTTCAAACTCCTCTAACATTTATATTGCACGTACATTGCCACGTGGGTTCACATGAAATAGAAGATCTCGTCATCATGTAGATCATCATCGCAAAAGACTATTTTAATATTTTTAACTCCATCAAAAATTAATTAAAGTCAATTTTAATCGAACAATTATACTTAAATGTATGTCAAATTTCAATTAATTTTTGATAAAGTTATAGTGTTAAAGCAATCTAATTTCACATGCGAATGATCCACGTTGAAAGTAGATCATCTATATGCTCGCGAATTTCAACACTTTAAATATATTCATCTATATGTGGGTCCTACAAGGCGGTGTATACATAATATCCTATATACAACTTCATTATTTCTTCTTTTACTTTTCAAAAGTTGTACTTTGGCACAATTCTTAGCTAGCTAGATATTCAACTCCATATAGTCAGTCTCACGTACGGTCTGATGGATTGTACCAGCAGCAGTGGGCACTGTTCAATTAGAGGCTAGCTACCACTCTTGGTCCAATTTTTCTGGAGATCGAAGTTCAAAGTGTTATTGTCGTTGAAAGATTTGATGAACAAAATTCGTCAAAGATTACAATATTAAAAACAGGCGGAAAACACAAAAGTCCATTTTCCAAATTATTATTATTATTATTATTACTATTATTATTATTATTATTATTATTATTATTATTATTATTATTATTATTATTATTATTATTATTATTATTTTATTTTTTTTGTTGTGTTTTTCTTTTCTTGATAAACATGATTTGGATCGTTTTGAGCTTGCCAGCCATGTCTATTGAGAATATTCCTATATGAAAAATGGAAGCCTTGTAAATTCAATATATAAAGGTCTTGAACTACTACATTTATTGCCAATTGATTTTGAATTAGATACCTACAAAATTTAATATGGTACCAAAGCAGGCCCACACGTGATAGGTCCAACGATCACATGTACTCCAAGTCATTCAAAATATAATTCCAACCAATTGGATTAACGCAACATAGAGATTTACATGATTCATGAGCTAGATCTAGGTCTATATAAATGTCCGTCTATAATTTCAGACTTTCTTCTTCACAGTATATCCAATCAGATCTCTCATCTCCCGTCTATAAACTTCAAAAACGTACGTGCAAAATGCCTTAGATATGATATTAACCATTGATCATAATTGATCTAATGATTATTGTGGGTAGTTGCATGCTTATTTGCATTTTTGTATTTGGCATGAGAAAATTTAGGTTCTTGTCCTCCTATTGTTAGGGCTCTTTTTTTTTATTAATAAAATTTACCCTAGTCCAAGTTCCTCCAAAAAAAAAATATTATTGTGGGCAGTTGAAAATTAAAGTTATTTTTGATGGTTTTGAATTTTTTAAAACAACTGCATCATCAGTCATTGAATCAAAGGCTTATGTTGGAAAGTCATTTTTTTTTTATTTTGCTGGCCAGGGTACGTGGGCTCCTTTAAGAGTAACTACCTAGTCTCCAAAGTAGTGCATATCTCTAATTTACACTATTAAATAAGTCGGAGGATTAATTCTCTGGAGTGACTATCAAGAGAGTTGAGCACTCCGCCTAGTGTAAATTAATTGGGGAATTAATTCTCCAGAGTTGCTCTAAATAGAGTTAGAAAGTTTTGGGGGGTTAGAAAGTCATTTTAATTTGCTATTCTAAAAGTTATTAAATTTGCATTGGGACCCAAGCATAATGTAGTTTGAAATTGATTGGAGATGAGGTAAACACTAATTTCAAAAGTTGAGAGCTACAAATGTCAATTTGCAACAGTCACTTAGTTCTAAAATATGGGTATACTAGAGTTTAAAGTGGTATTAATTAAGTTAAATTCCCCAATATATAGGTTAATTAATCAAGACTACATGATATAGATGCCCTTTTTATTTCTTTTTTGTTTAATAGTTTTTGTTTGAAGTGAGGTGTTTAATGTGAAAATGACTTATTTGGATTGTGTAGGAGGTTATATTGACTTGATGATTAGGGCTAAATTAATTGGATAGGTTTCTCATGGTGGAGACCCACCAACCCACATAAAATTTATGAGAAATATTTTATGTAAAAAAAAGAAAGTGTGGAGTCCATTAATTGATCTTTTGTTGGTACGTATATGGACATAATGCTCCAAAAAATTATATATTTGATGGTTGCATTAGTGACTTTAAGTAGAAAAGTTTTGTTGCAAAAGATAGTAACTTTCATCAGCCAACCAATTAAAGTCAGTTTAGGGTTTTTTAAGTCAGGTTTGCCCCCTAAAACCTTAACAGTTTTTTTTATGGAAGAAGAAAATGAAGCTAATTCACTTCTAATTAATATATAGCCCTTGCTTTCAAAGGCTACTATATATGTTTCTAGCTAGCTAGGGTCAGAAACACATCCATATTAAGCACTTATTATGCTTTTTGCTTAATTAAAATCTTATTTTGGACAAAACCCCATTAGGGTTTATTGTTTATCACAAATCATTTGAAGCTAAATAATATTACCCCGCCAACCCAACTTATAAGAGAACCGACCAAAAAATAACTTGGTTAAAAGAGATGGCAAAAGATTTTAGATATTTTAGCTAGAAAGATGGTTTACAAGGTTTAGAATATTTAGATCTTTTTGTATTTTTGATTATCTAATCTATCAAAAATCACATATATGAACTTGTTAGACAATTAAAAAAACTAATAATGTATGTAATTTACTTAAATTAATAAAATTTTGAATAATATCATGCACCATGCATATCCTAATATCTCTAATAATTAACTTATAAAATACTAATTTTTTAAATAAAATACTAACTTCATGCATCATGCAAGATTATATTATTACTTATTAGTAGCCTTAGTTAATAGCTTATTCTATATAAAATATTGACTTGAATCAGGCAAGGATGCACATATCTATTCTTGAATCAGGCAAGGATGCACATATCTATTCTAATATATTATAGGAGAAGCCTTGGGTTAACAAAACCTTCTCTCTTAGGTGTGGGTTAAAAAAACCTACATTATAAATATATGACCCAATCTATTATCTATTAGTAGGTTAACAAAATTCTCAATCTGAGGTGTGTGTTAAAAAAACCTACATTATAAACATAAATTCAAATTCTAAAATAACTAAATTTCTAATTATCTAAGAAAAAAATTTAAATTTTTTTTTTAAAAGAAACCCTCCGTGACTTGCACGGGATATGGGAGCTAGTATATACCTTAATTAGTAGGTTATCAATAACTTTTTAAAAAGATTATTAGTAAATTATTAATTCTTAATATTGATAATATATCTGTATTATCAAACTAAATTAATCGTGTCACGATGAGCATATACGATTTATATATGTTGTCGTATCATGTCCTCGTGTCGTATCCTATTTTTAGTTAAAATTTTAAGGAAAAAAACTCGCAACGTGTCCGTGTGTGTCCCCTCTCCGTGTCCGTGTTTCCTAGGTTTAAACGAAAGGGAAAGTTATATCTTTGCGACCAAATAGTTACACCCAACTTTTTACATGTTCTAATTAATTTATTCTTACACTCAGTTACACCCACCTTTAGGGCTTAGAGATGATTCAATGGTTAATTTTGTGCGACCATAATTTCTTCATCGTGTCGATCGTATGTCCTCACAAGAAACAATATTTTCTACAAGTTTTAACCTCATCAAAATATATTTGACATTTTTAGATTTATAAATCATCTATTTACTGTTAATTTACTTAAAGACTTTAGAAAGATGTGATTTTTCATGAAGATTGCACGTGTGATGAAAAGATAATCCTCACGAGAATCTAATCCTTAGAACGTCTTCATTCAGGCCCCATAGGCAAGTGGAAACGGAGTGTAAGAATAAGTTGATTAGGAAAATGTGAAAAGTTGGTTTGAAATATACAACCCTATATCTTTTTGTTATGGGCACGTAGACATGATGCATCACTAAAAGTACATAAATATACAAATTTAAAAATTTGAAGTTAAAAGTACTAATTTTTCCACCATATATAATTTAGTAGTACTTTAGGGTTCTGCGTCAGCTTTGCCTCCTAAAACCATAACAGTCAGAAATATGAAATAGATCTTCATCTCTTAGTATATAGCCTCTTGTATCTAAATAATAGGGTGTGAGAAACACATGCACACACTCCCTCTGTGCTCTTGTTCTATTTAATAAT
>MVGT01000270.1:85949-99175 GCA_002174775.1 Macleaya cordata
TATATATTAGATTCATATTAAGATGATTTAAGAGCTAATTTCTATTTAAGATGTTCTTCCTATTACGCATATCATAATAACCGAAGGTCAACCCATTATAAAACTTCTAATCCTATAAAAAATCATCATAAATAAAAAGTAAATAAAATGCATAAAGTTGGCGTATCTTTTTAAAGATTGATTTGAGGGAGTTAGAAGTTCTCTAGAATTATTTGATTCCTTGATATAATTATCTATATGACGAAGACAACAACCGACCCGCAGAGTGCCCATCTTCAAGAAGGCCCGAATGAAAGACCCAAGCCTACATGCACGGCCCCTCCAACAAAGTCCAATTGAAGACTCGCTCGGCAAAAAAAAGAAAAAGTGGTGCAATTACCCGACTCTAATATATATATTAATATAATAATAATTTGTTTTGATTTGATAATATAATAATATTAGATTCTCAGCTGCAAAGTATGACTAACCCAATATAATAATATATGCCAAAAACTTGTCTAGCTAGAGCTACACTACAAAAAGCTTACTATATAATAGTGGTTCTTCTACAATTTTTTTTGTTTTTGTTTTTGATAGTGGGACTTCTTCTACAATTTCATATTATAGTTATGTTGTCTTTTAATAAAATTCTCCATTTTACTGATTAAAAATAATAAAATGTTTGTGTACTTTCACCTCTAAGTCTGCTCTGGTCGGTTATTGAACTATTCAGAACCCAAAACTATTAAATAATTCAGTTCTGGTTCTTGTTGGTTCTAATTCCAGTACTCGAATAAGTGGAATACTAGAATTGAGATAATTATTGATTTTGGTTTCGATTATTCTCAGGTAGTTTGGTTCGTTTTCTTTAAATTTAATTTAATTCTTAAAATTTATGTAAAGAGATGTTAATAAAATTAATAGAAAAATCTAAGTCCTGATTCATGTTGGTTCTGTTCCAGTTCTATTAAATATTGAACTATCCAATAGTGGAGACCAATTATTATACTAATGGTTCTATTTCTTAGCAATTTCGATTCAGGAACTAAAATGTGCCCAGAGATTTATGTTCCAATTTGGTTGAAATATTGCACATACGGGTACGGATTCATGGCTTCACAATATGGATCCCTACTACTCCTAATGTGCATTTAGTATAAAGATCATGGGCACTGGGACCCACAGAATGGATGGAAGGTTAAATATATATAAACCCTAAAAATTGATACCGTCATGTGGATGACGATCCACCTAATGCTTACAAAATTTTGGACATATAGGAACGGACCATATATGAAACTAATGGGACATGCTCATGCAGTATATAACGTACGGTTTGAATTGTCGTTGAAGTTAGGGTTTCTTAATGGGTTGTTTAGGAAACATTAATGATATGTTTAGTGAGGATAATATATAAAGGACAGGCATTTAAACCTAGCTTGTTATATCTGTCAATATCATGAATGAGGCTAGCTAGGGTTACCTGCTTCTAGTGAAATTCCTTAATTACTTTTTGGTGTAGGATTTGGGTGTTTATTGTTTGGTGGGGGTAAAGTGAAAATAGTGAAGTCTTTTTAGGCTGCTTAATTAGCAACCAATTTTCCATTATTATTTGGTACCTCATTTTAAACAATCTGCATGCTGTCAATGATTTGCTGGCAGAGTGATGAGATATATAGGGCTGATGCATTTGGTTCAATGTCTCTCATTTTTTTTTTTTTTCTGTTTTTGAGGGATGATGCATTAATTGGTTCAATGTCTCCCATTTTTTTTCTTTTTTTGAGGGATGATGCATTGGTTCAATATCTCTCATTTTCACCTTTCATCTTTACTAACTACTGCCATCAAGCACGTGTTTATGTCAATTGTAATACGTAGTCACGTGTTTTGTATGTCAATTGATTAATATCGGATCTCTATACAACACACTCTTATTCATACAATGTGTAGTGGTTTGTGGAGTCTGTGTAGGATAATCGAAGGATTGATTTTTTGGAAGACCGTAGAAGTATCAACTATCACTTTAAAATTTGTAAGGCTATGCATGTATCTATTGATTGAAATCAATGATAAAAAATAGATATAGGTAGTGCTACAATTATCGAAAAAAATTATAGAATAATGTACAAAAAGGAACAATTTTAAGTTTGACTCAAGTCACGAAGGTGTATATGTAACTCAAATCACGAGGGTGTGTGAAAATACACTATCGTCGGATTTCCATTTTGTAGGTTCTTCTGTAGGATTTTGCTGTAAGTATATCATTATCCAATAGATATATAGCTCAGTCAACGTGTTGATTTTCAATTACTGTATGATGGGGCTACAAGTTCTAAAATGTATGTGTTGATTTTCTGTGAGGATCCTGCATTGTGTGGCAAACATCCACTGACCCAATATCAACCCTGCTAGGATCATCTTTATGTGGGCTCCACGGGCCAATAGTGACAATATATATATATATACTGGAATTGAACTAGATTAGTTGGCAAGGTCTGTGTTATTAAAAAAATATAACATTCAAAAATATTTTTACAAATATTTTGGGATTTTTTTAAAATATTATTGAGTGATATCGTTTCGAAGATCTCGATGAGTATTTTTTAAATATATGCATTTTTTTAAAATCTAATTTTTAATTTACGAGTTTAAAGTTAAAAAAAAAAAACTGACTTTCTCTCTTTAATAATTGTTCATGTTTAAAATGACTGAAAAAAATTAAACAGAAAGACAAAAGCGAAACTCAAAATTATAAGAAAATGACTAAACAAAATTAAAAAAGCAACAAAAAACTAAGTAGATACATAATATTTAAATAATAGTTTTTTATATATATTGAAAAGATTGAAGAGTAAATGGAATGTGACGACTAATATATTGAAGTTTTTGGCCTTTCTCCGAAATTATATTAGTGAGCACCAAAAACTTGGTGGTAGGCTTGTCATTGTAATTCGAGTAATAGTCTATGTACCAACAAAAAAAAAAATCACTAAAGATAATGGGTCTGGGCCTCTTTACTTCTTGAACCAGGCATGGTCCAACCTCTTTCTGCCCCATCATGAGATTGTAGATCTTCATTGGCACTATGGGCCTGACATCTCAGCTATAGAAATATGAGGGGGGATATTTGACCCCAATGTTAAAGAAAACCCTGCATATTTTGGGTCCACCTGAGATGATCCAATGGCTAATTTTTTGTGAGGGTTCACCTTACCATGGAGATCATCCTCACCGAAAATTAGCCCATTCCAACCCCCACAAAAGTTAGATTTGAAAATAATGTCTATTTTACCATTGATTTCTAACTTTTTCTACATGAGGTTTTGATGGGGTTAGAGATTTTATAATAGGTTGATTTTTTGTGAAGATGATCTCCATGATGATGTGAACATCCCCACTAAAAATTAACTGTTGGATCATCCCCATATGGACCCTAAATGATCATGGGTTTTTGTGGGCTTTTTAACATCGTGTTCATGTACCTGTCCTCTAAATATATACTTGAGAAGTAGTAATAAAAACTTGGCGGTGAGCTTTGAATTTGGGCTGGGCCAAAGTAATTCGAGCCCACCAAACAACCTGCGGGAAGTTTTATTGGCACTCTCCAAAACTTTGTTGGCGGGCTCACGATGAATGCAGACTCATCATAGATAATGTCTAGTGCCAATAAATTTTCCTCAAAATTTCCATAATCAGCCCAATCTTTAGCTTGACCCATTGTGCCTATTCTGAAGCTCTTATGGGCCTTAAGAATCCCCAAGGACCAGGCCCATAGAATAGTGAAAATCCAACATACCTGTTATACCCTCCTCTCTCTTGAGCCAATCTCTTTTAGAGAGAGAAAGAAGAGAGAGAGAGGGTGAGCAACGAACTAGAAATCTTTTTCATCACCCAACATTTCAAGCTTTCAAAAAAAAAAAATGAGACTCGAGACTTATTAGCCCATGATTTCTTCGTTTCATTTCTCTCTTTCTATAGTGGAACTGACTTTCCCTTCTCTTTCTTTTCTTTTGGGTCTTCAATGGAACAACAGTTCATAATTCATCACAGTACTCTCCATACTTTTCTTTTCACCTTCAACGTTTAAGATTTGATGAATTTCTTTGTTTAATCCCTCTAAAACGATCTGGGTTTGCTTCAAAATCCCACCTTTTGGATCCCCTGAAAATGTCCACGAATATCTTTTCTATATCGAATTCTGTTTTTCCCCCTTTGACAGGGTTTCAGAGCTCTTCTGGATCTGCTAGGTTTTTCGTCCCAAGCAGAAAGAGACTGGGTTCATCTTCAGGAGAGAGAAAAATCGTTTGTGCTTGTTCGGCACCGCCGAGGAACTTCGGCGACGGCCTTTCTGGAATCAAGATCAATGTAAGTTCACCGAAACCGAAAACATTTCCCTAAATATCCATTGCCATGTGAAATTTAACTTCTTTTCAATTATGTTTTAATGGGTATTCTGTAATTCTACTGTTCTAGTCAGATTCAGTGTTAACCTGGAACATATTTTTGGACAATTTGGTTGAAATTGAAGCTAATTTAGGAAAAGATATACAAATTACCGTTCCTCCGGAAATGATATTCGTCCTAAAGTTTTGTATTTGATTATTGCATTGTAAATTATAATAGTTTTTGTGAAATTATATGATTAGTTTCCCCTATGTAGCTGATAACAATATTCTCCAAATTGATTGATAATTGAGTAAATATTTGCTAATTTGTTTAATTTTTTACTTGCTTTTCTTATTGGAATTTATATGAAGAACTATTTATGTTGGTGATATTTCTTTCTTATTGATCATCTTGTTAGGATTCGTCAAACCCGGAGAATTTGAACATGGGTAGAGAGGTGGAGGATGAATCTGATGTTCTCATTGAATGTAGAGATGTTTTTAAGTCATTTGGAGAGAAGCACATCTTGAATGGTGTGAGCTTCAAGGTGAATGTCCGATTAATTTCTTTCTCTTTCTTTTTTTTTTGACGAATTTGGGTTAATTATAAAGTCTTCAATTACTGCTATTAACAATTTTATGGATGAGGAAGCACGATTACTGATCTTCGTAGATACTTTTCAATTAACCCAGTTTGTGTTCATTAAACTGATCGGTACAATGTCGCTATGCCATTGTTGTGGAATATCATGCTACGCCAATGTGACGTTTCTTTTTTAAATAAGCAATTAGTATTACTGTTCAGTGTTGGCATAGGGAACTTAGGACTGGAAGTACCAAATTTTAGCAAGTGAGCCTTGAATTTGTCAGTTTTTTTTTCTTCTAATTACCCTAGCTTCAACATTTACTAAGATTTCAAACTATTTAAATTATGTTTTCTTATCACCCATTGTATCCAAATCTGCTTATACAGATTAGACATGGAGAAGCTGTTGGAATAATAGGGCCTTCTGGCACTGGGAAATCTACAGTGCTGAAGATTATAGCAGGGCTTCTTGCTCCCGATAAGGTATATAATCTGATGCCAGTTTTCTTATGGGGCTCATCTTTAAGTCCTCTCTAACTCATTCTAGTTTATTAACTATCTGGATCTCCTCCATAACTATATTTAACTATTGGGCAGGGAGAGGTTTTCATTCGGGGAAGAAAGAGACATGGTTTAATAAGTGATGATGAAATATCGGGCCTTCGTATTGGCTTGGTATGTTCTTTTCCTGTAACTGATACTCTAAGAGGTGTAGGTTTCATCTTTCTAGCAAACCATGTCAGGCCTTTTTTCTTTTATTGTCTTACAGGTATTTCAGAGTGCTGCACTTTTTGATTCCTTGACTGTTCGGGAAAATGTTGGTTTCCTTCTGTAAGAGACATCTTACATGCTCTTTATCAAGTTTGGCGTACTCTTTCATTTTCAGTTTAGGACTTTAGATCAATCTGAATATGCCTAATTTTGTGCATCTTTTGTTTTACTGCTAAGGTATGAGAATTCCAAAATGTCAGAGGATCAAATATCACAGCTTGTAACAGAAAATTTGGCTGCTGTTGGTCTGAAGGTATTATTATCCAAATGAAATATTCAACCTATGCCATACTAATGAGTCTGTAATCTAATGTAATGAGTCCTGCCCTGTATATTATGTTGTAACATTTTGCATGTGTTCCACCCTGTTCATGCAATTGGTAAACCTTCTATAAGGGATATGAGTACCTTAGATTATCCATCAAATTATCCGTAGATATGTTGATTCACCAATAGTTGAAGATTCACCTAATGAGAGTAAATTTTTTTATGTTCGGGCAGGGAGTTGAGGATCGATTACCTTCAGAGTTGTCTGGTGGAATGAAAAAACGGGTAGCATTAGCTCGGTCTATAATCTTCGATAACACAACGGAGGCAGTAGAACCAGAGGTATAACTAGTACAAAACTTCTACTGTATCTTTGATGAATACTGTCATGATTCTGCATGTGTGACCTACACAATCAAGCATACATGATCATGGTTTTATAAATTGCTTTAGTAAGTTGCTTGTGTAATTACCTTTAGTGGTTGGTTGCAATTAGTGGCGAGTTACTTTTCTATTTCTTTCATGATCGCATCTAATGAGTTGGGGGTTCCTAACAACAATCAGACACTAGACCAAGCCATGAAAAGCTCTTTTGAGTCTGAAAACTTGATTTTGATGCTCACCTTGTGACCTGGATTGAGGACCCATGAACCACAAAATTCCCCTTTGATCATTAGATGCATTCTTTAATTTATATAGTTTTAACATATATGTCCATTCTTTTGCTTCTAGAAGTATTGAACTTTATTAGTATAGTTAATGTCTTTTTCCGTTTCTGTTACACCCATATTCATGACAAAAAGAAGAACTTGCTGAGATGTTTCATTCTTTTCCTCATGAGCAGGTGCTCTTGTATGATGAACCTACTGCTGGACTTGATCCAATTGCATCAACTGTAGTTGAAGATCTTATCCGTTCTGTACATTTGAAAGGTGAAGATGCACTTGGAAAGCCTGGGAACATCTCATCTTATATTGTTGTTACTCATCAACATAGTACCATTAGAAGAGCTGTCGACAGGTAGTAAATATATCTCCCTAACTTCTCCTTCTCCCTGATTCATTTTTACTTTTTTTTCCCCCAGTATACTGAAGTTGGAACTTTCAATGTAGGTTGATATTTCTCTACGAGGGGAAAGTTGTCTGGCAAGGAATGACCCATGAATTCACAACATCAAATAATCCCATTGTTAGCCAGGTATAATTGCATCTGATTTCCTCTTCCATCACGTGGTTATAATGCACAGTAATTGAAAGAAGGGTTTGTAAGTCAATGCTATTTAGTCGAATATATAATGTTCTCATTAGTATTACAAACATCATCAGATTAATAGTATCTATCAAGGAGAAAATTAAGGGTTTTTTTTTTCCAGATACATTGAAGTGTTAAGAACATAATCGTGCATACATTGAAAACTGAATGTTTACCCCTATTTATTCTTTATTTCGATAAGCCTCTTTCTCCTTTTTCTGTTCTTAATCAATAAGATGAGATCAAGTGAGAATTTTTAATATTTGCATTTACCTAACCAGTTGACTAAAAATCGACTCTATATTGTGCATTGTGCCATCTCAAAACTCAATCAAGTTCTTTAGATTAAGATTCTTTCGTTTTCTGTTTTTTCAAATTTTCTTTAAGAAGTTCTTTTGATTAAGTTTCTTATCGATTTACAACTATTAAAATCTGTAAGAATAAAAATCCAACATAGGTTATAACTATTTAATTTTTGTTTCTGCAGTTTGCTTCAGGAAGCTTAGATGGGCCAATTCAGTATCAATGATATAGCTACTGGCATTTAATGTGAAAGTAGTAAATGGGTCTTGGGATGTTAAGTAGTTCCATACCAGATTCAAAATATCGATCAGTTGGGTACCCATTTTGCCTTTTCTGAATTTCAAAATGGTTCCAAGCCATCTTTCAGCCAGACCATGAAGCTCATTATCATGAGGAAAATGGTAGCAGTACATATTTGTTCGTAGTCGCAAGACTTGTGGAGATGAGCTACATCTGGGATGCTAATCAGGAGAAGGTAGTTCCCAACTTCGATTATTTTTTTTCGTCGATATTCTTTCTTCAATCTCAGTGAGTTTTCAGTTCTACTTTTTGTAGCCCCACCTACGCTGTAGTATTAAAGAAAAACTGTTATAGATGTAATCTCTGTACTTATATCTCTGCAAGTGATCTATCTATTCCTCTTTGCAGTTCTTTAGTCCAGCAATATCTCTTGAATACAATACTGTTTGTTGAATGAGAACTATACCCAGTTTGATTTATTGCTTTCAAAAGATAAAACGACGATTTTTCGCCTATTTATCTCCTTATTTAAGTCTTGTTGAGAGAACTTGAAAGGTGCACCCTATTTTTTGGTTTATATTGGATAGAAAAGATAAAAAGAGGTTTTAGGTGCAACTCAGGCTGAGTTCAGGAGAACTTCAAAACAGCTTAACTCCTAAAAGCTTATGTCTAAGACTCTAATTTACTCGACGTAAATCGATCTTCACCGAGTCAGATTAGGGACAAGAAGGAATGAACTCATCTACTGACCAGATGGCAGTCGTTTGGAAGTAGAAGCCCTAAAACTTTGTGAGGATTATTTTCATCTCTACAAAATTCACTATGTTTTAAAACTTTCAAACTCGTCATAAGTTTTTTTTTTTTTTTCATCAAAAAATTGATTGAAAATTAACAGTAAAATCTATAAGGGCTCTTTTTTAGAAGATAAAAGCCTTATAATGAGTTTTAGGCTACCCTGAGATCGTTTCTGTCAAATCTCAAATCTACCCTGAGATCGTTTTTGCCAAACTCAAAAGCTGCCCTAAGCATCATGTATAATCAAAATTTTGCCAAACTTTCAAAAACACCCATCTTACTAGTTTTCCTTCTAACTATTCTGATTGCTAATGAAGGGTATATTTGAACAATCAACGAACTTTAAATTTAAATAATTCAACTCTATTTATTGTACAATGAAATCTATCTTAATCTACAAAATTAAGTTAAAAAAAGGAGTTGCTTATCAGAAGATTCTGACAACATTTGCCGGAAGTAGTAAGATTTCCAGTCAATACCCCGATTTCATTGGCCGGAAAATGTAATTCCTCGCCGGAGCAAAACAAAAGAGTGCAATAACACCAACATAAAAACTAACCACAGCGCTTATCCAAAAAGCCCAAACAGAAATTAATCCCTCCCCTCTTTCTCCTTCAAATAACTCCCCTGGTGCCACCGGAAACCTCGACTTCTGACACCCTTCCCCGGAAACCTCCACACATAAGTCTGGGTTCCCGGCAAAAGCTCCTGGGAACCTCCAAAACCTTTGCTTCCCCGGCACAAATCCAGACAAACAATTATAAGACAGATTCAAGAACATCAGCTCTCTAAGGCCGGAAATGTTGGTCGGAATCTGACCCGAAAGAGAATTATGTGATAAATCCAATGACTTTAAACTCCACATCTTCTCTAAACCCGCCGGAATCTGACCCACAAGAAAATTATATGATAAGTTCAAGTACTCCAAGCCCTGTAATCCAAATAACCCTTCTGGGATCTCTCCACTTAATGAATTCCCAGATAAATCGATACCGACAGAAGATAAGAAATTGTAATCAAAACTCATTTCATTGTTTCCTAGTAGACCCAAAGAAACCCTAATTTCCAAACTTCTTATGTTTGATGACCGACTAAAATTGCTTCTGCTGAATTCTCTATTGTTCAAACTTGAGCTAATGTTGAAATCCCCATCCGGTATGAACCCAGAGAAATTGTTGCAGGAAAGATCAATTGATTGCATATGCTCGAAGGAGAACAACCAGTTGGGTAAACCTCCATTGAAGTTGTTTCGAGCTAGAGAGAGAAATCCGAGATTAACCCATTTAAGTATTGCTTCATTTATCTCTCCAGTGAGATTATTCGAGCTAAGATCGACAATCTCAAGAGACTTACAACCTGCTAATGTAAGAGGAATTTCACCAGAGAATCTGTTGTTACTGATATCAAAGATCTTCAAGCTATCTAACGCATCTAATTCCGGTTGAATTACACCAGAGAGATTGTTGTTATTGAGCTTCAATTCCAGTAACTGAAAACACCCAACAATGTTCAAAGGAATAGAACCAGATAACCAATTGTCAGAGAGATCAATGGCTTGAAGATAAGTTAAGTTCCCAATTCTCGCAGGAATTTCTCCGGTAAGAAGATTGTGAGAAAGAATCAACCCTTGTAAGTTCTTCAACTCAGTAATTCCCAAAGGAATTTCACCAGAGAATTGGTTGTGAGAAAGATCAAGAAGAATAAGCCCTGATTTCTCTGATGTTTCAGAAATAATACTTGGGATTGGACCAGAAAGATCATTGTAACTCAAATCCAAAACCAGAAGCTTATCAGAGAAAATTAATCTCGGAGAAACTTGGTATTTCAGTTCATTAAAGGACAGATTGAGCTGTGTTAGGGTTCGAAGTGAAGAAATACAAGTAGGTATCCCTCCCATAATCGAATTGTTAGCAAGGTTGAGAATGGTGAGAGATTCGACAGCTGCCCAGAAACAAGGAAGAGTTCCAGAGAGTTCATTTGAAGCTAGATTGAGAAAAACTATTGGTTGATAGAAACCATGAAGAGTTCCAGACAACAAATTGTTAGAAAGATCAAGATATTTCAGTGATTTCAAGTACAACAAACTTTCAGGAATTTCACCATGAAATGAATTATAAGAAAGATCCAGTTTTTTAAGATTAGAAGAGAAATTTCCAAAAATTTCAGGAATTGAACCTCCTAAACCTAGATTTTCTTTCAGAACAAGCTCTTTCAAGAGTGGGAGGTTCATCAATCCCCAAGGCACATTTCCTTGAAGCCGATTGTTACCAAGATCTAGGGTTTTCAAAAAACGAAGGTTTTTAAAACAAGATGGAATCGAACCGGAGAAATTATTCTGAGAGAGAATTAAGGTTTGGAGCAAGGGAAATTTGCATAAACTAGGGTTTATCTGTCCTGACAAATTGAAGAAGTTTAGTTGGACCGAAATGACTCGACCAGTCAGGTTATTGCAGGTAATTCCGGTCCAATTACTGCATTTGAACCCTACAATCCAACTTGATAAGCTCTGTTTCGGATCATTTAACCAAGATTTGAAGTTCAGAAGTGAATCTCTGTCTTTAACATTAAAATCGAGATCGGTTTCTTCAGTAGAAACAGAAGTGAAGCACAGTGACAGTAGCAGTAGTAAATTGACTGACAAACGAAGTGAGTTAGGGTTTTTACAGGTTGAAATAACTGAAATTCCTCTCTCTTCCATGAATAAGGGTATTTTAACCTAAAAAAACAAAATTTAAAAGAAACCCTAGAATTTAAGGAGACGAACTAAGAAGATAAATAAAAAAAATTTAAAAATAAAATAAATCAGAAGTAGAAGATAGATGAACAGAGTATGAATTGAAGAACCTGAAAATGACTATGTGGAGGCCATTAAAATGAACTTCGAAGAGTCTCTTTCTCTCTCTACTTTCTCTCTCTACAGAAGAACTGAACATTCTCTTCAGAAATCGCCATTAAAGAAATTAAAAGGGAAACCTTTTTTTATCTTTCTCCCTTTTATTTGGGGTTTCTTTATAAAACTTTAAATAAACTGTTAAGAAAAAAATAAAATGAGAAAATATTGTTGTTCTAGGGTGACAGAACAGGATCCAGTTCCTGCAAATACAGATTTTCAAAAATCACTAAGAAAAATGGTAGTTGGATAAAATATTATTGTGATGGGGTAAGTTAAGGTGATGGATCCAAAAGAAGAAAAATAAATGGAGCTTTTTAGATTTGGAGTTGGGTGATAAAAATTTTGTTTTTTTTGAAGCAGGTTAAGGTGGTAACTTTTTTTACCCACCATGAATTGTGGGGGAAGAACACCTAACTATAATGAATCTTTTAATTTTTTTTAATTGAACTTAATTTAAAGATGAATTTTTTTGTGGAATTAGATATCATGATTTACAATTTAGACAGCTATATTTCTAACCACTCTAATAAGTAGTTTTTCACGAATAGTTTAAGTTACCTTTTTAATCATGTATCTTAACCCGCATATTTAAGCCTTTGTAGTAGCTTGCTTATATTTCTCTTACAAAAAAAAAAATAGTTACATCTTTATTCTCAAAAATTATACATAATTCATTAGTATTATACTCTGTATATTTTATCGTTGATGGTTGACTCTTTACTTCCTTAGTGCTTATAAGTTGGAGATTATACATTTTCTGTATAATTTGGGGAAGTCTTTCCTCCACCTATTAGTAGTGGTGCGATCTGCATCAGCGGCTCTTACACTTTTATTTGTACTTATAAATAGGCAATAGCTCAATTTAATATATTTGTAGTTTTTTACTCTTCATTGACAAAACGACCATTACGAGATCATCCATAGTGGTTCCATAGTAAATTCACCGATGATATATTATATTTAGCTATGGTTTGGCTAAATTTAAAAAACTACACACAATTGTACTTGGTCATTTGCAAAACACTGAAAATTCAAGGTTCTTGTAGGTGCTAATTAAAATTCTATAAATTAGAAATAAATAAATAAATAAATAAATTTTATATTGCTTATTTTATTGGTTTATTACAAATTCTACCAAATATTTACTACTAGATCCCATTATCAATCGCCTAAAAACACATGATGAACAGTGGATGTTCACATTTGTAAATATTCACAATGTACCAAGCACGGTGTAATCAAGTGAAATTTCAAATTCAACCCAGTTAAAACGGACTTTACCCAATATAAATTTGTTAAAAGCGCAAAATGTATTTTTTACTCATTAGACCATCCACAGTGGTGAGAAAAAAATTGATATTTTAAAAAAAATAGTTACACAATGAATCTTCGTATTTGCATTTTACTATACGACTAAATTTAACTGTTGGAGGAGGGAATTTTTAACTTTGCACGAAACGACCCCCTTGGAGACCGCCAACGTGGGACAGTGGCTGAGAAGGCCGCCCAAATAGCTACCTGCCCATCGCCCCAAGTTTTTGTTTTTTTTTAATTTGTTTATTGGGATAATGGCCAAAACACCCAATATATAACGTTTTTAATCCATTTAGTACACAAGATTTTTAATAAGACTGAAATACCTTTTTTAAAACTTTTTGAATCTGTTTAGTCCTTTTTAAACTTTTCCAAATCTATTTAGTCCATTCCTTCCTTTTTAATGTTCCTGTTATACCCTTATTATATTTATCAATTA
>MVGT01000270.1:107383-126580 GCA_002174775.1 Macleaya cordata
TTTTTTCTAACTAAAATAAATTTTTATTTTATTTTTATTTTTTTATATAGTACGTACGTACCTTTGGCAAACATGGAGAAAGACTGGCTAGTTTTTATACAAAGTATGGGGGCATTTATATGGTCCCCCACTAATCCTAATTATCAAAGTGATTAGCAATGCTTAATCCGTCTTTTCGAACGCTTTAGAAGCTAAAAATAACCCTATATATATATATATTAACAAAAATCAATCTTAAAAAAATATAAGTCTCAAGGCTTTACCAATATTTACCATTTGATATTCCTCGAGATTCGTTCCAGCGATACCTAGCATATACGTTAACACATTACGTGTTTGAGTTGATCAACCACATGATAAATGTTATTGTCTACCGTAATTAACAATATTGTTTAATTTATTTCGTTTTTGATAGTCATTGATTGATTGTGGTTGTTTTGTTTTGTTTTATAATATCAAAAATACTTTTATATTTTTTTTTGAAATGTTTGAAAATGTATATACGTACGTAATGTTTCGATCAAAATTTCTTATCTTTTTAATTAATGGAAAATGATATGTGCACCGAAAAGGTGAATCGAAATCTTAAATGAATTCAAAAATTTTGAACGCGTGAAATTTAAGGATTTTTGTTATTTACAATCTTCTTAATATTCTGCATCCACCGTTGATTTTGCATTTTGTTAAACTTTCAAAGATAATATTCTGTATCCACCGTTTTTTTTTATACATGCAGCAGTGTACTCAAAGATAATTTTTTGTGAAGCTAATTCAATTCAATTTTTGTTCTATCTAATAGCTAAGTATTTTAAACCAAAACCTCGAAACTGAGCTTGAACGATGAATCTAGAAATTTTGTTACTACACATCTTGAAGTCTTCCACACTTATAAAGTTAATTTAGTCTCACAAATACAACCCTAATTAAGATCCTAATTGGTTTTGCTATAAAAAATATTTTTCTTTTTATTGAGTAAAACCAGAAAAAAAAATTTAAAACTAAAATCTGGTTTTATTTAATTTCAATTTTTTCAAACCACACTTTTCTCTTTACCATGTGAACACACGTGCATGCAGGATGCACGTGCTCGCTGTTAGTTGGTTATAAGTTGTTGCCAGAAAAAGACAAATATTAATTAACATTATCTAGTATTTTAATTTTTTAACAAGATTGGATATTTGCAAAGTTTATCCATAAACAAGGCTTACAAAATTTTTTGTGGAACCCACACAGACAAAATATCGAGGGGTTGATATTTGATGAAGGTGAATTACTCATCTTATACATCATTTTCACTAAAAATCATATTATTCTAAAATTTTTAACTCCATTAAATTTCGATAAACTTATGAGCAGTCGATTTTTATCATAATATCAGAGTAATTTCTTACGGGGTTAGAAGTTTAAGAACATGTTAGATTTATAGGGGACCATCTATACAATGAGTCGATGTAGATCATCTTCATAGTAACTTAATACCCTCAAATCATCTTCATGTAGATCATACAAAAAATTTGTAAAGAAATTATATGAATAACATGGAGATGATCATCCTCACACCCTTTATAATCCTTAGTTTTGTGGGTCCCACAATAATATTAATTAGGCACAAATTAAGCATTTTCTTTTAAAACATGTAAGTAGGTGGTGTTTGATAGCATCTGAATTCAGCGGAATGGGGTTAGTTTCATAAAAACAACACAAATTCTACTATTTGTTTGCATTTTTAATTCTATTAAATTGAGAGTTGAGTCACTTAAAAACTAGGAAGCACGGACACGACTAGGGGACGCAGACACAAACACAATGCAAAATTTTTTTCTTAAAATTTCAACTAAAAACTAGACACGACATGAGGATACGACACGGACACGTACCCTTAGATGAGTGTCCGTGCTTCTTTACTATATATTTCTGCAGAACACAGTACTTGAAAGAAAGCTGTAATTTTTTTTTTTGGAGTAAACATGTGATGAGCTGGTTAACATCAGTACTTGTTTTTGCCAGTGATGCATGCATTGCACCTGGTAAACCTAGAATATGTTCTTGGAATTATCACTTTCTCATCCGGTCATCTCTCCCTCAATTTTGAGTGGAATTATGTGTTTAAGAAGTTCCGATTGGTTTTCTAATTTAATAATAAAAAAGAAATGACTGCTTCGAATCTCTCTCCATTTTTCTTTTGTTAATTAATTATAATTATTTATTTAAGAAATTTTTTATTATTATTTAGAATTTATTTTGTCATTTAGCGTTAATACAACGGACACTACACGACTCTGGACAGAAGGACGAAACTTTTATGGCTCTCTCTATATTAAAAGCCTCAAATGTTTAGATAATTACACTAGTAGCCATTTTGTCGAATAATTGACTAACCATCTAAAATGACGAAACTAACCTCAGTGAGGTTTTGCAAGGTTATATACATGATGAAGAAATCAGTACACACCCCTCGTAAAAACAACATTAGATCATCTCCATTTAAGCCCCATAGGTGGGGTCGCAAGTAGAGTAATATCGTGGTATTTCTTCTTCTTTAAGCGTCTGAATTTGATTTGTGTGATTATGATCTTCAAATGTGTAGAATCTTTAAACTAATTAATTAAGAATTCTAAAATAAATTCATCTCAATTGTACATCTAGTCATAGTTTCATCTCAAGCTCAACACAATTTTTCAGAAATCCAACTCAACAAAAGGACTAGGTGAAAGTCTTTGTAGTGACACAAAAAAGTGTCATTTGATATTGAAAGATTTATTGTATTATCATAGTTTTAGAAGTATAGGATTGCGTACATTTTGGTGTAAGCCGAGTGTTGACTAGGGTTAGAGGAGCATTTGTATGTGTTGATGTGGCACTAAAATTACTTGTAACTCGTGACTCACGGGTCTATAAATTCCCAATGAGGTCACACATTTCGAATTAAATTTTTATTATTCTAAATATCACTCTGGGTGTAGAGAAAAATACAATCTAATATTCAAATAAACCAGATTTAAATAAGTAAAAGATCCACATAAATGAAATTCAGATGCGTTACAGTAATGAATATTGCTTCAGGAACCTCTAAAAAGTAATGAAAATACTAACACATCGAAGGGCTGATTTTTTGTTAATATGATCTTTTCCATTATCTATACAATCCCCACAGGCAGGTTTAAAGAACAAATAAATTCAATGTAAAAAATACACACAACATAAGAGTGAGAGCTTACAATTGTCAATACCAAAAACAAAGAAGGGTAATTTAGTCTTTTTATGAACCAAGGAGTTGTGAGGTCAACGTTTCAGCAATTCATCAGAGATTTCTGTAATTTTACTAATCATTAGGGGCATAAATGTAATAAAATCAAGATAAAATAGCATAAGTTCTCACTAGATCTGTGGGACAGCCCAGGTGAATCCTAGACTTTTCCTCATCTAGCATCATAACTTCACACCCACCCAACACCTATTATTTTTCCACTTTTACCCATCCCTCTCTCCCTCCTCCTTCCCCTCTTCTTCTTCTTTCTTCTTCCTTCCTATATATTTTCTCTCTCTACATCTCCTGCACCAACTTATCTTCATCATCATCCTTCCTCTCCTCCTTAGAACCAACTTATCATCACCCATCATGTACCCATCAAATCACAGACCAAGTCAAGCTGGTGGGTTAACCCGGTACGTTTCAGCACCAGGTTCCTTCTTAACCAGTGTCGTCGATTCATTGATCGGATCCGACGAAGAATTCTCCAACGTTGGATCAGAAACTCTCATGGGTACCCATCATCAATACTTCTCTGGCGATTCATCTTCAGTTACCACCGAGTCGAGTTGCAAAACCAACGGGTTGCCCGATCTCAAACAGGTTTATCGAAACGAAGGTGTTGGTAATGGTTCTGCTCCGACCCTCCAGAGATCTTACGGTTTGAGCCAATTAAATGTTGGAGATTTTGCAACGGCTAGTAATTTGCGTTGCGGTGGTGGTGTCGGCGGCGGCGGTGGTGGTGGTGGTGGTGTTGGTGGATCTTCGCCGTTGACTCGTCATAGCAGCTCTCCTGCCGGGTTTTTTGACCATCTAATGGTTGACAGCGGTTAGTAATTTTCTTACCTTTTCTATCCCTAAAAATTTAATTTTTGCCAATAGATTTCCATAATTCAATCAGTATTTTTCTCTATTGATGTGGGTATTTTAGGGATTTAAATTTAAGTGTCTGGGGTGGTTCCTAGGCTGTGGCTCTTGTTATTCGTTTTGATTGGTCAATTTGCCTGCAAAAATAAGAGCTTTTGAGGTGAAACATCACAAATAAACCAATCAAAGCTCTCTATCTTTTTATCCGAAATATCGGTTTTGCCGAAACATATGTTACGAAACAATATACGTTTCGACCGTTACGCTACCCAAGTTTGGGAAAGGTTGAAAGTGAAAACCACTATGAAAAGGTAAAGTTGTTTTTGGTCTATGGGCCCACTTATGGATGAGTCATGTACGCCAATAAGGAACTGCCATCTGTACATTCAAGAAGTGGGTCCCACATTTTATCTAGTGCATAATTTAGAAGCATATGAGCACTCATAATGGATGGTAGATTCACTGTTTTTCTCGTTAAGTAAGATGTAAAAATGGATTATATATATACTAGCCCCATCTCCCAGGCACAGGTTTTTTTTTTTTTAAAAAACATTTGAATTTTTTCATTAGATAATTAGAAAATTTAGTTGTTTTTGTTTCGGCCATATGTTTATAATATAGGTTTTTTTAACCTACACTTAAGATGTGGGATTTTGTTAACCCAATAATAGATAATAGATTTGGTCATATGTTTATAATGTAAGTTTTTTTAACCCACACCTAAGAGAGAGAGTTTTGTTAACCCAAGGCTTCTCTTATAGTATATTAGAATAGATGTGTGTGTTTGCATAATTTGATGGGCTTTTGAATCTTGATGATTTTCACAGCAGGTTTCTCCATCACAAAGGGAATTGGAGGATACAAGAGCCAAGCAGGTACTACGACTGTTGGACATGGAAGGTTGAAGACTCAGCTGAGCTTCACCCAGGATTCTCTATCTCAGATCTCTGAAGTCGGCGAGAGCGTCGCCGGTGTTAGTAGCTCCGATGAGGGCTTTACGATGGGCTCGTGGGACGATACCAACGCAATCGTTTTTTCTAATCCCCCGAATAAACGAGCTAAGAACAACAATGGCGATATCTCTGGTCTAAGAGACATAGAAGCTCAGTCTCTGGTATTTTAATTAATTTCGTATTAATTCACTATTTAATTTGTATTAATTTTAGAGGTTAATTTCCTATCTTTTAAAACATTATTTTCATCAAACATTAACTTAAACTTGGAGGGTCATAATGGTCATTTTGTTTTTCCTGAAATCCTATTAAAAAAAGTACTATATATATATATGCCCTAATTAATTTTTGTTGATTTTGATTTTCAGTTTAATCTACCCAATAAGACATCATTAGAGATTGCTAATGTAGAGAAGCTACTCCGGTTACAAAATGATTCGGTTCCTTGCAAAATCCGGGCTAAGCGTGGTTTCGCTACTCACCCGCGAAGTATCGCTGAGAGGGTAATTAAGCTAAAACTCTTATTAATTAGAGGTGTTTATGTTAATTGATCGAAATTAATGTAGAAAAATGTTGATTAGTGTTATTATTAATAATTGATGTTTGGTTTTTTTGTTTACGTGTAGGAGAGAAGAGGGAGGATAAGCATAAACTTGAGGAAACTAGAAGAGCTTGTTCCTAACATGGATAAGGTAATTCCTATCCCATGCACCCCATTCTCGTTTTGTTTTACTTTTTCTTATGTTATACAGCAAAAAGTTTTGATATATCAAACATCAGTAACCAGAGCCGTTGTAAAGTGAGCTATGAATGCATTTTATAACTTAGGACATTTTTTAATTAGCCGTTCTGATGCATTTCCAATTGATGAGTCTTCGAATGTCTATGTTTTATTTGGTATCATTGCCTAATACTAGTCTCACTTAAATCTAATATTCCAACCGTACTGAAGCCTGGCCCAATTGCCCTAGCCCATCTTACCTAAGAAGGACTTTCTTCAAGCGTTTTTTTTTTTCCCTACTGTTAAGGCTATAGGTTTTTATAGTTCTAAAACTCTTTAGTCATAATTTTAATCAATGCAGCAAACGAGCACGGCAGATATGTTGGAATTGGCTGTTCAACACATCAAAGGCCTCCAAGGCGAAATTCAGGTGTGTAAGAAAATGTCCAAGCGTTTTGTTTTAGGATTTTTCAACAATTATTTCGTTACAAACTATGGTTGTATCATAAATTCACATAATTGTAAATTTTTTAAGTATAAAATTTTAAAAGAAAATCATTTATGCAAACGAAATTTCATTTACATTCTTCAAAGCAGTTATTTTCTTCAAAAAAAGGGAAAAAAAAAGAGAAAAGAAAAGAAAAACGAAAAATGAAAGATGAAAGACACAAGTTTGACACTCTCGCTTTCATTAAGGTAGGGAATGTCTATTTGGCTGCTAGGAATCCCTCGGAAAGTAAACATGTTTTCCAGCAAATCCCTCATTCTGAGTCTCACCTCTTCCCTTAAAATTTGCAAGGATTCATATTTCCAGGGATTCCTTTATGGTTGCCAAACAAACCATGGGATTTACATGTTTCTAAGGACTCATTAATCACTTGGGAAACATGAATTCTGCATCCAAATACACTATAAGTAAAATTATAATTTCAATCACCAACACCCATTCTACAAAAATAGTCATAGTAATTTCCTTGGCATTGTCTTCTTTTTATCCTTCTCTTGTAGAAATTGAACAAAGATCTTGAGAGCTGCACTTGTGGATGTAAGCAGCAAGCAAGATAGTGTAGATCCAGCCTAAGAATTTTGGGATAGCTTCATGATTTATCAGATAGAAGTTTGAGAGTCTATTTTTGATGATATCAGTAACTCGATGTTAACAGGAATTGAACTCAAGTCTAAGCTGTCAACAACAACAGATACGTTGTACTAGCTCACATGGTATATACAGTTTGTTCAACTGTAGGTTTTATCTGAAGTCAAATGGGCTTCTGGGATTCTCCTTTTTTTGCCTACACAATCAAGAACACATTTCAAGAAGAGGGATTTCCAATGAAGTTTATTTTTCTGTCGTCCACCACATCTCCATCATTGTAATCTATGGATGTTACAGTTGAAGACATTATTGTACTTAGTTAAGCACAAATCAATTCAGTGATGCAACATTGTTTGACAAAATGCCTAACAGAATTCTGCATTGTGTTCGGTGTGGATATCGTCGTCGAGAATAGCATACAGAAAGATGAAAGCTTTGCAAGTCAATGTATATGATCTGTGTCTCTTTACTTATGGTCAATTAGTTTTGAATTGAATGCTCACAAATTTAATATGGTATAAGAACTAGCCTTTTAGTCGTCCAGATCATCTCCATGCATGCCTAAAGAAAAGTGTAAGCAGAGTGTAAGAATAAATTGGATGGAACATGTAGAAAACTAGGCGAATATATCCCGCCCATTTGCTAGTGACTCCGGAGTCACACAAACCGGCATTGTTGTAATTTTATTTAGAAATCGGCCCTTCTCATGAGTTTTAAAGGTAAACACTACTTCTACCTCGTTTTTCTTTAGGTTACACGTGCTTGTGGAGCTCACTAGGCCATGTAGAGGCTTTGGACATTCCAAGTCCTCATTGCATATCCTTTTTCCTATAATGCCCATAAAACCTACAAAACTCGTAAAGGATCTACCGACCATTGCTTGTGTGGATTTTTTTAGGTTCTTTGGGTGGCCCAAGTTTCAATAAATAGGTGATTGGATGAGCTTACAAAAAAAAACTAATAACAAAATAAATAATAAATTTAATCAAACAAAATATCCTTCATAGTTTCAAAAGGTAAACAAGCTAACAATCTCCTCACGTCATAAATAAAAGATGGTTTATAATATTTAGAGTTTTACTTATTAAGCAATACATATCTTTTTGATTTACATATAATGAGACAAATGAAAAATTTGTCATAAAAAAGTTGGAAGCAATTTTTCTTAGCTTTTTAACAATAGCTTAAAAAAGTTGCTTTTTAGCATTTCATGATCGGAAGAGATCTCAAACATGGTATTGATTTCTCATCCTCAATCTAAACCACAAGAGTACTAGCCTTTTAGTTGTTCAGATCATCTCCATGTATGCCTAAAGAAAAGTGTAAGTAGAGTATAAGAATAAAGTGGATAGAACATTTAGAAAACTAGGCGAACATATCAAACCCATTTGTTCATGACTTGTGAGTCACGCAAATCGGCATTGTTGTAATTTTATTTAGAAATCGGCCCTTTCATAAGTTTTAAAGGTAAACTCTGCTTCTGCTACCCGTTTTTTTTAGGTTACACGTGCTTGTGGGGATCACATAGAGAGTTGTGAGAATGTTCTCCTCACTAGGGGTGGGACTTGGGCAGGTTAGGCAAGTTAAAGGCATTGGACATTCCAAGCCCTCATTACACATCCTTTTTTCCAGAATGCCCATAAAACTTACAAAACCCATAAGGGATCTACCCATGCATAGCCGTGTGGGTTTTTCAGGTTATTTGGGTTGCCCAAGTTTCAAAAAATAGGTGATTGGATGAGCTTATTGATACAAAAAATTAATAACAAATAAATAATAAATGTAATCAAACAAAATATGCTTTATAGATTCAAAAGATAAACAAGCTAACAATATTCTCCTCATGTCATAAATAAAAGATAGTTTTATAATATTCGGAGTTTTACTTATTAAGTAATATATATCTTTTTTAATTTTACATGTAATAAGACAAAGGAAAAATTTTCTTTTTCGGTCTTTATGCATCTACCCTATATTAATAATTAGTATATTTACTTATTGGGTCAAGTTATAGAGACCCTTATATAACCCCCCACCTGTGGGGCCCATATATAATACATTAAGGGGTGATTTTTGGAGAGGATTTTCATCATATTAAAAAATATGCTCATTCTAAAGCTTCTAACTACCTCAAATTAGCCCTTAAAAATTTGTAAGTTTTAAACTTTTATTTTGACCGTTGATTTAAAACGGGTAGATTTGAAGTTAGAAATTTTAGAAAAGGCTGATTTCAGGAAATTTTGTTCTTTGCATCATGTAGATCATTCTCTCCAAAAATCAACTGCTGGATGCATTACATGTGGGCTCCACAGGCGGAGGTTATATAAGGGGGCTTTATAAGGGCAATTCTAATGGGAAATCTAAAAATGGATCCAAAAAAATAAAAAATTCATGATGAAAAGATGTTTTGCTCTAGTGGGGAATCTCTAAAAATAGGTGAAGAAACAAAAAAAATAGAGAAAAAAAAGAGAGAGAAAAAAAATCAGTTGAGATATGTTGTGCTCCTTAGTTTAAGGAGAAAAAATAGAAAAGTGGGAGAGAGAAATAGCTTTCCTAATATTTTAAAATTAAATATTGTGCATTGCCGCTAACCTGATCACACCCTCCACTATGGATCCCTAAAATGGTGGATTGGGATCCATTTTTAGGGTTTAAGGGGCTCCACTGCTTGATCAAGCAGTTTTCACACTCCTACTAGAAATGCCCTAAGGGGGTTTATATAACCTGACCCTTATTTATTTATATCTTTCAAATAAATGACAAAAGCAGGTTAGAAGTTTGAGTAACCTTGGTGGCTAGCTCCGTGGGTTTAATTCCACAGATCTACCTGGTAGTTGCTAACAGGAGGAAGGCACTATCCCGAGACTAGTTAGGTGCTCTAAGAGGTCTTGACATCCAAGTCATAAAAAAAAAAGACAAAAGGAGAGTTTTATTTTTCATGACATATATTTCTCTGTTAGAAATTTATATTTATATATATAAATTTTTCGGGTTAGGTAGGTTTTTCGAGTTTGCAATTATCTCTGCACATGCTTACCCAAGTTCAACTTTAGGTTGGCAAAATATTACCCACAAGTACCTAAATGCCCAACAACTTTTGCCCATGCTTGACCAAATATCAAGTCGGTACGGGTTAGTCGGGTTGACCCAACCTATGTCCCACCCCTACACCTCATTATTTAGATCAAAATCAACCATTAGATCAGCTTCGTGCGGCGCCATAGTCAAATGTAAGCGAAGCATAATAACAAGTTGTGCGGAACACAAAACTTGTAAGAAGGCACGTTAGGACTTTGAATACGAGTTCACATTCTTTATCCCCATTTTACATGTCCCATTCCTATCTCCTTGTTGATTTTGCCATGTGGAGTAAGAATGTTTACCCCATCCTATAAATCATTCTCATTAAAACCAACCCATTCTAAAACTTCTAACACCGTAAAAAGTTGATAAGAAAATCAATACTTAGGAAATCATTCTTATATGGGTTAGCTTTATGTGGGTCCTACATTACAAAATCCTAACATGCCTTCTTACCAAATATTAGCTATATTGGGTCAGCTTCATGTGGATCCTACATTACAAAATCAGCAAGGGGGCAAGTAGAAATTAAGGGAACAAAGGTTGAACTGATTTGAATACAACTGGTAAATTTGAGTCGATTTGAACCCCACATCTATTTTATCTATCTATCAATTCTATTATTAAAAGGGAAGTAACCTTAGAGGTAGTTATCAGGCTGAAAATTAACACTTCTCTATTTTTCCCTTACTAAATGAAAAAGAACAACACCAAAAAACTTACAACATGGTAATTATTGGTATTTAATGTACATAAAGATGTTACTAATTAAAGACAAGTTAGGTTTTATAAGGAAAATGATATTGGGACCGAAAGGGTAGAGACAAAACCCAAACCAAATGGTTGTGGATTCCAATTGGATATAATCCAAGGGTTAAAATTTGGTAAGGATGTTCTTCTCACCACGTAGATCACAAAAAATTAGCCTATTATAAAACTTATAACCTCATCAAAAGTTAATTGAAGTCCTTACCGTTGATTTTTAATCATTAATTTTTAATTAACTTCCAACCTATTTTTGATAGGGTTAGAAGTTTCAGAATTGACTAATTTTTTTGTTAGGATGATCTATATGGTGAGGAGAACATGCTCACAAAATTTTAACCCTTTTATTGTATCTAATTGAACCCCACATCCATTTGGTTTGAATTTTATCACCATTTCCTTCTATCCCAATGACATCCGCTTTTATAATGCTCTATTTGTCAACTCACACACACATCATACGTTAATATAAACGTGCTGATTATTTTATCACGGGGACCATCAAAGTTAGGTTTCTGGTTCTAATGGGCAGTTTTATTTGTTAATGAAGTGGTGGATCAGGATAACCACAACTTGTGGCGAGTTTCCATGTTGAACGAACTGATTCTTTTTCCTTTTTTTTTTTTTGGGTTTGGGTTCTGTTTAATAATTGAGGAGCATCTTCAAATTGATTGAAATTATACTTTGGTTCCTCAATTGACTTCTCCTTTATTTGAACTCATAGACCCAATTATTAATAGAAGAGAATATCTTAATTTTTATCCAAATTTCTAGGGTTAAGTCAAATGACTCTAAGGATTACATGGTGATCACATAAAACAAGGCTTTTGAGTTTACGCTGTAATTAAAAGATGAGGCGGATGTATGGCGGCCTCTTCATCTTGACCGTTACTTTAAAAAAAAAAGTTTTAAAATAATATATTTTCACTTTTCCACTGAAATGAATCTTTTTCAATTTTTCTATTAGTTAATATCATTTAACAAACGTGGGGATTTCATAGGCAGTGTTATAATTTTTAAAAAATTTAGAGATCTTGTCAAATTAACCATAAAAATAGGCAATTTTAAATCTACCCACCATATAATATGCCATTTACCTTACTTTTTCTTTATTTGTTCCTGAACCTTGTTTACAACTTGCCCACATGGATATGACTAGTTAAGGGCTGATTTTTTTGTAAGATGATCTCGTGAACATGCATGTAAATCATCATCATAAAAAATCACCGTTTAAAAAAAAAAAATTTTTTGAGTGAAAGTTTAGCGTAAAACTTTGAATTAACATTTGATGGTATTAAAAAATTTAAAATAATAGTGAATTTTTTGTAAGAATAATCTCAACTTAGGGAATTATATTTTGGGATCACTTTTTTCATACCCCTATCATTTATTTATTTTGAGAGAATACCTGTATCATTTCTGTATTATTAAGTCTATTTTTACATGGAGGGTTACAAAACCAGTTATAACATTTAATGATTCTGACAATATGCAGGTTTGGTTTTAAGAGAAGCGCTGGATTCATGTGACGGTCTTTTTCACAATACCTACAGTACCCTCATCTTTTTTCCAAAATGACAAGCTATGCCCTTAAAACCAAACCACTACATTTTAATGCAAGGAATGTGCTATTAAAACCAAAGCCACTACATTTAAGATGCCAATTTAAGATTAAGAGGTGGTAGGTTTGAAAAATCCCTCGAGAAAATGTGCTAAAACCACTACAAAATTTCAGTGCTTTCCAAATTAAACTATTAATTAGATCTTTAGCAAATCTATTGATAGAGAATTTTGGGCCTTACAAACTTGGGGAAGGCCCTCCCTGATACATCATCAAAAAATAATTAGCTATACAAGAAGGAATATTGCCACTCCACCTCACCAAAAAATAGTATATAGCTATACAAAAAGGAATATAGTCAGACCAGATCAAAACAATTTCACTGATAATTTGCAGCTGATTTTGTTAAAGTCATCCCCAAGATTAGCCTCCCAGTGCCTATGAACAAAAGTTATCTCACAAAAGGATTTACAAAGCTAGCACTTGTTGATGTCAGCCCCAAATAACCTCAGTCCAGGCTTGGGTGTTCGGTCTAGGCTTCAAGCTATTGCTAAAAGTAGTGTTTGTTTTTCCTCACCGGGCACATGCAAAAGTAACCCATCTTAAGACACCATCTCCATCCTTGTTTGTTGACCTTTTCCTAATAGGAAATCCTACTTGACGTGCATAGGTTTTGAAAAAATCATACAACTCCTCATGACTAGCAAACCGCATACCAACTTTCGGCTCAACTATTTCATTTTGGTCTTTCTTCAATTCATAATCCACATCTACTACATCATCCCCTAATATTTCCACATCTGATGATTCCACCTCCATTCCTATACATATATAATAGTGCAGATTAAAACCTACAAAAATAAACAGATTAAAGCATTAGTTCGGACATAAACATTCAAAAATCAAAATGCTCTTTTCTTACTAATTATTTTTTCTATGTTTCTGTACCTAATTATTAAAAAGAATTTTGTATGGATTTAGTGCTCATACTAATGATCAAATCCCACCTATTGTTAAGTACTAGCTAGTCCATCTATTGTTGTATTCCCATTTACAAATACAATAGCCTGTCCACTGTGCAAATTTTTTAGAGTGCTTGATGCGAAACCAGACGAAGAAGAACTACCAATGCCCTTCTCATTGAATCCCAACTTGACATTTGCACAAAAAGGAAAAAAAAAAGAAAAAAGAAAAATCTTTAGATGTCCGTGGAAGAGTCTACATCATTAATATAGTTAAAATTGACTCGTGAATCGTAGGTTCTTTCAAGGTTAAAGAGAGTTTCACCCCTCACATCTAGTTAAGAGGGATGAGAATTTCATGACATCGGTGGAGCCATGGAGGGTAGGAGTCTCTGACACCAACAACTATTCAATGCTTTCAAATGCATTTTTCCTCCCCATCAACATATGATGGATCGAGTAATACTCTCTTATCAATTGTCTTAAGTATGCAACACGAGTGGATTCAAGAACAATTTAACCAAAGGGGGAAATTGATTGCTTTGTAATTAGTTAAAAATAATACACTTTCAAGATTATCGTGGAAAATCTGAAATAAACAATTATTCTAACAATACACTTACTTCATTCATCACAAAACATGAAATTTGGGTAAAAATAAATTGCAGCATAAATCTAATAACCTAACAAATTGAACCCCAAATAGTTCAGTAAATTAGACAAACCTAAATCTAATGAATTAAAAAAACCTAATGGAGAGAGAGAAGAGAGAGAAGCTGCGTGCGTACTTTAACGTGTGGTGATGGTGGTCAATCCAGTGCTTGGTTCAGTTCGTGTGTTGCTCGAGGTTGATCCACTGCTTCGTTCTTGTTGCTAGGAGCATTAGAAAATATAATGAAAGAGAAGATAGAGTTTACTGAGAGGAATGTGTTGGTTGCTAAAGGGCATAGCTTGTCATTTTGGAAAAAGATGAGGGTACTGTAGGTATTGTGAAAAAGACCGTCACATGAATCCGGCGCTTCTCTTAAAACCAAACCTGCATATTGTCAGAATCATTAAATGTTGTAACTGGTTTTGTAACCCTTCATGTAAAAATAGACTTATTGATTGTTGAAACAGAAACATCTCAGTGTCTCTTCATTTACCAAGTCAATGTGGTTGACCCCATTGACTTGGAAGTCTTCATTTATTGATGATTTTATTCTGACTTTTTAAGATTGACTGAGATGGGAATCCAGATTCCTGAAGGGATGTACTCTTCCATTGCCCTAAAGGTCGTACACTCGTACTTGAGATTTTGGGACTAATTTGACTTATATTACCGCTCGAGCTGAAGGGATGTACTCTTCCATTGCCCTAAAGGTCTTACACTCGTACTTGAGACTTAATTTTTGGACTAATTTGACTTATATTACCTTCGGAGCAGATGCACCTCTTGACCTATGAGTTTAGCCTTCTACTTTATCCAAAGAGGGAGGTTATTGCACCCCCTCTTAGAACGCCCCCTTATAACGCCCCCTCCTATAGGGCCCACATACGATGCATCCAAGGGCTGATTTTTTTATGAGATGTTCTTCTCAATATGTATATAATCATATTAAAAAATTAGTCTGTTCTAAAACTTTTAACCCCCTCAAATTACTTATCAAAAATTGATAACTATTTGACCCCTAAAATAGTTACTAAATAGTTACTAATTTTCAAAGATTAATTTGAAGAAGTTAGAAGTTTTAGAATGAACTAATTTTTTAATATGATGATATACATATTGAGAAGAACATCCCATAAAAAATTCAGCCTTTAAATGTATCGTATGTGGGCCCCACAGGAGGAGGCGTTATAAGGGGGCGTTCTAAGAGGGGGTGCAATAACCTCCCTCTTATCCAAAAAAGAACAAATAAATTTCTCTCAAATTTGATATAATTCACATTCACTCGTTCATTTGTAAATTTTTAAGTGAACCCTATAATTCAAGAAGATCCCAGCCCCCACAATTTACGGTGGTCATCATCAGATTTTGGCTAAAAGGCTTTTTTCAACTTATCCTCCGTCTAAAATAAATAAAAAACTATACACATAAACTAGAATTAAGAGGACCCCACATTTATTTAGTAAACGTTGGTCACTGCCTCACTGGATTCTTAATAGCCCTGGTTGACATTAATTAAGTTCCAAACTAAGTTCAATAATTAACCTTAATTATTAAATTAATTAATTTCAGTTTAATGATAAATTATTCTTAAGAGGGCGATCCTGACCCATCTGACTCACGAGGCCGTGTACCATGTATCACTCTCTTTCTCCTACTTTGTCTTATGTATAATTGTATATATGTTTACTTTCATTTATAGTTTTTTATGTACCCAAGAAATGGGGATTCATACAACAAAAATGGAACCAAAATTAAGTTATGATTATAAAATCACGTGTTTAATTAAAAACCAGAATCTATTCTATTGCATGTTATTTAGGTTTACCTTTTCAATTCTAGTTTGAGAGGGTGTTTGGCAACACAATAATAAATAACTTTTCTACTTATAAAAGTCAAAAAGTAGAAAAATTTATATGAAATGTAAAAATAAAATGATTTATATAAGTAAAAAAGTTTTTTATTTAAAGTAATTTTTTTTTTTGCTTTTAACTTGTGAAAAGTTACTTTTGCTTCGAGTTGTGTATTAAATTTATCTTTTTCTCTCTTAAAAAAATTAATAGTCTCCAACAAACTACGAACTTATTAGTTAGTACTTTGCCATACAAACTTCTCCTAATAACTTTTAACTTCTCAAAAGTAGAAGTGCTTCTATGAGAAGCATAAGCAATTTGACTTATGGTTGCCAAACACCCTCCCAGCGTCTAGTTTGAACGTGTCCTTTACATTAGATCTGAAACCAAGATTTATTTAGCCATAGCTAAGGGTTTTTTTGTGGGGCCCTTAAAAATGTGGTGATTTATAGATTGGTTGAGATTTTATATATGTTCTATGTGGTGAAAACATCAGTCCAAAATAAGCTTTGGATCATTTTCATGTGAGTTCTATAAATTTTTGGGAATAAGCTATTTTGTTTCCATCATTCAATCATCCAACTAAAAATGAGCCATTGGATCATGTATATATGTGAGATCCATAGGCAAAGATCGAGGCATGGTTTGTCTGATAGATCGATCCTGTATGGAATCGGCTTGAACTGTTCCATTCAGCTACATCCTAACTCAATTCGTTGTGGGATCAGTTTGACTCGAACGATCCTTCTCATGATCAGTGCAGGATCTGTCAGATCAACAAGTCGAGTTGTCGATCCTTGGTAGTACCATCCCAAAAATAAAATTAAAGAAAAATTAGAATCGATCCTGATCGTCTAGGATTGGAGGGATCGGCTTGACTTGTTCAATACGACTTAGCAGGATCGGATCTTTCAATTTTATTTCTTTTTTTTAGATTCGTGTTATGATCAAGTGGAATCGACCTATTTGACTGGTCAACTCAGAATCAGTTGCTGATCCAACTACCGATTTCGAGTCAGCAAACCATGTTAAGAGGTTGAGGTCGTTGTCACAACATTACTCTTTTTGGAAAAAAAAAGACCTATGTACCTAGCTTCGGAATGAACCATGATGAGTTGATGTAAGGAGTAAGGACTTATATTTTGTGAGAATGTTCTCCTCACCATTTTGATCATCCTCACAAAAAATCACTTTACCTCAATTCAATTGCATACGTCATCTAGGAATCTGGAAGTGACGTGATATCTTTTTTCCAAAATGACATCACATTTCTTTGGTCGAGAACAGTTTAACTATATTTTAGATTAGAAAAATTAAATAAAAAAAAGATATACAAAAATAATGTTGAATTTCCACGAGGAGTACGTGTTCCAATCAATGCAATTCTTTTTTTTTTTAAATTAATTTTATTTCAATATTTCTAACCAAAATAAAATATTCTTTTTACAACGTCCCTTGCTAAGTGTGAACAATAAATTAAGACTGACTGGTTCTTACATAAAACCAGTAGACAGGCAAATAATGGTCCCCCTTAATCCTTATTATCTACCTAATTAAAAAATTCTTAATCCGTCTTTTCAATTGCTTAGAAGCTTAAATTCTCGTATGAAAAGAAATAAAAAATATATATATATTCTAAGGCTTTCTCCAACTGTAGCATATAACGTGTTCTTTGACGTCGTCGAGAGCCAATAATCAGCCGCTGTATTGATTGTTTGATAAATGTTATCTAAAAATATTATCTGTGGATCAAAAAAATAAAAATGTTATAGTCTCGCCTAATTAAGAATATTAAGGGCCCGTTTGGTTCGTGATCCAAAAACTTATTTTTAAAAACTAATTTACACTTATAATAATATACATCTTGTACTACATCCAAAACTGTTTTAGGATTTACAATAGAATCATGTAGGATTTTGTAAAATAAAAAAATGTTGTTTTATGTGTTTTCAATGAAATCATATAGGATTTTATAGTAAAGTGAAAATGCAATTTTAGATGTGATACAATATATAGTTTAGTTCAAGTGTAAATTAGTTTTTGAATCGCGAACCAAACGGGCCCTAATAGTTTAATTTCGTTTTCAATAGTAATTGATTGAAATAGTTTTGATTTATAATATAAAAAATACTTTTTTTTTTTTTCTCTTTTGATGAAAAGCTTAAAAATGCATATATATTGTTGACTTATGGATTTCTAACTAATTTTAACCTATATGTATCTCTTTTCTTTTTTGATAGTAATTGATTAAAATAGTTTTGATTTATAATATTAAACATACGTTTTTTAATCTTTGAAATGCTTAAAAATGACTATATATATATAGTTGGGATCTGTTGATTTATTGAATTCTGACTAAATTTTATTTATTTTTGAAAAGGAGGTTGGTGATTCTAAAATGGGATGATTTTTTTCTATGATGCTTTGCTTGATGGTAGAAAATCTTCACAAAAATCGGACCTTAAATCACATTTTTCTTGTCAGTCGTTGGGAACATAGGGTTATTCAATCCCTTCTCTTTTAATTGTCTCAAACCATTTTTCTAAATGAATTTATTTTTTGAAAATGTAACAGTATTTTTTTTTTCTAATTCACCCTTATTAGTATACCTTAAAGGGTAGGAAATGTCTGTTTGGTTTGGATTATTGAAATATATGAAAACATCACATGTGCAAAGAAAACGTGGTGTTGTTAGTTGCAAGTCGTTAACGTTACGAATATCTAGCTAACAGAAATCAGAAAAGACTAATTAATTAATATTAATTTAGTAATTTTTATATAATATGTCAGCCAGTTTTTTAGGTAAACATGTCAGCCTGTTAAGCTCATTTGTTTTTACCAGTGATCTATATGCATTGCACCTCGTAATTATTTTAGAATTTTTTCTTGGAATTATCATCTTCTCCCTCATTTGCACATTTTTTGAAAAAAATAAAAAAAATTTAAAAATTTGATTAAAAAATCTGTACTTTTCAAGTTTATGAGTACTTAGCTGTCATGTTGTAATAAAAAAAAAATGCGTTAGACCCTACGGCTAAGCCCTCGGGCGCTTAAAAAAAAAAAAGAAAAATTGAGCGCTCGGGTTTTATGAAAAATTTGAATTTTTCTTCAATTCTTGTAATAATTTTAAAAATTAATTATTTTTTACAATAATTTTGTTTTATAGCATAAATACAACAGGTAGTACACGACATGACATGGAGACTAGAGACGAGGATGAAACGATTTAAGGTTCTTTCGTATTGAAAGTCTTAATAATTGACTAAGGATCTGAAATACGAGGAGATGCAAATCACTTTGACCGTTGGATGCTTGAGTGGTAGCAAATTCTGTAGGAATTTGCTGTAACTCAAGCATTACCGCTAAAATAACGAAACTGTCCACTTTGGCCTTGGGAGACTGGATATTCTGACCTAATTTTTTTTTACATGTTCCACCT
>MVGT01000270.1:136696-215528 GCA_002174775.1 Macleaya cordata
TGTTGTTCCCACTGTATCAAAATCTCTAACTTGTACGAAGAATAAATCTGCAAAACCTCAAACGTTAAAAATAAATAAAATAAAAGGCAAAGAAGATCGAGGCTTGAATTAAATTCAATGTCCTTAAGACAATATTCGCCCCGCTACTGGTGCTTACGGAATCAAATGGCGATTAGTCTCCCAGGTACAACGATCAAAATCCTTCGATAAAGCACTTTAAGGAAGGAAACACACGAATCACACTTAATTATTCTCTCCTGAAAATAGACGCACACACTTAGAATATTTTGATCTTTCAAAACACTGGAACAAAAATCTATTTATAGATGATAACACGACTCTTAGGAAGAGACACAAATTAGGACAAAAGGTGTAAGAACCTAAAAGACACCTATTCAAATAAGAAACGACACTAACATACTAATTCAATCCAAATGGGACTCTTCGGGATTAAAAAGTTTTTCTCATTCACTTGAAGACTATTATAACTCACACAAAAATTAGTGGGTCCTACTTAATCAAAGTCAAGTTTCCAACAATCCCCCACATGAATGAGAAAAAAAGATTAAAAAAGACAAGAGAGAGAAAATAGAAAAGTTACTGTATCGGGATAGGTGGGTTTTGATCTTCTGGTGTGCTTCTTGTGTAGAATAAGGGTGACGTTTTGAGGTGAGAAATGTTTATAATCATTATATTATTTATTAATTGAATTGATCGTGCTTTCGTCCGAGGTTTTTACCCCGCGTTTGGGGTTTTCCTCGTAAATCTTGTACCTTGTGTGTTTGGTTATGTTTTTATTATATTTCTCATTTTTGTTTCATCGTTCTACATATTCGATCGCTGGGCTAGGTCTTAAAAAATCCCAACAAACTGGTATCAGAGCTGTGCTAAAGTTGAAGAAGTAGAAGATGGTTACAAGGGTTTCGAACTCCACAAAGTTTGATGTTGAGAAATTTGATGGGCTGATAAATTTTAGCTTGTAGAAAACTCAAGTCAAGGATGAGTTGATCCAACACGGTTTGTTCAAGGCGCTGAAGGGTCGTGTAGAAAAACTTGCTGATATGGACATCGATAGTTGTGATGATTTAGATATAAGGGCTGCAAGTCAGATACGGGTGCTTCTCGCCCAGAACGTCTTAGCAAACGTTTCTTAAATCAGTAGCGCTAAGGAGCTTTGGGAGAAACTTGGAAGCTTGTATCTGATGAACTCTCGTTCTAACAGAGTATTCTTGAAGGAACAGTTTTACACGCTGAAGACGAGTGAAGGTACGTCGATTACAAATCATCTAAGTGTTTTGAATTCAATTTGTTATAAACTTGAAGCGTTATGAGTGAAAGTTGAAGATGAGGATGAGGATAAAGCACTTCGCCTACTCTTGTCTCTTCCACCATCTTATAAGTATTTAGTGACGTGCTTGAAGTAAAGAAAAGAAACTTTGAGTCTTACTGAGGTTACTGGAGCACTCTTATTTGAAGAAAAAGAAAGGAATAAGGGGGTTATTGGAGTAGACCTAGATTTATATGTTGGTGGGAAGAAAAAGAAAAATGTTTGTTGGAAGTGCGGGCAATCGGGTCACTTGATACAGGATTGCAAAGGGAAAGATAATGGGTCTGGCTCGAAAAATAGTCCCAATAAGTTCACTAACCATATTGAAACCGTTGATGGTGACAACGGGGAAGTTCTTTTGACTGTTGCTGATTTTGGTAATGGAAATGACTAGATTTTAGATAGCGGTGCCTCAAGGCATATGTGTGCACACCAATCATATTTCGATAGGTATGCGAGGTGTGGTGGTGTTGTGTTAACTAGCGATGGCTCAGAACTATCGATGATAGAGAGTCAGTGACATTCGCACTAGGATGTTCGATGGTAAAGTTCGAACACTCCAAGGAGTTCAACACGTGCCAGGGTTGAGTTGGAATCTAATTAGCCTTTCCCAATTAGATTCTGATGGTTTAAAGTATTCCTGTTTCGATGGAGTACTGAAAGTTTGTTGAGGAGCTACTGTGATCATAAAAGGAAGCCTTAGCAGGGGCTTATACACTCTGGTAAAGTCAGAGGTGGGTGGAGCGAGGGATGGACCCATGTCTTTAGTTGGGGCTGTGATGTCTCATGGGAGTTTAGCAGCGGGTGGAGTTCTAAAAGCTCGGATGATTAAGAAGTGGGTTCCAAAGATAACTGTTAAGTCCAAAAGTGACTTGGACTTGGCGGTTCATCATCATTAATGATTGGCGGCCCGAAAGGGCGGGTGATGAGAGCACAAGATTTAATTATTTTGAAGAAGCGGGAATGGTGCCTAAGTATTCGCGAAGCACGCAAGTAGCTGATTTGATGGGTGGTGTTTGCTAAAAAGGTAGGGATTTGTAAGATGTTTTCAGCAAATTCAAGGAGGTATCGATACTACCATAATGGGTATCAATACCATCCTGTTAAAGGATATCAGATGGCAGTGGTATCGATACCCAGAAAGTGGGTATCGATACCCTCTGGGTTTGTGGCGTTTTTTAGGCTGTTTTAGAGTCCTAATGGATTTGAAAAACTTCAATTTATATGTAGGTTTGATGAAATATATAAATAGGGGGTCCTAGGTCGTCCCTAAGGGAGTAGAAAAACGTGGGTAACTCTTAATATTGAGGAGGAGATGATCCAAATCAAGTTTGGAGTTCCTGGAGGTCAAGAAGAGGTAAACTAGGGTTTTGGTCCTCTTATGTGTTTCTTGTGTGGAATAAAGGTGACATTTTGAGGTTAGAAATCTCTGTAATCATTCTTATTGTTCATTAATTGAATTGATCGTACTTTCATTCGAGGTTTTTACCCGAGTTTAGAGTTTTCCTCGTAAATCTTGTGCCTCTTGTGTGTTTGGTTCTGTTTTTATTATATTTCTCGTTCTTGTTTCATCGTTCTATATAATCGATCACTGGGCTAGGACCTAAAAAATCTTAACATATATTTATCTTATTATACTTGTTCTATTTACTTGAAAAAATTGATTATGAATTAGCCATTCACAATTCAACCTATAATTTGACTTGCCAAAAATAAAAACTATTCACATGTCAATTCACGATTTAATAACCTTGATGATATTCTAGTGAGTTTTACAGAACAAACTTGTTTAGGTAAATATATATATCTAGCTTACGTGTTTCCCAGCTTTGGGAGGTCATTTTTTGAAGAGAAATTATACATTTTTGGGTATTTGTACGTGCAATGTAATTTTTTTATGAAGATGATTTACATGATTAGAAAAATATGAGTTCATCCGCAAAACAAATCAATGCTAGATAATTCCTATATATTTACAGTGGGTCATTCATATTAATATATTTGGGCTCTTCCACAAGCTAGTATAAGCGAAGTGTAGGACTAATTTGGCACAAATAAGTAAAACGTTTGTTGTAAATATCTTATCCATTTGTCAAATTGAATCAAACTCATTGTTTTAGGGATTGGATATCTCCACCCAACTTTTTATATGCTCGACTTAACTTATTCTAACTTATTCTTACACCCACTTGTGAGTCCTTGTTAAGCGATGATCCAAAGCTTACTTTTTGCGAAGATGATCTCTTCACCATGCGTAGGTCATTCTTGCATAAAATCACATGGTTCTTAAGATTTTATTAACACAATAAAAAATTAGTCAAAATTATAAAAGTTTTTAAAAGATGTAATTTTATGTGATATTGATCTACATGATGAAGAGAATAACTTCATTAGAAATCATCATTTAGATCATCTCCATGTAAGACCTACAATACGATGACACGAAGTGTAAAACTATAGTGAGTGTAACGACATGTCAATAGTTAGGTTTGAAATATCCGCCTCCTTTGGTGGATCAAACTCATTTAACCTACATACTATAAACAATGCACTGGTGTTCTTTCGTAGGGGTTCAATACTGGCCTAGTTATTTGTCTATTACATGGAGTCAACAATAAAATACTTTGTGATTGTTGTGTCAACTCTATATAACCGACAAATATTTTATATAATCAGCAATATAGAACTGGCAATTATTAGGTTGCATTAGTAAATTGTTGGAGCTGAAATATCAGTTCCCTTCATTTTAGTGCAAATAAAAAAAAAATAAAAAATTGGTAATTTGGTCTTAATTTTTTCCACTGAAAATGATATTTGTACTAGAATTGGTGCCAGAAGCATAACAGGCATGGTTGGTCCCACATGTCACATCATTTGGAAAACTCCTCGAATCATTTTTGGGAGGGGAATGATAGTGGGTCCCACCTACCACATCATATTTTGGCACCATTTTTGGAAAAATGCTGCAAATGCCTTGGATTTGCAGTTGCACCTTTACTAATACCTCTGATTATTTTATTCAAATTAGCCGAAAATTAAACCCAAATTAGACTCCCAGAATGATTTTGTGTGCAGAGGTGCCTGTAGCATTACCCCCATTTTTGACATTTGGTCCGTCCATAAATCACTTTCCTTTTTCCATAAACCAAACTCTTCTTAGGTCAACCTTTCAGCAAGTCATCAGACATTTTCCCTTAAGAAAAAAAGTCATCAGACGTTTCTGTAAATTTGGCTAATCAATAGGAGTATAAAAGGAATATAAATTTACAAACCAGATAAAATAGCATTTCTGTCTAGATCTGTGGGACATGCCAGGTGAATCCTAGACTTTTCTTCATCAAGCATCATAACTTCACACCCCACCCATTCACCCAATACCTAAATTATGCATTATTTTTCCACTTTTACCCATCCCTCCCTCCTTCCCCTCTTCTTCTTCTCTCCTTTTCTTCTCTCTCTTCCTCTTACTTTCTCTCTCTTCTTTCTTTTCTATATATTTTCTCTCTCTCTCTCTCTCTCTCTATTTCTCCTGCACCAACTTATCTTCACTTCCTCCACTTCTATCTTCATCATCATCCTTTCTCATCCTTAGAACCAATTGATCATCATCATCCATCATGTACTCATCAAATCACAAACCGGGTCAAGATGGTGGGTTATCCCGGTACGTTTCAGCACCAAGTGCCCTCTTAACCAGCGTCGTGGATTCAGTGATTGGATCCGATCAAGGTTTCTCCAACGTCGGATCAGAAAACCATCTGATGGGTACCCATCATCGATACTTATCTGGTGATTCTTCTTCAATGACAAACGAGTCGGGTTGCAAAGCAAACGGGTCGTCGTTCTCCGATTTCAAACAGGCCGTTTATAGAAACGAACGTGCAGGTAACGGTTCTACTCCGACCCTCCAGAGAGCTTATGGTTTTAATCAATTAAATGGTGGTGGCGGTGGTGGTGGATCTTCGCCGTTGATTCGTCACAGTAGCTCTCCTGCTGGGTTTTTGAACAATCTCATGGTCGAAAACGGTTAGTGTTTTAATTTCTTCCATTTTCTATCCTTCACATTTTATTTTTTTCCATTTCAATTTCGATAATTATATCTGTCTTTTGCTTTGTTTACGTGGGTAGTTTGGGGAATTAAATTTTATTGAGTGGTTTTCTGCAAAAGAATCATTGGGAACTTTAGGGCCCATTTGATTCGCGATTGAAAAACTTGTTTTCAAAAAACTAATTTACACCTAAACTAACTACATTTTGTATCACGTCTAAAACTATTTTTTTGACTTTGCTATAAAATCTTAAATGATTTCATTGAAAACAAAGAAAACAACATTTTTTTGTTTTGTAAAATCATACGTGATTTTATTGTAAATCTTAAAACAGTTTTGGATATTGTACAAAATGTATATTAGTTTAGTTGTAAATTAGTTTTTAAAAGCAAGTTTTCAAATCACGAACCAAACGGGCCCTTAGTTTTGGAAGTAAATCTTGGCTGTGTTATTGCAAAAGAATCCGATAGCTAAGAATTGCCCCCTTCAAAGACGATCAAATCCAACAGATGGAAATAGTCGACTAAACTGACTGACTTTTGATATGTGGGGTCCACATAGAAAGTGGTCCCATTATTATTTTCACTTTGAGGGAGGTTATTGCACCCCTCTTACAACGCCCCAGTGGGGTCGACATGTGATGCACTTAAGGGCTAATTTTTTTAGAGAATGTTCTCCACACTATATATATCATTATATTAAAAAATCGCTCGTTTTAAAACTTCTAACCCCCTCAAATTAGTTTTTAAAAATTGGTAACTATTTGACCCCTTAAATAGTTACCAAATAATTACTAATTTTAAAAATTAATTTGAATGGGTTAGAAATTTTAGAACGAATAGATTTTTTAATATTATATACATAGTGAGAAGAACATTCTCTAAAAAAAATTATGCATTGCATGTGAACTCCACAGAAAGGGGCCTTCTAAGAAGGGGTGCAATAACCTCCCTCTTCCACTTTTTAGTGGGTCTGAAGGAGTGTTTTTTATGCTGTAAGTTGTTTGGTGGGGAGCTAGCAAATTGGAAGGGTAATGAAAACTAATAGGGGACTGCCACGTGGAATTGAAAGGTGTGGGACCACCTTATTTTTTTATGAGAGAAATTCAAAGTTTTTCTAAGGAAAAAATCAATAATACTTTTTAGACGGACTATTTTACAAAAGTATAAAGCTTTTTGGCCCACCCATGTTACAAAATAAATGTCAGATACTTATGTGGTAGGGTGGGGCCCACCACTTTTCCCCTCTTAAAAGTGTTATGAGGGGGTTTCCAACTTATGTGGCAGTGGGATCCACCATGCCACATAAGCATCTGGCATTTGTTTTGTAATATAGTCGGGCACCTACATGACAGTGAGACCTACCCTACCACATAAGGATCGAGCACAACTTTTGTAAAGTGGTCGGTCCAAACTGCACTATTTTAATAAATGGATACCACACCAAACATGTGGGCCCGCATAGAGATGCCCTTTTTTTTTGCCCCTTAAATTATCATTTTCAAGGATAAACAAATACTAAAATATCTAATTTCATAAAATTATTTTGGAAATCAACTATAAAACAAAGAGTTGGAAAGTTTGATGGCTTGTTGAATCTTAATGATGTCTTTTATAACAGGTTTTTCAATTACAAAAGGGATTGAAGGATACAACAACCAAGCAGCTGGTACTAATACTGTTGGCCATGGAAGGTTGAGGACACAGCTGAGCTTCACACAAGATTCTCTTTCTCAAATCTCAGAAGTTGGGGAGAACGGCGCCACTGGTGTTAGTAGCTCCGACGATGGCTTTACGATAGGATCGTGGGATAATGATACCAATTCAATCCATTTTTCTACTCCGTCCAACAAACGAACAAAGAACAACAATGGTGATTTCGTCGCTGTCTTAGATGACATAGAAACTCAATCTCTGGTAAATAATTTCATTTTAGTTCATTATTTTTATTTTTATTTTTATTTTTTGACAATTTTAATCAAAAACATAACCTTAGAATGAATTTTAGGATTCAGACAACGAACGGTTTTTTTAGTCTGAAGACTCAAATCATTGCAATAACTGCAACCCACTTGACGGTTTCAATGCTAAAAGAGGGTTGCAATGCTTTTTAGGGCAACTCTAGTGGAGTCCCTTAACATCTTAAAATGGATCTCTTGCCACTAGTTTAGGGATCCTTAGTGGAGAGCTCAATAAACGAGCGAGACGCTGAAGGAATGAGCGTGCCGCTTATTGGTTGAGCGTCACGCTCAAGGTTTTTTTTTTTTTTTTTATTCTTATAAAATAGGAAACTAACTTTTATCTCTTTCTTTTTCTATTTTTTCTTTTATCTAGTAGTAACCCATTTTAAGGGATTACTACTAGAGCAAAAGCACCTCTTAGGGCAAGTCTAGTGGGAGGGATTGGACTTGTTGATCAACAAGTTCTCTCCCACAGTGGAATCCCTAAACATCTACAAATAGATCCCTTTCCACTGGAATAGGGATCCTTAGTGGAGAGCAGAAATGAATCAGCGCATCTCTATTTTTTTATTTCCTAAATAGTAGGAAACTAACTTCTCTCTTCTTTTTTCTATCTAATTTTCTCTCTCTTCCTCTTATTCTCTCTCCAAAGTCTCTCACTTTTTTCTCTCTCTTCCTTATGTTCTCTCTCCAAAGTCTCTCACTTTTCTCTATCTATTTTCTTATCCATGTTAAGGGATTACCACTAGCGCAAATGGATCTCTTATCCTCTCACTATCCATGTTAAGGGATCCATTTTTCAATATTCCACTAGAATTGCCCTTAACTTCTAAGGTTGGACAGATTCATTTTTATATATCCCACTAAACTTGCCCTTATTATTAGACACACTACAACCCTCTTAGAGCATCTCCAATGCAGTTGTGAATGTGATAAAAAGTAGGTGCCACATAGGAAAGAAAGACTTTTGCTCCAAAAAACCTTCTCCAATGCAATTGTGAAGACAAAAGTGGAAGTTGACGTGGCAATGAGAATGAAAGACATTGTGAAACCCATTGTCTAGTTCTAGACAACCAACTTCACAATGTCTTCACATCCACGTCACTAATTATGAATAAAATATAAAAAAAATTAGTGAAATAAAAAAATGTTTTTATTTTTATGCCCTAGAAAAACTGTTTTTTACAGTTACTAAACTTTTTTTGGTTTTAGTGGGATTTTTACCGCCAATTTTTTTAACAAAAATAATTTTACATTTTTTACAAATTAAATGCCACATAAGAAAAAAAGCATGTGAAGACTTTTGCATTGGAGGTGACTTCTTATTTTTGAATGTCTATTGTGAAGTTTTTCCTGATAATGAGGAAGACATTGTCTTGGGCAATATGCCACATAGGAAGCACAAGGCATTTTCAGACATTTGCATTGGAGATGCTCTTAAGGGTTATAGTTGCAGTGATTTTAGGCTTTAGACTAAAAAACGTTGGCTGTCCTAAATCTTAATTTTATTTTTCAAGTAAGGTTTTTTTGTGTTTTTTGAAACTTTCGAAGTAGGCCCATGGCACGATTGGCAAATGTTAAGAGATTACTATCATAAAAAAGAAAAAAAAAGTTTAGCTCGATTTAAAACTTCCAAATCTATTAAAATTAAATTTAAAATTAACGTTAAAAAGGTTAATCATTTCGTAAAAAATTTTAGAATGATGTAATTTTCTGTGATAGCTATAAATCAATTCCGGCACGCGTCTTATTGTGTTTTTATTGATTTTGATCAGTATTGTTCATGGTTGATTTTCAGTTTAACCTAGCCAAGACATCGTTAGAGATGGAGAAGCTATTCGGGCAGAATGACACGGTCGTTACTTGCAAAACCCGGGCTAGGCGTGGTTTCGCTACTCACCCGCGAAGCATCGCCGAGAGGGTAAGTTCAAAAAAACATTAATTCTTATTAATTAGAGGTGTTTATGTTATTAATCGATCTAAATTAATGTAGGACAATTTCATTTGGATGTAATTTTTTGTTTTTGCTTCTTCTTAACTGTAGGAGAGAAGAGGTAGAATAAGTGATAAATTGAGGAAACTACAAGAGTTTGTTCCTAACATGGATAAGGTAATTCCAGTATGCAACAAACCCTATTCTCGGTTTTTTTTATTCTTCTTTTCTATTATACAGTGAATTTTTTTTGGTGTATCAAACATCGATGTTTGTTTGATCGATCGATCTGCCGATTTGTTTCACAGTCCCTAGGATTTGATTTACTGCATGTGATCCAATAAAACCTGTGTAGAGTATTGAATCTAACAAATCCGACCTTTGGGCCCAAAGCCCATCCAGTTTTGGGCCTGAGGTAACAATGTGTGGGCTTAGTTATTGATTTTGGATGTACATACTGACCTGAAGCCTGACATTATGGTAAGGCTTAAACAACGAAATATTGTTCGAAACTCCACCAGAGACTTGCCTCAATGTGTCATTTTATAGGCGCTCTCCAAAATCTTATTGGCAGGCCCCAGTAGGCATCCCAACACTGAATTTGCATTTGTTATGTTATGGGGCCTGCCAATAATATTTCTGGGGTGCCATTAAAATTTCCCTGTGACGAGAATAATATCCTGTTTGTTTTTTTGCCACTAATTAGTGGCAGACCTACACAAAATAGCTTTTATTTTTAACCACTAGGTAGTAGTAGTTAGAGGCTAACCTTTAGTTTTGGGCCTTAAACCCATTAAGTGGTAGCAAGTGATTGAAGCCCAAAATTAAAGGTTTACCTCTAACTACCACTAACTAGTAGTTAAAAACAAAAGCTATTTTGTTTGGGTATGTCACTAATTACTCGCAAAAAAACAAACAGGCTATACGACTTGTTTTTCGGGCATGGCGGGTGTGGTATTCCAGTCAGTCCAACAAACCTGATCCCTCTCCCTGACCAATGCTGGCCCAGTCTAAACAAGTCAAATACGGAAAAAGCCCAGCCCAAACTTGACCCAGCCCATTTCCATTCTTAACATAGGATGGATTTATTTTCTTCAAATATTTGTAGCATTTTTCTACTTTTGTTTTGTTTTGTTTTGTTTTGTTTTTTTTTTTTTCATTTTTCTGTTTTGCCATCTCTCTCTCTCTCTCTCTCTCTCTCTCTCTCTCTCTCTCTCTCTCTCTCTTTTGTTCTGCTGATATATTGTTATGCTATAATAATTCTAATAAAACTCCTAAATTATAATTTCAATCAATGCAGCAAACAAGCATTGCGGACATGTTGGATTTGGCCATGAAACACATCAAAGGCCTCCAAGGTGAAGTTCAAGTGAGTGACAACATCTCTTCACCCGTAATGAAGGTTTTCAATCAATATTTTGTCAGAAGTTATGACTTTCTATATATTCATACTTGAAGTAAAAAAAAAACCGAAATTAAGTTAATTACAGAAATAATATTTTAATCATTCTTCAAAATATTTACATTCTTTAAAACAAATATATATATATCACAATATTGGGCACCCATTTTAAGCAAAATTATCATGTGAATCATCAGTTCCCAGCACCCATTTTAAATATTATGAATTCTAATACGAAATCCATATTCTACCCACCAATCATATTAAATTTTTTATCTTGTTTTATTTAATGGATTAACTTTTTGATTTTCCCTTTTGTAGAAATTGAAAAAACATCTTGAGAGCTGCACATGTGGATGTAAGCAAGCAACTAAGATGCAGAGTTGATAAAGAATAAGAAGAAGAAGAAGAAGGAGCTAATGGAGGAAGGAAGATGACTTAATGGAGCAAATTATTAATTAATTAAATCCTTTAGCAATCATATAATAAAATTGAAATCAAATTATTCAATTCTGTGTACAGAAAGGAAGGTATCTCTCCTTCTTCTTCTTCTTTTTTTTTTTTTCAATTTTTGTCTTAAATCAGTGATTGATAGAGGTGTTTAGTGTTTCTTTTTCTTTTTCCCCACAAGAGGAAGTTATTTGGGTCGAAAATTAAATATTTTGTTTTCCTTTACTTTTCCTCTTTAAACCCATTGAATTTCTATTGTTATTATGTGTAAAAAACTTAAAAACACTCTTTTTTTTTTAAATATCAGGAAAATGTCTTAAAAAGACCGTTGTATTTTAGTAATTAATATGGAATATTGGTGCTCATTGATCATCTCATATGGAACCGCAAGCGTGTGAACATAGTGTAAGAATAAGGGGGGAGGAGATGTTAAAGGAAACAGGGAATTACCAAAACAATCCCAAAAGTTGTAAGGACACATATGTTCTCTAAATAACTAAAACGAATACTTAATTCTCAATCCACGTTAGCATTAATTACTTCTTCTTTTTTTAATTTTATTTTTTACACAACAAATTTCATAATTTTAAAACTACAAATTAATTTTTAAAAAATTATATTTTTAGAAATCATTCATCAAGATCATCAAAATTAGACCAGTCAATAATACTTTTGTCTTTATTTATTTATTGCATAGTATAAAATTATATTTTTACCTATTTGTTTTTGTTTTATTTAAATTGGATCAAAATTTAAATTTTCATGCTTCAAAATTAGGCAATAACAAACGAAGAAGTGAAAATCTCGACGAGTGCTTTCTAAATATATGAATTTTGACGAAATCTAAAAACTATATGCAAAAATACTTTTGTAATATTTTTACATTTGTAAAAATATTTTTGCACAAATAAAAAGACTACTACTCTCACAAAACCTACACAAACATTTTAAAATAGTCAAAAACTCTAAAAAGGGTATAATGACATATTTGTCCTCTATCTTAAATGAATACTTAACTCTCGGTGCACTTTTTTTATTAATTTTATTTTTCACACAAAAAATGTCATAACTTTAAAACTACAAACCAGGTTTTAAAAAATAAAATTATATTTTTAGAAAACATTCATCAAGATCATCAAAATGAGACAAGCCAACAATACTTTTCTTAAAAAAAATTGCATAGCATAAAACTATATTTTTAACTAATTTTTTTTATCTAAATTGGATCAAAATTCAAATTTTCATGCTTCAAAATCAGGTAATAGCAAAAAAAGAAGTGAAGATCTCGACGAGTGCTTTCTAAATATATGAATTTCGTCAAAATAAAAAAACTACATACAAAAATACATTTGCAATATTTTTACATTTGTAATATATTTTTACACAAATAAACAGGCTACTAATTTGACAAAAAAAAAATACAAAAATATTTTTACATTTTGAAAACAGAAAACTACGTTTTTAACTAATTTGTATCCACGTTCATAATTTTTTTTTTACCAAAAAATATTGTTGACTGGTCTCTTCTTGAAGATATCAACAGATGCTTTCGAAATATATAAATTTTGTCAAAATCTGATTTTTAGTTTAAGAGAAAATAATTTAAAGTTTAAAAATAAAAAAATAATAAACTTTCTCTCTCTTCCACCTATAAACTTTTATACATAATGACATGAAAAGATAAAATAACGGCTTAACTAGAACTAAAAGTGCACCAAAATAGAACTTTTTGATATTTTGATATTAAGAAGTAAGTAAATACATAATTTTCAAATATAAATATCTGTACAAAAGATAAAAATTTGTGTAGTAAATGGTACCTCGATGCCAAGTATTGACAAACGATTCAAATACTTTATTGCAATTATCTGATAGTTTAAAATCCGCTAGCGCAACCTTCACTTATGACATGATCATTTACCAACAAATTTTAAACCTTCGGATGATTATATAGGTGAGTATTGATTTCGTGTAAATGATGGAGGGAAATGCTAAATTCCCTTGCTAATATATAGATGTATATATCTACATGATACTTAGTAGTGTAAATTAGAGGTATGCATTAACTAGGGCTGCACACGGTTCGGTTTGGTTGTGTTTTTTATCAAACCCAGAGCCAAACCATTAATTAATTTAGGAGGACCAAAACTATACCAAACCATGGTGGTTTTTTTTTAGAACCAAAACCACACCATCGGTATTTTAGATTTTTTTAGGAGTTTTCGATTTTTTTAACGGACAAATCATTCAAAACTAAAGTTTAACTAGATTAAAAAAAAATTTAACATATGAAATTTATCAATTGATCATTTAAACTTAAACTAAAACATGACATAACTAGAGCACTTACATTATAAATAATTAAAGTTCGTTCAAACTTAAAAAATAAAAAACTGATAATAACTAAATATTTATTTAAATTTAAAACATAAAAAAAAAATATCCAAGTGTTCAACCATCTTAAGTAATTATTAAATCTCTCTCTTTTTTTGTGAAAATTATTAAATTTAATATGAGAAGATCATCCTTACCAAAAATTATATCAATCAAAAATAATTATAAGGCAATTTATAGGCCATCTATTTTAATTATTACTTTTAAATTAAATTTTGATAGTGTTAAAAATTTTGGTACGATACGATTAGGGATGAAGTCATAAATTTTTTTAAGGAGAAAACCACAAAACACAACAAATTTCTTTGGTGTGCCTAAAAACTTGTGGGGTACGTGTTAAGAACTGAGTTAGTCAAATTCTAATTTTACAAAAAACTAAGGCACAAAATACTAAAATCTTAATAATTGGTGGGGCACTCAATTTTCTCATATGTATTAGATGTTAGAGTATTAAATTTTTTTTTGGTGGGGCACACTCCCCAACAACTTGCAAGATAGCTCGCTCCTGAATATGAATTATTTTTATTTTTTTATGAAGATACATAGTAAAGTCTGTGAAGAGTTCATCTTCATATCTTAGATATCTCTATATGGATCCCAACATATTTTCTATAGCAACATAGTAGCAATTTCAATCACCGTATGTCCACAATTGAATTTTTTCACAATAAAAATAATAATTATACAAAATAATAAATATATTATAAATAAATTAATAAATAAGTATAAATTTGAGAACGCACATCACATATATGTATTGCCTCATATAGGATACAAATTGGCATAGATACATTGACTTTATTGTGATTATATTAAAAGTCAGGCTCTTTAATTCATATTTTCATGAGTTAGCATGCATATTTATACATAATAATACATGTGTATACTATATAGATATACGTGCGGGTTTTTTCTGGTTTTTTTGGTTTAGTCTTTCGGTTCGGTGTTTTTGGTACGGTTTCGGTTTTTTTAGTTTTTTAAAAACATGAAACCAAACCAGACCATAAATATCAGTTTTTGCGGTTTTGCTGTTTTTTAGGTTTTGGGTTTTTTGGTTTTGCGATTTGTCGGTATTTTTTCAGTTCGGACCGGACTTAAAACCGCACCATGTGCAGCCCTAGCATTAACCCTACGAAATGCTAAATTCCCTTGCTAATATATAGACGTATCCATATATACTTGGTAGTGTAAGTTGGAGGTATGCATTAACCAAAAAATAGATAATAATAAAAATAAATAAACATGAGGGAGTCTCTGCTACGCTAGCTTGTCGCCTATTATTTTTATCCTGATCAAATGGATATCGAATTTGATTTCAATAATTAAGCCAATTCAAAATTCTCTTCTGTATCTTGCGTGACAGTTTGATGTTCCGTCGTACTCAAATATATACATATATGCGTTAGCTAGGGCATGATATCTCTTCTTTTTCAATTATTCATACGATGCTTATTCATAATTCATCTATGAAATAGAAGCAGTATCAGAATCAAATCAATATGGATCAGCTAGCTAGCTGGTCTGAGGTATTGCAAAAAGGTCAGGTCCCTGTTAATTAAAGGGATTTCTCATTCAATTAGTTATGTTTTGGGTCTAATTTTATTAAGGTTTTTTTTTTTTTTTTTTTTTGCTCGATCTAAAAAATAAATTTATTGATAGAAGAAAGAATATTGAGCAAAAAAAGCCAAAAGTAACAAAAGGGGAAATGCATCACGAGCTAAAGGTAGTCATCCCAACTAGGTTGACACCACTGCCTCACTCTATCATCATCGATTTGCCCGCCCTATCAACTAGGTGCAACTTTAATTACCATCTCAATTGAAAGGCACTTACCCAGTTATATGTATGTAGAATACTATAATGGTTTGTTTGGATGAGAGACTTTAAGCAGGAATTTTGTGAAAAACTAGTTAGAAATCTAAATAATTTTCGACCAAATTCCCAGTCCTCACAAAATCCCTACTTAAAATTCCTCATCCAAACAAACCATAAAGTTTCTTATATGGGTAGTTTTGGATGCATCCCAAAATTAATTATTCACTACTTTTTCTATTTAGGAGATTTTAATTTTGGTTTAAAATTCTACTATTCAACCCCACAAACAAACTGCAAACACAAAATTGCAGAAATGGAGGCCCATTAATAGAATCTACAAACCCTATCTCTGCTCTATCTCTCTTAACTTTTTTGGGTGTGTTCTATTTGCAATTGTGTTTTATATGAAATTCCTAACACCATCTTCAACCAGCAATCCTTCTCCATTACTGTAATCATCAAATTCCAAAAGTATCCACACTCTTCTTATTTGTCTCTTGATCAGTAGTGTACGTTCTATATTTTGTTGCTTTGGGTCTGTTGAGAATAGTTCCACATGGAAAATGAAATCCTTTGCAAACTCAATATATAAAGATTATAGACTATTCCATTTTTTACCAATTAATTTCGAGTTTGATGCCCATTATTCATATATAACTAGTTTTTCTTTGCAATTCAACACATTGGCATGGTGACACATAATTTTGGGGGTGTATTATGAAGTTTGTATGTGGTTCACCCTTAAATTAAACATAATTTTATATTTTTACTTATTTTTGGTGCACTTTAAGTTCCGATTATCCTTTTATTTTAGATTTTTGTATTATAATTAGTAGTGATAATGTTAGTTATCTTTTTTATTTTTAAATTTAAAATATTATATCTTATAAATTAAAAATTAAATTTTAATAAAAATTTATATATTTAAAAAGTATTTATCGAGAATTTTGAGACGGGATCAGTCAACAATATTTTTTAATAAAATAAATAAATAATTACTTTACATCCGCAGACTCACCCTAGGGTTACATGTGACTCTAACCTTCCATACTTTGCATACACGGCCATGCATCCAAAATCAAAAGGAATATTTGTCTAATATATTAAACTTGCTACTAAATCCAAATGCATGACATGTACATGTGTCAAAACAAGAACCATGAGAACAAGAGCCCTCCAATTGGTTCAAAACTTCAGTTGCTATTCATCTTTTGATTCCACCAAAACCTAAAAGTCAAAGTGACCTAGCTAGCTAGCAAGCTTCATTCATCACCAGCTGGATCATGGATGTCTTTATATATTTTACTTTAAATTGTTTTTTTTTTTTACATGCACTTTGTTTGTTTTTGGTTTTTGTGTTGTGTTGTAAGCTTGACGTGGTATAAGTCACAGTCACTAATTTAAGTGCAAGTCGACAATTAAGCTTGGTTAGGAATTAAATCATGAATAGACATCGCACCATAACATGATAATATTAATTAAACAAAACAAATTAAGTATAGGTTTAATTAGTTCATGATCACTAGCTAGTTTAAGAAGAACCTTTTTGTTGATGCAATAAAATTCGATCTCATTGTTAAGGAAACCCTAACTATAGAAAAGCAGACAAAAAAAAAGAGTAATTAACTAGCTAAAGAGAATAAGTAATAAAAGAGAACAATTAACTAGTTCAATTTTTCAATCCCACTCAAATTAGATGCACACTAATTAATTTGTTAAGTGCAGGTTAGGGTTATAATGTTGGTCAAACTGATCAATAAGCAAAGAAGCACCTCCAACGATCAATCACTATTTTCGTTCAGCAATCTCTTATCTGGCATGATTTTTATGGTCATTGGAAGTTCCAATAATCATAGAAAAAGGATTTTTTTTAGGTAAAACTATCGATGGAAGAATTGTATTAATAAAAAAATTCTTTTGAGGAAGGTATACATATATAGTCCCATGGAAAGATGAAAGATGAAACCCTTACAACCCAATATATAAAGATCACGAGCCACTTTATTCATTATCAATTAGTTTTGAGTTGGATACCCACAAACCTAATACCTCTAACCTAGCACGTTATTTTTTTTTTGTAATATTTTTACATTTGCAAAAATATTTTTGCACAAATAAACAGACTACTACTTTGACAAAAAAAAAGATATGCAAAAATATTTTTACATTTTGAAAACAGAAAACTAGGTTCTTAACTAATTTGTATCCAAATTCGTAATTATTATTTTTAGATGCACATTAACTTGTTAAGTGGAGGTTAGGGCTATCATGTTGCATGTTGTCAACCTGATCAATTAACAAAGAAGCACCTCCAACGGTTAATCGCTATTTTCGTTCAACAAACTCTCATTTGACATGATTTTTATAGTCAGCACTTCTTGTTGAGAATAGTCTCATATGGAAAGATGAATAAAGATAAAGCCGCTTGCAACCTAATATATAAAGATTTTAGTCCACTCTTCGTTACAATTGATTTTGGGTTGGATGCCCACAAATCTAATACCTCCAACCCTCCTAAAGAACCACAAAGGTATCATTTTCATGTAATATGATTCATACTTCCTTCGCCTCTAAAAACCAAACTAGAATTGAACCATCATGTTCACCTGGTCATTGCCGAACAAGGCACCTATCTAGCTTGTTAAGCCGCATCTACATAAAGAACGAACTCAGTATATATCTTTTTCTCTTTTAAAACCCTAGAAATTAATTAAGGTACGTAGAGTGTGTTAGGTCTGTGGAGGACGATATCTTCCACTGGTTTACTTTTAGTTTTAAAGGAACTAGCAGTTTTAGTTTTAAAGGGACATTGGTCTGTAACTGATCTTCAACTAGTTTTCTCTCTACTAGATTTTGTTGATAGCATTGAGAATAGTCTCACACGGGAAAATGAAAGCCGATTCTAGCCGGACTTTTCCACTCATTGTTAATTTGTATCGAGTTGGATGTCCATAAATTTAATATGGTATCAGACAAGCCACGTGTGATAGGCTAGAAGGCCACACGTTTTCCATGTCATCTAATAGATACCAAATAACATGCTCAAATAATACCACACGTGAAGGAGTATTTTGAGAGTAGGCTCACATGAGAAGATGAAAGCTGATTATGAGACTCTCTACTTAATTATTGACAATTAGTTTTGAGTTGGATGCCCTCAAACTTAATAGTTCGAAGTGGTAGAGCCGAACTTGTACATGGGTGAGAAATAAGGGGTTAGGTTATTTTTGCTATGTTAATAAGCGGAATTGGTCAAGGGTTGACTGTCCAGAGATAGCCTCAATCTTGTTAGTCAGTTGCCCTTGTCCAATTTCACTAGCACTTAAAATTTGAGTTCCCCTGGTCCTTTTTTTTGTTTTCGATATGGGCTCTGCTCCTAAAATTTAATTAACTAGCCTCATATCCCGTGCAAGGCACGGGGCTTCTTTTAAAAAAAAATTAAATTTTTTTATTAAATAATTAGAAAATTTGGTTATTATTGATTGGGTCATATGTTTATAATGTAGGTTTTTTTAACCCACACTTAAGATAGAGGGCTTTGTTAAACCAATAATAGATAATTGATTGGGTCATATGTTTATAATGTAGGTTTTTTTAACCCACACTTAAGAGAGAGGGTTTTGTTAACCCAAGACTTTTCTTATAGTATATTATAATTGATAAGTAAAGATATTGTACTATGGTTTATTGCGCAACTATTTTTATGAAGGTGACGTGGAATCAAATTTTAAAATTAAGTGAAGCCAAACCACAAAACAAACTTCTTTTTTAGGGCCACATAGCAATATTTAGATTCTTTTTGCAAGGGCCACAAAAAAAACTTCCTTTTGCAAATATAGAATCGTGGGAGAGAGGGTGGTTTAAGAAGTTTTGAGAAAAAAAAAAAGGAATGAAGAGAGATTTTACGAGAATACCATTTTATATTTTTTCTAAACACCCCTTGTGTCAAATGTTTATTGTTTGTGAATTTTTTAAACCCTTGTGACTTTTTTTTCCTTAAAAAACAGCCCTTCCTACCCGACACAATAACAACGACTTAAAGTCAAGCCTCATTAAAATAGTAAAGATAAAAACTACATTCATATTTATTTATTAGTGTGGAGTGGTGATGTACATATCTATGTGTAGCCTCAATGTGGCTACGGTATTAATTTTATGTGAGAACGGTCTCCTTACCAGATAGATCATTAATTATATTCCAAAACCTAACCCATTCTCCCCTTCACAGTTCATTCAAATCATCTCCTAGAAAATGGCAAAGATTAATTAGGCATCTTTTGCTACTTTTGATTTCTAAACTTTTGACTGAATTTTAAGATTTTGTAAATCCCAAAGGGAGGGAGGTAACTATTGAACTCTAACCTCACAAATTAAAGGTTATGAGTTTAATTTCTCAAGGGGCCAGCCACAAGAACCAATTGATATATGGCAAGCTTAACACAATGCAAATTGTGTATAACCATGAGGATTTAGCCGTGGTGCTCTAAGAAGTACGAATATCTTATGTCTCAATTTTTATTTACTTTTTAATAATAGAGATGTTCAGGCCTCTTCGAGCACCCAATTAATCCTTGAAAGTAGTCTATCGAGCAAATCTAGCTAAAGAATAAATTCCATGACGCTGGCCAAGGGGATCGAGTTGAAATTTGATAAAATCACTACTTAGAGGTCGATTTTCACTTAAAACTAGTGTTTTTTTTTAATTAAGCAAGCTCTTTAAACTTTTACTAATCCAATAGGGAATAAAGCTTGAATGTTCCATTTAATTTAATTATTTTCTCTTGTACTCTTCATCTGTTCAAGTCAATTTCAGATCCTAATTTCAGTTCTACCAAACAATATTACGTTAGTGTACCAAAGTACGTTGTGGATGAGAAAGACAGTGAAAGAAAGATAAAACCTACAAAACCCTAAACCCACAACTTGACAAAACCCTAGACCCACAATTTTTTTGTCTAACCAAAGAAAATTAGCTAAATCCATGCATAAGTCCAACCAAGATAGGACGCAACTGCACCATTGAATTGGCTCTTTCCTCAAAGGAGCATAATCTTCTCATGCCATAAAAAAGTAAAAAAAACAAAACCCTAACAATCAGAATATATTTAGTGGTGCATGTGTATTCAAGCTTGGAAGGCAAAAAAGAATTGGAAATAATAAAACTAAATTGCATCAATTAGGGTATTTATTCTATATGCCCTAAAACCCCACTCAAAATGCTCATCTTTCTTTGTTTTCTAGGATCAGAATATGTAACAATCGGTCATAATCTTAATGCAATAATCATGAGAGTCCTCTTGCAAGAAAGTTTTGAGCATGCTGGGGTGGAATAATCCATGGACCTCATTCTATATTCTAGAGATTATCTAAATATTTTAAACATATTGAACACTGTCTGACACAGATTATCATCTGAAGAAAAGGATTGCTAACACCACCACCAACAATTTGGTGAAAAAGCACAACACTGAAATGCTACAGGCACCTCGGATTTGTACACAAAATCATACCCGGGGTCTAATTTGGGTCTAATTTGAGTCTAACTTGGTCTAACGTAGGTCTAATTTTGGTCTAATTTGAATAAAATAATCAGAGGTATTAGCAAAGGTGCAAATCCAAGGTGCTTGTAGCATTTTCCCGTTTTCAAATATATGCACAAGCTAGCTAGCTGGGACCCAAGAAAAGTTCAGGTCAGTAATTCCAGCAAGCAGGAATAGGGTTACAACCCAACTCCAGGTCTCTCCTTAATTTGCATGCCATGTGGCACACTATTTTGGATCCATTAATAACTGGTACATAATTAAAAAGAAAATCGATCAATTAGTAGTGGTAGATGGACCACATATTTTTACCATATTATGTGGTAGCTGATGTATAAATACAACGTTAGTTAACATACGATCAATTATAGTTGAATATTATATTTTGAGTGCTATTTTATGCATCCACTTTACTAGTGGGTCTACAATACACGTACGTTCATCGTCCCATCGTCAGGTGTTATAAAATTAACCTTCCTTCCATTGACCGTATAATACTTGACGATCGGATGACAAAGGGTATCGTGCACCCACTTGCACCATCTTGGTACAAAACAACATTTCAACGTCTGATTGTTTGAGTGACATCTCCACGTCGTGTAGATTAATATTATCCCTTAAATCATCTCCATGTCGGTTGTCAGTGTGCATAAAATATTATTCTTATATTTGATTTACATTTGTATGTGAGCTCCGGTAGGGAAGATCGAAGGACTGGTCGATTTTTTTGTGAAAATGATCTCCTCATTATATAGATCAAATTCAACTTTTGAATAATCTACAAGTATATCATTCTTGATACAAATCCAACGTAAAGAATAAGTCTAGCGTAAAAAACACATACGACGCATGCACGTGCGAAGAATCAAGGTTTACGTTGGAGGCCAGGAGTCGGGTTGTAATCCTACTCCCGGAGGTACACGCGGAATTTACACTTGACGGAAACTTGTGTGTTCCATCATTGATTAAATACGTACAAGGCATCATAGAATCATATACTTTCCATAATAATTAAATGTTCATCAACAAGCTTCTAAAGTCGATCTTAATTAATAAACCAGAACTCATTATCTTGTTTACTACTTATATATAACTTGTTAGCTAGATTGATGAATTATATGTTCAAAAACTACTAGCTTCTTCTTCTACTACTAACTACTAATAAGCATTCAAAACCCTAATTTAGTTTCTAGCTAGTTATTGAAGTAGAAAACAAAACCAGCTAGCCAAAAAAAAAAAAACAAGAAAATGATGATAGGATGGGCTGATATTTACAAGGTTGTAGTAGCCATGACACCTCTATATGTTGCATTGATTCTAGGGTTTGGTTCTGTGAAATGGTGGAAAATATTTAACCGGGAGCAATGCGACGCCATTAACCGATTCGTTTGTTTCTTCACTCTTCCTTTCTTCACTTTCGAATTCGCTGCTCATGTCGATCCTTTCGATTGGAATTACAAATTTATCGGTGCCGACGCCATATCGAAAGTCATAATTGTTATTGTTTTAGCTGCATGGGCTAAGTGTAGTAGCAAAGGAAGTTATTGTTGGTCTATAACAAGCTTTTCTTTGGCTACTTTAACCAACTCTTTGGTTGTAGGGGTACCCATGTTTAAGGCCATGTATGGTGAACATGGAGTGAATCTTGTGGTGCAGAGTTCTGTAGTTCAAGGGATTGTTTGGTTGACGATTCTTTTGTTCGTTTTAGAGTTTCGTAAGGCGAGAAGCGACGGTTCTTCGACGATAACCAGCGTCGATTCGCATATGATAAAAGACTTGGAAGGAAATGAAAAAACTGTAGCTATAACTACTATTACCAGACCTTCATTTCTGTCTATGATGAAGATTGTTTGGCTAAAACTTGCTCTTAATCCAAACACTTATGCTAGTATCATTGGCATCATTTGGGCTTTTATCTCAAATAGGTATATTTATTAATTATTATTATTATTATTATTATTATTATTATTATTATTATTTTTGTTATTATTATTATCAATAGTTGGTGATTTTTTATTTTTTTTATCAATAGTTGGTGAATTTTTTTTAATAATTTGAACATGTATAAATTAACAGGTGGCATTTTGAAATGCCAAGTATCATGGAAGGATCAATATTGATCATGTCAAAAGCAGGAATCGGTTCAGCCATGTTTAGTATGGGTGAGAAAGAAGGGANATTATTATCAATAGTTGGTGATTTTTTATTTTTTTTATCAATAGTTGGTGAATTTTTTTTAATAATTTGAACATGTATAAATTAACAGGTGGCATCTCTCTCCTTTATTATTTTCATGTATAAGGGTGCTCATTGCTAATATTTAGGAGAGGAATTTGATGGTGTAATTAGTTGCTGAGTTTTTATGTACTAAGTTATATACTAACTAGGGCTTAATTTTGATTAAATTGTTTGTTTACGTACAGGACTTTTCGTCGCACTGCAGGAAAAGATTCTTGCATGCGGGACGAGCTTGACGGTGTTCGGTATGATTTTGAGGTTTATCGCAGGACCAGCTGCCATGGCAATCGGCTCTATCGCCGTCGGTCTGCATGGTGATGTCCTACGTGTAGCCATCATCCAGGTGATCTAGCTCATCATCGATCATAATCTTAATTAACTGCTTTATTACTAATGACCATTAAAAATCATTGATTATGTATTAATTAGTTAATTAGGGTTTTGTTAATTTGTTATATATTGATGCAGGCAGCATTACCACAATCAATCACGTCGTTCATCTATGCCAAAGAATATGGATTGCATGCAGACGTGCTTAGCACTGCGTAAGTTAATTGTTTTTAATTAATTAATTAAGTACTTATTTTTTAACTTTTTCATGACTATATATAATATATAATTTAAAATAATTAATCTAAACCCATGCGTTACATGTCATTTTCGAATTATCTTGGAATCACCATTAATTAATTAAATTAAACTGCTAAGCTTACTTTCCGGTTTTACTTTTTTGTTTTCACTTTTCTATTACATAAATTATAATAAGATTTACAAAATGAATTTTGTACTTAGAGAGAAATTTATACAATATATTAATGGTTTGTTTGAATGAGGATTTTAAGTAGGAATTTTGTGGGATCAGAGATTTGGTGGAAAACTAGTTAGACATCATGTTACAAATTTAACTAGTTTTCCACCAAAATTCTGGTTCCTTCAAAATTTCTACTTAAAATCCCTCGTCCAAACAAATCATAAGCCAACTATTAAAACATAGTTTTCTTTACTTTTGTTCCTTGTATCTAAATATTTATATTGAACTTCATATTAACCCCTAACCTAAACCCTAATGGAAAGCGTGTGTACCAGGAATGCGTCGTCTTTGAATTGATACACCACTAATGATTCCTATTTTCGAGGGCTATATGAATTGTCCTGAAAGGGATTTTTTTTTATATCTAAGGTGTGAAAGGGATTTTTTTTTTTTTGGAATATCTAAGGTGTCTGGATCACCAGTCTACCACAACCAGATCAGAATTTAATAAGAGTGACCGTCCCGAGGTTTGAACTCATTACACCCATGTTAATCCTGAAAGATAATATGTGAACCGTAAAACTAGGTCACCAAATCGAGTACGTCTAACATTACTCTTTTTTAAAAGTTTGAAAGGAGAGTTTATATTTTAGGGTTTGGTGATGGAGTTGTTTGGTGATGGATTTGACCTAGTATCGAAGTTTAAGACCCAAAAGCAACTAAAGCGACAGAAAATTGTAAAGTTTAGGCTTTAACTATCTAGAATAGCAATCAACAATAACTTTATAGTCTGTTTGGACAAGGGATTTGGGGGAGGGATTTTGTGGGGACTAGGGATTTGGTGGAAAAATCATGTTATATTTTTCTTCAAAATCTCTGGTCCCCCTAAAATTCCTCCCTAAAATCCCTTGTCCAAACAGACTATTAGCAGAATTTGTTGTTTTTGAGGATGATTTGCTCTATTTTTAGGATGATTCTAACATTTGTTTTGTTTTGTTTTGCTTTGCAGGGTGATATTTGGGTTGATGGTTTCCTTGCCTGTCTTGATTGGTTACTATATAGCTTTAGGGTTTTTGAACTGACCCCCTCTACTTTTTTTCTTGTTTGGTTCTTTTTTTTTGGGGGGATTTTGTTTTCTTCAAGTTTTGGGTCTACTTATGAGTCTGAATCCATTTGTGGTTGGATCATTTCCATTGCTGTTGAGATGATGTTAATTCTAGAGCCCTAAAAATACATATATTATGTCTCCATTGGAAGAAACAAAAAAACTATCTAGAGCTCATAGGTTTTGGGGATCAAACCATTTTGCTGGGATTAATGTTTATGTATCATCTTTGAATTCACTCTTTAACGGTTGTTAACTATTATCTCTAAAAAAAAGTTGTTAATTGGACATTTTCACCCAGATTATTCTTACATCCCTCTTACACCGCTTCTGTCGGGCTGCAAAGTCTGAATTCATGTGAGGATTATCTACATCACAAGAAATCAGCCTTTGAATCATTTCCAAGTAAGCCCATAGGCGGCTGTAAATGGAGTGTAAGGATAAGTTGGGTGTAATAGGTAACCAGACCCAACGGTTAACCCGTTATCAGGTCGAGTTCGGATAGGAGATCAGGTCCAAGCACTCAGTTACAGCCATATCCATCACCAAACACCTCTCAAATACTGACCCATATGGATGGATGTTTCAAAAGAGAAGGAAAATGGAAAATAAGACATGACAGTCAGACTCAGTAAGCAGCTGATCAAAACTTATGAGCTAACAAACTCATTACAGATGAAGGTTTAAAACCCAAAATGTCAGCAGGAAAACCAATTTTCGAACGTAAACTTCTTGAGATCCCATGGCAGAATGCAAAAGGACGTTAACACCCTTTTCTAATAACTCGTGCAATAATCCTTCCAAGTTCTTCACCGCAGTCCTCCTGTACATGATGCCCTGCCTGCAAAACCCAACCAATTTAACTGCATTTGAGTTCACCTTAACCAAAATCCAAATATACCATTCATTAGAAAAATAACTGACAATTCTGATTACACATTTTGCTTATATGAAACGAATAAGGCTGGCTAATTTCGGAAATTAATTTGGCAAAATGGTCTAAACATAACTTTCAAGTTTTTGCACTATATAGATTACATTTGGTTGCCAATTTCCAGGTTGGATTCTTCTATATTCAAGATGTTTTGTTTGTTCTTTTTGATCGATTAGCAAGCAAGAATATTAAATCTTAAAATTGAATTATTAACTATTGGAGAGAACAGCTACATACCAAGGGAAGCTCCACCAGTTCATGTTTTAAACCTTTGCAGAACTCTTCAACACCATCATAACTCAACCAGCGGTCTCTTTGACCCCAACATACCATTGTGTTAACTTTCCAATTATCACTGGATAATGTTGTCCTCATTAGTTTAACATAGCCCTGCACGATAAGGTTGCACAGCAGATGATGCATAATATGGATTAGTATTCCCTTTCCGAGGTTAAACTACTTCAGCTTCTCTGAAGTAAAAAGTTAAAAAAGTTCAAACATTTATTAAAACTTTGATACTGGTCATCAGTATGACACCAGAGAATTATACATATAGTTCAACACAATATGGAATCACATTATAATATCATGTCCACATAACTACTATAGAGACAATGAAAGATAAGGCATCCCTTCTAGTTGTTATATCAGTTCGATTAAGTGAAGGAAATCCTCAAGTTTGATTGGTTTGTTTGATAATGACATTAGTTAATTTCTTTTTTTTTTCTTGAAAAACACAATTCAGAACAACCTATCATAGATGTGGGTTATGGGTGAACAAAGATTAACAGTATATGGAAACCAATACTTGAATTTTGAGGACCAGCTACCCTTCTGGGTGATATTTGATTAGGATGGTATGGCTGAGTTATCATTGTACACTGAATTTGGAATCCCCAAGTAAAAAATGAAGTGATCCTTGTAGTCAGATTATACTGCTTATGAACGAAGATTGAACATGGAAACAGAGACTAGAATGTAATAACTATGTATAAAGGTAAAATAAAGTGAGAAAATGTTTGAAATTTTAGATTAGCAGAAAATCTGAAAGGCAAAACCTAGTTAATTCTTATCGAATAACAAATAGGCAAAAGCTCAGCAAAGCATGAGAAAGAAAATTACCTTCAGATCCTTCTTCATGGCCCTGGTTAATGCGTTCAAAGCAAAACCTGAAGAACCAGATGTGAGGTAAGGTCTTCTATAAACCATTGCATCTTCTTCTTTCATTTTGTAAGGCCCGCAGCTTGTCAAGGCTTTATCACTGGCTCTGAGAGGATCCTGAAGTGTTGGGCACCACTTCATATTCATAAACCCAATAATACTTCCAGGCATATAAAATGAACAATCAGCTAGATTTTAGCCGCTGTAGGTGATACACAATCAAGAATCTTCTAACCTGTGAGAAAATTTCACCCAACAAAAAGTTGCTGAATATGGAAAGTGTTGATGGGAGGTTTCCATGCTTCTCTGTCAGCTTTAACATAAACAGGAAAAAAAAAAAGTCAGATTTGATTCTTGAAACCTAAAGATCGATTTCTTCCATAGTATTCACCAATCCGGATTTTTTTTCATAGAAAGCATAAAAGAACCTAGCATCATCCTATCTGGTATAAACTATAAAATTCAATTGTATAGTACATTCTCGCACATGGAATACTAAAATAAATTGATTGGCATGGATGCAAACAACTAATGATTTATCTTCAGAAAATCCTTACCGGAGGATTAACAAGGATAAGATTATTCAGCTTTTCTTGATGATTGCTAGCATATTTGACAACAATTGGAGCAAAGTAGCCCTGCAAAATATTAAATCAAAAGATTATCTTTTCGATTACATGTCACACTTTAAAGTAGTGATCTGTGAAACTATATGATTGCATTCAGCAAGATCTCTGGTGTACCTGAACAATGAGGGAAAACTTGTCCAGGTCAAGCTCGTTAATAAGAGATTCCAAGGATGACACATATTCTGTGAATCATAACAAAACTTCCATATGAGCGAATCATTTCAGATATTTCAGAACATATGGTAAAACAAATCAAAAAATTCTCTTTAACGTCTTGACCCATTACCATCCAAAGTGTAGTCAAAACCATATCTTGGTTGAGGCTTATCTGAAAATCCAAAACCTGAATGACAAGTAAAAGTTTTTACCTGTTAGATTTTAATAGCAGAATCCTGATTTGCACAAACAGATGCACACGAAGTTCCCAATATTGATACCTCACGTACCAAAAGGGAAAGAAGATATGTTTCGAAAACCTGCTTCATTTTCTTAAGAATAACATTTTTTACTGAATAGAAGAGAAAAACAACAAAGATATTGCTCATATATAGATATACCATGCTCTCAAGATTTTATCTCATCCCAATGAATCAGCAAACTCAGAAACTCCCAAAGAAACATGCCTAATGGAGAAGTAAAAATGAATTCCCCACCAGAAATAGTTCTGCACTAAGTCATTGGAACTAACAACAGGAAACAGTGGCACTTCTCCGCTACCAAACTTATCGAAATTGATAATTACCATTAATGGACTGTCTGCCATGTTGAAGAGCATGTCTTGTCAATGTTTCTTTGTAAGAAAACAGAAGATAACCTTTTGTCATGCTTTCACAATATGGCATCATGGAGAAGAGCTTGTCTTGATCCAAAATAAGCATCCAAGTACATTACAAAAGCCCATCATCTACTCCAAAAATCGTCTTAGTTCCATTAGCATTGCACAAAAAAGTACTAATGGATCTGTCACAATCGTCTGGGAACTGATTTACTATTTGCTACAAAAGCATGGAATTGATGCTCCTCATGGCACTCACATGTAAACACATTATTTGGTCATAACTTTCTCTGCTTCAATATTAACTGACCCAGTTCCTAACTAGCCTATCCTCCATTTTGAACTTAACATACTACAAAAAATTATTCAAGTTCCTTAACTTCACACCGAACCTCCATAACTTATGTGTATATGCAATAGTCTACAATACATCTTTACTATTTGTTGTCCTTGCTAAATTATTCTCTTCATATCAAGCCATTATGCTCCATGAATTTCCACATCCACCTACAAAGAGAGCTTCTAGGACATCTAACCATCTTCCACTTATCCTTAGAGCTGTCTAGTGTTCCAAGAAAAAATAGTAAATGATTTTATGCAACCCTTTTGCGATCAATTTAAACAACTTGAAAGGGAAACTTTTATTAAAGGGTAGGGTCAAACGTATGCTTTCAGTTTGTCCCATAAGAACCCTCCGCCTAGATGATGAGATTGAAAAATACCTCTTTCAAAAGCAAACCTCTCAAATCGTTAAAGTAGAAGATCACAAATCCTCTTGGACAATGATTCTTCTATTCGGAAGATATATTATGGTCCAATGACTCCAATCAGCATCATAAATTTTATAAGTGACTTCTCTCTCATCTGCTCGTTCACCTAAAGGAGATACAATAAAGAAAAACTGCTTCGTTCTATGCCATGAAAGCACAAAGGTCTTGCAATTAACATTAAATAATTAAAGGTCCTCCATATGTAGAAGGGGATTTGGTAACTCGTTAACGGGAGCTCCTTTAAGCTTACTCAATAACATTCATGAAATTAGAGAAGTAGTTGTCATTTTTGGCCATTCCTTTAATCATACACCAGATGAGCAAATGAGATTTCAACCTTTATCTAGGAAGAGTTAAGCACCTTATTTGACCATTCGGCATCGCTTCACTTTTTCCTAACTTGACTGTCTTTTCATTTTTTTCCTTTCCTTTTTTTACAAATCTAACATCCAAATAAAGATTAGAAATGATTTGAAACACAAACAAAGATTATTAACGGTAGATATACTTTAATGTACAAAACCATATAAAGTGGCAAACAACCATTATGTTAGCTTGAGATTACCTAACCAATCAAAAGTGATGACGTGATAATCTTTGGAAAGTACAGGGAGAACTTTGCGATAAGAATATGCCTGTTAAAACCATCAAAATGAGACACTTTACATGAGAGGGGTTTACTCTGATTTCATCCACCAAACCCAAGAAAAATCAATGTCAACAATCAATTTTCCTTAAATGGTTGAAAAAAGAAGTAAACAACCAAATGAATAACGATTCATTCGAAGTAATAAGCCATGTGAGAATCCTAATGAATGGTATATTTAATTTAACAAAACCGAAATCATTAACAGACTACATCTGTGTATAATTACCAAGCAATGGATTTAGGACCCATCCATGAAAAACTAAAGACCATGGCAATAAAGTTCTCTTAAATATAAGAGATTACCAAATCATGAATGATCCTCACCTGTGAAGGAAAACCATGAATTAAAACAACTGAAGGATTAGCAGCATTTCCACTTTCAACGCAAAACCATCTATTGCACAAAAGCACGGATATATAGCATGTTTCAATTGGTAAACCCTGCAAATCAACCATTCTTAAATTCTGTATACCATGGAAACCTAAGGCTAAAAAGATACCAAGATAACAGGCTTGTAGGCTTCCTAGATGTTACTCCAGAATACCTGGTAACCTCATAATCCATAGACTTCTGAATTCACCTGAAAACATCAGTGGAAGCTTGAGAACTGCCACCCATTGTAAGTCCAAAAATTGGGTCCTTTGCTTTCTCACCAGTCCCAAAAACAGGATGGGCTTTTACCTAAAACGTCAACAAACAAAGATGATCTAATTCAGATTTTGGGGGGAAAGCACTATGCAAGAAACACACCCAAGTATATCATACAAGCATCAAAAGACATGTATATGAGGCAAGAACCAAAAAAAAAAAAACAGAGAGAGACTGCAAATGTTTGATTTGTGAACAGATCACATTAACTCTCTTTTTTTCCAATAGGTAAGATCCCATTAACATGAAACTCCATTTTTCAAAGTTCAGGGTTTACAGTTTGTTAGTTTCCTATTAGTGCTTTGGTAGTTTCCTAGTACATCTCACAAGATATTTTATTAGGGAGCCAGGCCAAGGGGGAGCTAACTGGTGGTCACTGACCAATGTGTAACTGAATTTTACTTATTAAATGATTATTTTAACAATGTATTGTTAGTTTGGTCATTCAGGGTCACAGCTCTTCAAATAGCTTAACCCATGACCTCCCCAAAAGAAAGGTCCACTTGAAGATCAATCACAAAAACTAAAAAAAAAAAAAAGGGGGGGTATTGATTTAATGCCAGTGAAAATAAACATCCTAAACACATCTGAATACTAGAAGAAAAGTATCCAGAACTATCAAGATAAACCAGATGACATTCAAGATTGAAATGTTAGACCCTTCCAATTGTAAAGCATCAAATGCACGCTAGTTCAAATATCCTTGCAATCTAATGTGTATCTCTACAAATTATACAATCAAATAGAGTCTGCCTATGTTGTTGACATTCGGTCTACCCTAACAAGCCCCAGATAAGAGTACTCACATATTTTCCTTGTTTAAACCATTCATCAGATCGACTTGGCCCATCCGAAAATTTACCTGTTCATAATCACTCAATTTGCAGGTAAAATATCCAAATTATTACAATTCAAACTGAAAAAATTTCGAAAGTAAACTTCCTGAAAACTCTAAGAAAAAACAGCAAAATAATGCTCTTTATTTGGAGTTGTTTACATTTCGTTTATTTGATTCCACAAATTGAGAACAAAATGAAAACTTACCACCACTGAAAGAAAATCCATCACCGATAGAAACAGGAGCATCTATCAGATAATCCTGTCAAATCAAAGAGTAAAATTTGATTGAATCTATTAGGGTTTCTGAAGATATCAATTAATTCAAGTGGTAGTACTAAAAAAACAAATAAAAAATACCTCCTCGCGATCAGCACTCGATCTGGAACAAAATTTAAACTTTCTTCTCTCTAGAATTCGACCGGTGAAATTGAGCTTGGGTTTGAGTGAGTGAATTCCGAAACGAGAATCGAGAAATGATTGAGACCGTTGATGAGGAAGAAAAGAGATGTTGGCTTGGATGGCCATGGGAGTCTGAATGAGAAGCTCTGCAAAATCCAGAGAGGAGAGAATGTTTGGAACTGAAAAAGGATTTCATGGTTAGGGTTTTAGGGTTAGGGCTTTTTTGGAGATAGGGTTTCTCTGGTTCTCAGTTGTTCTTCATTTTCTTTTTCTTTTTTCATATTTTCGGTAGTTCAAACGAGTTATTGGTGGGAGGTTGAGAAGACGTTACGGATATTGGAATTTCGAGTCATGATCCGGTGTGTCATATACCATCGTTATGAACTGTGCTCCTTTACCGGGAACCGAACTGAATCAGAAACGATTTTCCCAGTACTGATTCCATATAATTCAGTACCGTCACTGGAACCACTAGGAACCGGAACCATGAGTGTTATAACTAATCTAGGTTAAGGGTACTTCGATAATTGATATCGGATGGGACCGATAGGACCTTAGTAATTAGAACCATTGTAAAGTGGTGATGCTTCAGCTCTGAATGCTCCCGCATTTCTGCTGTAGAACCTCGCACTCCCATTCTAACCCATGCTCTGGTGCTCTTGCTCCGGAAGCATTTTAAAACTTAGGATATTTTTTAATAGACCGATCCAGCGCTCTCGCTCTCGTTCCTACTCCACACTCTAATTACTTAATGGGACAGTCAATCGGGCCAAGAACTATTCCGTTTGTTTTGGGGGTTCTAGAATAGGAACCATAATTGAAAATTTTATATTACTATTAACATTTTTGTCTTATAATAAAAGTTAAATATCTGCTGTAATCAGAACCATATTACCTGAGCACCGATTGAAATCAGAATTATATCAGTTCTAAATCTTCTGATTCCACCTATTTGAATACCAAAAATCCGAACCACATTATCTGAGAATAGATTCAAATCAGAATTATATCAATTATGAATCTTCTGAATCCACCTATTTGAAAACAAGAACCAGAAACCTCCTATTTGAAAACCAAAACCAGAACTGACTAATTAGTTTCTGGTTCCAAACCACATTATCTGAGAGCTCAGAAGATTATGCGGTTGGGAGGCCATTTATTACAGGCAAGAACAGTTTCTCAGCCTCCTTTTTGAGGTACAGTGAATGAGCTTACACTAATTTTTTTCCAACTCCATTCAATGGAACTCCAAATGATATCCTTCAGAAACTAAACTGTTTCGGAGGAAGCTTTGTTAGGATTTTCTCCTTGAAATCAAAACAAATATACAAATCTGTCAGATGGAAATTCTGTAAACAGATCTCAGTGAAAAATAGATTTAACAATATTGATCAAATATCAAAGGTTATGTCTAAAAAAAAAGAAAATATAACATCAAAACTGACTAAAGTTTGAGTCATCTACAAAGCCAAATGGATTTCATTATTTGTAAAGAATGGAATGTTATAATTACAAGCATTATACATTATACATAAGAATCTCAACTAAGCTCGAACCTGCGCCAAAGGTATAAGCCACGCACAGCATCCCCCACATCGGCGAACAAAAAATATCCAACCTCGGGGTTGTTTCTTTCTTTTACACTGACCCCTTTTTTTCATAATCAGATTGTCCTCTAATTTCTTGCAGTTGATAAGATCCTTTTGAATATATATTAACTGGTTCTACTCTTGTTTGCTGGTTGTTGAAACGGGTCGATCCAACATTGATCATCCTCTACAGCTTTTTTCCATCTCTTCTTGAAGATCTCCAATTCAATATATGATCGTCTCCTCACCTGCACCAAATGAAAAGAAAAGAGAATGCTTACATGGTGTCCCCAAAGATCATATATGTATTTTCATAGAAGGAATGGACCTTGAAGTCTTCAAAATGTTTAGAAGAAGCATAACTAATCGCAAGTTCCAATTTTCTTCACATTCTATTGACACGGGTGAACAAAACCCAAGACTTTGATTGGTTATTCTAAATCATTGTTTTCAAGATACCAACCACCAAGGTTGTGGGTTTTGTTCACCCACATTAAGAATGGGAAAACAAAATTGAACTCCGAATCACGATGGCATGTTGAGGTATGAGGCACTCCCACCTAGTCCAGAGTGTGATTTTCTACCCACATTTAACGTGGGAAAACAAGGCCCCACCATGTGATCAGAGGGGACTCAAACAGCCAACTCCACCATCCTACTGAAGTCCCCACCAATCACATTGATAAGGGTCTTCTTGACCCATGTTACACATGGGTTAACAAAATCGAACTCCCTAGACAAGGTGGTGAACTGCTGGTACGTCCCTGAACCTCAACAAAGTCAGGTCACAATCAGAGGACAATTATCAGTCTGTTAATTATTATGTACTCTGTAAACTGCATTTGAGAAGTAGATAAAGAAAAAGGTTAGCTTTCAACTAGCCTACTGCACATGACCAAGAAAACTGCTGTAAGATAATAGCCGACTTACGTTAGATCTATCATCATATCCATGGAACACAATTGGTGCCTGCATATTCAAATATTATGAACGTTTCAGATGGAGGGACAGAAAATGAGATAGGAACTAGGAAGGATGATAGGTTCAGAATCATACTGCTGCTCTCAAGGTCGATGAGTTTTTAGTTTGAGAAGCATGGCCCTGCGTTTCAGAATTTGACTGCATGAATCAGCAGAGTTATCAATTGAGTAAGAAAATCAAATATCCAGAAAAACAAATTAAAGGAGTCCAAACGGACAGGGTAATCTATTTATGAATAATTTTTTACTCGCAAAAGAAAAAGATGTGTATTCTTCTTGTCCTTCTCTTGATAATTCTTATCAATCCCCCCTTATTCTACCATGTATCAGGTCCAACATGAGAAGGGGTTATGAGTATGGTCGGTAGAGAAAGACTCAGCTATGGCTTAATCATACCAAACAATTTAAACAAATGACTAGAAAAGCATTAAGGCATTTTAAAACTTTGAAGAAAAATAAAAGTACAAATGTATTATAATTTTCAAGTATATGATCTTGTCCTAGTATCTTAAAACAAGGGCATCAAACAAGTCTGACACTTGTTTAGAATAAAAAGCCACTCGCTGATTTTTATGTATGATATAAAATAAGTTCGAAGTAATGAAATTTAACTTTTTATTATTTCAGAAATCCTAGCTTAAATTTTACTAAAAAATAGTTTTATTGATTGAAAATGGTTTTAACTATAAATAAATAAAAACATGTAAAATCAGTCCAGTCGGACGAATTTCCATTGAAACGGCAGATTTTGCCAACCACGTATTGGATGGTAAACAAGAGAGTTTCTAAGGAAGGAGAACAGCAACAACCATCCAAAGATTATGATACTAAATGGAGACATGATGTACCACACTTATCTAGAATAACTTACCATTTTTCTGAGTATATTGAAAACCAAAAGAATATACAGTACAGTGGTTATGTGCGGGCACTAAATCATCTAGAAAAAATTTATACGAATTTAACCATCAAAGCAGAACTATCCTAATAATACATTATGCATAGTAAATCAGATAAATGTATTGTAGAAATATTTCTCTTTTTCTTTTTGTTATTTCTTCAATGTCACTTCAGGCCATGCTGTAACTTGCTCTCTGAAACTTAGAATAATGATATTAGATAATGATATATAAACAATACATGCTTATCAAAATAAAAGTTACACATACTAGTACACCATTTAGCCCTTAAGAATTAGAAAGATGTAGCATAAGCATACCTAATATGACACAGCAAAATATTGTAGCAACAAACAGTTAAAAGAGATGTGTATGTCTGTGCGTGAAATAGATTTGGTGAAAGACTCCATCAAAGTAACTCTAAAAACTGGCAAGGTCAACCACATTAAGGAACAAGATGAAACTAGTCTGAAGTGGATATACCACAATTACAAACTTCACGAAGCTGTCTTTCTTAAACTGAATATATTTTTTTGGCTCAAACAATCTCAACCCAAGGGTGGAAAAACCACCAATTTTCTAAATTTCCTCCTAAGCATTTCAACTTCTGAACCATGAAATACATCAATCCTTTAAATTTACTTTCTTTAATATGGGTAGAAAGATTAGTACCTTGTTTTCATCCACTCCTCCAAGTGTAGGGAGACCCTGATGGACTATGTATTCAGAATCCACAACCCCAACATTTTTGGTTCGATCACCCTATCAAAAGAAATCTTTAGAACCACTCTGTACCTAAGAGATGTTAAAAACAATGGAGTTCAAGGAATTGAAAAGTTACCTGTGCACAGTAACCAAGCTGCATGTCCAGTCCCCAGGCATGTATCAAATCATTCTGCAAGACGAGTTAGAGAAAAATTAGTACAATGCCGACCAGGTAATTTAAAAAGATGTGTACATTAACAATTGGAAAAATGGATAAGAACCTTATCACAGTTTGTTATTTATTAATTAGTATAATGCCAACCAGGTAAATTTAAAAGATATGTACAATTGGAATTCAGAAAAGAGACTTATCAGAGTTTGTTATTTAGTAGCCTCTTCACTAAATTGTTTATTGAGTGCAAAGGAATGGGTCTGGTAATACTCTTCTGCATTTACAATGCGTGTGGGAGATGCACATAACGATGCGATTGGACAGTTCTCTGACATTCTTCAAACGCTAAATTAAATCAAACAAATTTCCTTCAACTATAATGTTTAAGCAAACACTTCCATGGGCACAAACCAAGTGAAGAGAGAAGATTTGAAAGACGGAAGCTTAATGAAGAGCAACTAGACTCGATACAAAGTAGTAGAGGGGTGTTCCTTCTATCAGGGGAAGTGCGTGAGAGGAGAAAACTGAGGGAGATAGGGTTTCATTTCTGTGTTGTTTGAGGTAGTTTATTGACCCAAGTGGTTAACCAATGACATATACAAGAGATAGGTGGACGACACCAATGTGGACCAATGTTTTAATCCAATACTGGTTGTTGTTCCTACACAAATTGAAATTAGCAAAATATGGAAGACTATCTGCAGACTCATTTAAGTAATATTAAAAAAAAAAAAACAAAGAAAACCTTACACGAAACCATTCCCCATCACTCGAAGGATGAGCTAACAAAACTCCCCAGATCCCTCAAAGTCCTAGTTCATTCTATGGGACCAGATACTATTGCAAAATAATCGTCAAAGGTATATTACAAAATGAATTAGATAGCTAGTATGGAGAAGTTCGTACCTGGATCATATACCAGGCACACTGCCAGGCCGCTCTTGAGAATACAGGTGCCATCATTTCTACCCACCTGCACAATATGTTTTACTTTACATATATTATTGTTTCTCCATTTTAGTGGTAAGTGGTAACTGATATATCTTCAACATTAACAAGAGAATTCCGCACGATGGGAAAGTCAAACAATCACAAAAAGAAAGAAACAGCATCAGGAGCAGTTGGTTGATGATTCAATACCCTGTGCATGGAGGAGCAGTACTGTTTCCATCACACTTCCTCCCACCACTTGACTTGTAAATCCTTCTGTTGATCAAACAAACCAAACCAATTAGCAAGCAAAAGTAGGTAATTACTAATTGCCATATATATCATTGAAAAGGGAAGTTCACCATAAACAGAGTATCATCTACATTGTGCTATGGGAACACATGAGGACATGTTGCAAGAACACAAGGATATCCCATGCGGTGGATCAAGAAATCAACTTAATCTGATGATTCAATCTCAAACTTTTCTCAACTGACGAAGAATCTCCCAGATAGTTATAATCATATGATCATTTTGATTTTTGAACAAGAGGCTTCTAGGTTGGACCCATTTTTAAGATGATTATTTCTGCATCCAATAAAACATTAAAACAAACTTGCTAATCAAGATAAGAGAATAAATAACCTGTGCACTTTTGATCTCCTCCCGCGTGCAGTTATTTGATGATGCACCTCTGATTTAGGATCCAATGCTGGCTGCGATATTTCCAGTCCTTCCTCTTTGACAATTGATATATAACTGTAGCATTGCAACTTATCAGCCTACATTAAATACATTACCAACAGCACTGGTTTTAAAAAAAAAAAAAGGTACTTAGCATGCATGGAAATAAGCTAAAAAAATCTTTGTAGGGTCATTATAATCAAAGCCTTTATCTCCAGCAACATGTAAATCTTCTTCAGCAATACACTAGCCAGGTTCATATCTTCCATTGACTAGTACAAATCATTTCTCGCAACATTGGTGTACATCTTTTCGAGCCCTGAACAACCCCAACAAACTCCTCAGTCCTCCTTCGTACATGACCAACCATCTCAAAGAACTCTCTTTATTTTAAGTTTTTAAAACCTACATGGAGCTAATCCTAAGTCCCTCACATGCACACATTTTCTTTCTACTTTTAACAATCATGTTCTGTCATTTTTATAAAATTTAATAATTAGAGGTACTGTTGCTAAGGAAGGTATTCCGAGCTTTCTCTTGGGCAATTTGCTCCTTCAATCACTCTTTTAATCTCTTACCATTAGTTCCTTCATCTTTCTTCTCAACTAGTCATATATTGATGTTTCTTCCTACTAACAAGAATTACATGGAAAACTGACATAGATTCCCGTATCTAATTTTATCATTCGTTAAATTGAAAATTGTGATTTCCAATATCTACAAAAGGTTTAAATGGCAGTAATAAGTTTTGAAGTTCAAAAGAATTACTCAATTTGTACCTACCGTCCTGGGTGAAAATTTTTAACTCCAAGGTCCTCATCCCATAGAAAAATATAACTGTATTCCGCAACTATATCTGGATGTAAGAAACGCTTGGCAAACCACCTGCACCGCATGAAGTTATCTTATAACTGAAGGTCACCAAAATCTAACAGAGATTATGGGAAGAGCTATTTTTTGTCGTTAGACTTAGACCATTACCATTTCGTTTGATTTATTGCAGAAACATGTATGGCGCTGTTGCTCCATTCCAAATCGCTCCATTCATCAACAACACCATCATAATGGAAAAGCATTATAACGAAATCACGAGAAGGAAACTGCAATACGGGGTAAAAAAAACAGCAGTCAACCACAGGCATGAGCAGAAAGAGATTAAATGCAGGAAGCCTAACAGATTAAGCAGCTACCTTCTTAACCATTTGGTTCACGTTTTCTTTTTGCTTTATTCCAACTGCAATGGCCAATAAAGCCTTCTCATTCTTCTGGTTTAAAAGAAAAAACAGGCAAAACAAACATTGATATCAGTTGAGCAAATAAATGGAGTCAAGCGAGAGTAAATTGTTGAGAGCTTCAAATGCTGACTTTTGGTTGTTGCTTATCTGAGTGATTAAGATTGTTGTCTATATCTTCTAATATTTCCTTTCTTTTAAAAGTAAGAATATAATATTGTTCTCTATAGCAGTATTAGCAGCATGACAGTATTGGGGTAAAATGCTTCTATTTCCTGTTCCAACAAATGCTCGTCTATGGAACAAAGGAAACTATTTCTAACATTTGGCCATTCTAAACTAATACCAACAATTATCTTAAAATATTGATTAATTGCTTCATCTTCAAATAATTTTGTCTTCAACCACTGTTTACATACCCTTTAACTGATTTTTATGCTTACTCAATTACATTCTTTCCATTTCCTTTTTCCTTTTTTTTCTCTTTTGGAATTATGTCTAAAGAATCTAAGGTAGTCCAGATGAATATATCCTTCGCTCATCAACAACAAAAATATATAGAATCCATTTAAGAGCAGTTTTTTAACTATTTGAAGGGGAATTGAAGTACTTGAGCAAAAGAAATAAGAATTGATTTCATATAACACGCACTTTACAAAGGACCTTCCTTGAGCATTATTTGAAAGAGCATGACGATCAAATAGAAATAGAAAACAAATAAAATTAAAGTTTCGTTCTACACCGATTAATAATTGGAAATTAGGTTTCAAATACCTTTTGTTTTGGGGAACCCCATAACGGCCGCATTTCCAGGTTAGAAGTCTTGGAAATAATACCCATAGGTAATGCTTCGGTCCCATTAGGCCTGCATTGATTCTAGAAATAAAAGAATATAATCATAGAGGTTCACAATTAGTAATATGACATAATAGGAAATAAAGCTGAAATTTATGGAAAAAAGGTTGCAGACAAGCCTGTTGAGGGGAACAAACCTTGCAATTACCCGACAGAGCACTCTGTAGAGAATCAGGCATACCCCATCTAGATAATCTCTGCATATGGGCCGCAAAGTTTATTGACTATGTTAAAAAGGTTATACTAGTTTGGAACACATCAAACTGAACCAGCAATAGAACTTACACACATGATAAACAAACATGAATTTCCAAATCCGTAAAAATAATAGATCTCAAGAACCAAAATAATTTGAGTCCAGCTTAACAACAACAAAAAGTTGATTGTTTTAATACGTATGTTTTTATTTATCTATTTATTTATTAAGAAAACAAATCCAAACATTTTTTTCTTTTGATAATCAATCACCTTCATCCAGCTACCCACATGAAGTTGAAGAGGAACTGAGAATTCTCCAGTAAGAAGAATAGTAAACTAATTCACAGATTTCGGTACGAAGGAAAATCAAAATAAAAATAAAAATGAAAACTAAATTATACTGGAAAAATTAGATACGCTTATAATTTTTGCAAAGCAAATATTCAAAGCCATAATTACAAAGGTTAAAAAGGAGATCCATACATCTTTGTAATCTGTAGCTACAAACGCACTCCCAACGAAGAAAACCAAACAAAGCAAAGAAGCAGTTGGAAGTAGACTGCAGAGACACCTTCTCCTACTTTTAGGATCTGCCAGTAGAGAAACCTGAGGGAAAAAGGCAGTAAAGCATGAACCAAAATTTAAGTAGGTGGAACCTATACTTCCTTTTTGAATTCCACCACATCTATTTAAAAGTTACAGACCATGTAAATCATTCTTGAGACTGAAACTGGATAAGAGTTCATAATTTGACCAGCAGGGGTACCTAAAATCTCCGCGCATACATGCATAGATAAAACAGTATTACTACGTCGAACTTATTTGGCTTAGGCATTTCAAGTCAAGGTCCTCTAGATTGCACACTTCAAAACAAGGATTGGAATTTTATTTCTACTGTGCAGCTCGAAAAACACATAATAAAAAGATGAGAGAAGCTAACCATACCAAGTTGCTGCAACTTAACCAATCAAAACAAAATTAATATCTTTTCCACTCAAACAAGGCAAAGATTTTGGATGACATAACAGTTTTCCATTACCAAGTAATAATATAACTATGTAGGATGTCAGACAAACATTTTCCCATGTGGCAAAGCAGTCCAAACCAAGAGCATAGACAAATGAACATAATATTTGAATGCCAAATAAAAAGAATTTCTAAGAGTTTAAGTTTTAACAATTGAGAATATACATCAGACTACGATTATGAATTATCCTATACGTACTATTCAATATCTAGTAATAGACTCCTAGTGATTGGTAATCGGTTGCGTATAGTGTCTTACCCATCTAAATTTAGTAATTTTACATATAGCATTTAGAAAAAAACATATATATATATCAAGAGATTACCATAACGAGACATCGAAAAGAATCTTTATGCTGCCACTGAAAACTATGCTACTGGCCAGTGCTAGTAGCTTTGTACCTCTAAATTTGATTCTTTAGGCCTTTCTATTCTTAGCATCAATGTTGGAATTTCAGACAGTACTCTAAAAGGGAGTGAATACATTTATGCATGTTAAAACCTTGCCAGCTAAACGAGTCCATGAAAATGTTAGGATTTTCGCCCGCTGAATGCTTAGGATTCACCACAAACAATGACAAGCAAATACTAACACAAAAATAATAGAGAAAAGAGATAAAAGAAAACACACCACNTATTTGAATGCCAAATAAAAAGAATTTCTAAGAGTTTAAGTTTTAACAATTGAGAATATACATCAGACTACGATTATGAATTATCCTATACGTACCCATTCAATATCTAGTAATAGACTCCTAGTGATTGGTAATCGGTTGCGTATAGTGTCTTACCCATCTAAATTTAGTAATTTTACATATAGCATTTAGAAAAAAACATATATATATATCAAGAGATTACCATAACGAGACATCGAAAAGAATCTTTATGCTGCCACTGAAAACTATGCTACTGGCCAGTGCTAGTAGCTTTGTACCTCTAAATTTGATTCTTTAGGCCTTTCTATTCTTAGCATCAATGTTGGAATTTCAGACAGTACTCTAAAAGGGAGTGAATACATTTATGCATGTTAAAACCTTGCCAGCTAAACGAGTCCATGAAAATGTTAGGATTTTCGCCCGCTGAATGCTTAGGATTCACCACAAACAATGACAAGCAAATACTAACACAAAAATAATAGAGAAAAGAGATAAAAGAAAACACACCAAAAACGATTCACGTGGTTCACCACTCTTTGGCTACGTCCACGGCAAAGAACAAATTCTTTCACTAAGATCAAAGGGATTACAAAGCAAGCCACACACTCAACTACTCTCACAAGCTTCTCTCTAGCTAGCTTCTCAAACTTCTCTCTCTACAATATTGCTCTCACAATATTCTCTCTATCCTCAGACTCACAACCCTTTCAAGAGATCTCACACTCTCAACGTTGTTTTTCTGAATGCTTTAGGCTAATGCCCTACTCCCATATTTACAGCCTCCAATAGGTATCCCAATCCTAAAAGGAAAAGAAAATCCTAACTAAATATGAAAAGGAAACCCACCAAAAATAGCAATTCTCTCAAATACAAGAGAAAAGAAGTTTCTAAAACCTAGATTGATTTTTCCAAAACTTCACAGAAAAGTCATAATTTGATATGGTTCCTTTAGTTTTAAGAATATTAAGCATACATTATGTAACACTTAACATGGGGTGAAGCAACAGAGTTAATTGTTGTTTTTGTATTATTTTTTGAAATATTAAAAATTTGTTGTTTTGTAATCAAAGTTTGATATAACTCCATTGTGACCATGGGGTAAAAGTCGGTCAATACCAAGTTGACTTGAATTGAAGTGTGAACCACTAGTCACATGAAGTTGGCCCGACTCGTACAAATGACTGCCAACTCAAGCTTAACTCGGTCCAATACTGGTCTTTTATAGATGTTTTAACAATTAGACTAAGTCAAGCTCGGCATGACTTGAACAAACTCAGTAAGGATCCAATTCATTCGACCCCCCGTAATTTTGTCCCACAACATTTTTAGAATGAAGCATCCAGTCCATCAGAGTCAGCGCAATAATGAACCCAGAGTATCCAGACTCCCAAACCAAGATTTAAAACCGTGATCATGAGCAGATACAACAAGAACTGCATTATAGAACTCAATTTAGCACCATATCAGGTATTGAAACCTAATTGGCATCTCCTCCCAAGACCAGACAAGATAGGACTTTCAAGGTAAAAATATTTGTTTCAACAGCCAGCATAAATTTAGGTGCCAAAATTATTGTTTCCAGAATAACAAAAAAAAATTATAATAATAACAATAATAATAACCAAAATGGGGTGACTGGAAAAATTACACAGTTTTTTTTCAGGAAAATTTTTATGGTGGGTTCCCCGATTTGGGACTTCTATATAAAGCCAATTTTTCAGACTGGTTACTGTATTCAGTAATTTTAGCATATAGAAAAAACCCTAAGATGAAGTTAAATCTTGTAGTTTCATCAGTGATAGTTCCTTCTCGTTAGTTTCTCTATCTTCAACGTTGCCATTATAAATCCTCATTTCTGCAATCTGATGAAAATACACCCTAAGTCTTCATCCTATAACCACGAAGAAATAGAAAAACATGTTGATTACTTTCAAAATACTCAATATCATCAAATTAACACTAAAAACAGATGTTATAGCTAACCAGCCCGCCCAGATTCACCAGAGATGTTTGAAAACATGTAAATGAATCATCAAACAAGTCGTGGATCACATATCAATTAAAACACATGTTACTTTCCGTTTGAACTAATTACAATAAAAAACTGCAAAAACAATGAACAATCAAAATCATCATAGAGAGAAAGAGAGAAGGAATAGAGAGAGAGAAAGGGGCATACAAAATTTGATAACTTCATTTCTTGCATGAAAGTACAGAGCATCAACAAATAATAAAACAGTTGTTCATCACCATTAACCTGAAAACAAACAAAAACATAAACAAGGTAAAGAAGATTAAAAAGCACAGAAAAAAGAGGGGCAAAACAAAATCAATAAGAATCAAATTAAAATTGAAGTTCATATTCAACAACATCATTTAACATACTAGAGAGAGAAAGAAGAGAGAGAAAATCGAAAATCAAAAATCAAAAAGCACCTGATTCAGAGAGAGACAAATGAAGCAAAAACGCCGATCAGAGGATCACAAATAGGGAATAGAAGAAGAACTGTAAACAAGTTTCAGTTGTACTTTAAAAAAAACAAACAATAATCTCAGTAAGGAAGTGAAGAAGGGTAGATTCCAATTTGGTTTTTCTTTGATTTTACCGACTTTTGTTTGTTGTTTAAAAGTTAAGAGGAGGATCCTCAAAACTCAGGAGAAACTAGAGAGAGAAAATCTAGAGAGAGAAAGTATATAGAGAGAGAGCAAAGAAAACAAATCCGAACAACACGGTGAATGTAAAATCGTGGGTTTTGGGAACTAGGATTTGGGAGTTGTGGGCTTCCCACTATATGTGGAGCAAAACTTTAGTGTTACTCAATATATACTTCTTTATGTATTTCTCCCACAATATATCGCCACGTGGATAAACTTTTTTTCACGCTTCTAGGGGTTTTCAGACTTTTCCTTTTCTCAATGTAAAATTTCGTGATGAAAAGGTAAAAGGCATTAGATTTAATTTTAAACATGAAATGTAACACGTGGCACGAATTTGGAGTAACTAATACCGTATAGAAGTATTAGGAAGGGACAGTGAAACGTTTCTTAATATTAATCTAAATGAAAGGAAAACATAATAACAAAGATCCTTCCGCCCCTGAAAACCGCTTTGGCTTTTAAAATCTCAAGCTAGATTGAATTTACTTAAATACCCTCAACTTCATAATGTAATTCAACTGAAATGCCATCGTCCTCGTAGACCAAAAGTCTACTCTAACAGTCAATGGGACCCACAAGAAAACCATAACCATATCCTCCTTTGATGTAATCGTTTGATGTCATCGTTTGTGGTGGTTTTTATTTTTCTCTCAGCCATCTTAATTTGACTATAAGTCATTTGACTTAAAAAAATCTGACTTATTTTTTTTTTTTGAAGGAGACTAATATCTCAGATAAATATCTATCATTAATATACAACGAGCCCCCCACACGCGTTTCGCGTGTGTGAGTTGGTTGTCCATCACGCGCTACGCGCGTTCATTAAATTCATGCGCGCTTCGCGCGCGACAATCTCAATTTGCCCCGCGTGTGAATTAACAAATTATGCGACACGTTATTAATAAAAAAAATAAGATGTAGGTGGGTCCACTGATGACAATGTATAGCTGATGTGATCTAGACATTGAGTCGATCATCATAAAAAAAAAAGGTCAGCCCTTGGATCAATTCCATATGACCACATTGGCAAGTGTAACCCAAGTGTAAAGAAATAAATAATATGACGAGATATATTCGGTATTTCTTAAAAAGAAGTTAAAAAAAAGATAAATCACACAACTTCATACTATGCAAGCCGCATAGGAGCCGCATTATATATAAAGATTTATATGAATTTATTTTAAAATTTCTAAATTTGAAGATCCTACATAATACAAAATCGAAATTCACGCTAGTCAAATTCATCTATCTATCTATCTATTCTATTCTTTAAAGGGAAGCGACTTTAGAGGTAGTCATTGAGGCCGCAAATTTATCTTTTCATGTTTTATCCCTACTAAATAGGAAGCTTAATTGTTAACAAAATATTTTAGAGTAAATTAAAAAAAAATTATAATTAGAAACTTAAAATAAAGGAAGTTGCAAGTTTTACAAGTAGTTATTAGTATTATAGTAGGTAGTGATTATCCACATAAGTAGAGATTCTCCCTCAAAACTGCTCCCACTAACATGTTTACAACTTAAAAGATATCCTCAAATCGGATTTGAAAACTAACTAACTCAATATAAATTAAGTCTTTATTTCCTCAAACAAGGATGAAGAATACTGAGAAAGAAGAATACCCATTTCCATTCTTTATTTATGGTTTTTGTTGGTTTTTTGCTTCTTTTTTTCCTGTAAAATTCGGAGTTGTCTTGATTCAATTTTTTTTAATTAGAGGGTGATTTTAAGGGGTTTTGCATTGGATTTTACTATGAAAGGTGTAGGTGTGGAGGTAAGAGAATTTTTCCTCTTACAACATGTTAGATTTCTTAAAAACAAATGTTTGTGGATAACTTATTAATAACTATGATTTTCTAACTATCAACTGGAATTTCAAAAAACTATCCAGAATTTGATAAATAAAAATATTATCTAGAATTTAGTTTGCATCCCTCCCATAACTTGAGAAGTCTTAGGTGCAAGACTTATTAGTTGTGGAATTACCATTAAGTTTGGCCCATGTAATGTGTTATATATATGTAGACAAATATTTCTAAATAAATTGCGCCCATTGTTGGTGGTAGCCTTTCTTACACCCATTAGTGGTGGCCTTCTCTGCGCTCGTGGTGGTGGCATTCTCTGCACCTGTGGTGGTAGCCTTTCTTGCATCATTTGGTGGTGGCTTTCTCTGCAGTCGTCTTAGTAAAGATGTTGATAGCAATTTCTGCGCTTCTCACAAGCTGATTACAGTGTATATATGCCATGTTGTAACTTGGGCATTAGTCCCCTCCTACCAAAAAAAAATAGTTCATTTTAGATCAATAAAATAGTATTTGTTGATTCAGAAAAAGGTTTTTGGAAAGATTTCAGATATGATTTAGGTACAATATTATGTGTTTCTAGGCGCACTGCTTAATTTAGTAATTATTCGATCTGAAAGTGCTGCTACTTAAATTCAATTCGTTTTTTAAATTATAATTATACATTTATTTATTAATTATTATAACAAATTTAATGGGAACACGCAACGCGTGTGCAAGGGGTCCCATATTATATATACAAGCATAGTGTGCACGTGCGTTGCACGTATTTCTTACTCTAGGAATAATTGTGGATAAAGAGGAAGAGATAGTGAGAAAATTGTAAAATAGGAGGAGAGAATCGTAGGAGAATTTCATAGAGAAAATAAAGGAGTTAGATGGAGAAAATCCTAAAAGATATTTTTTTGAAGTAGGAGACTGTTGCCTAGGATAACATATTTAAGAAGGCGAAGATACACTATGAAAGGCCCGTGAGAAGCGCAAAGACAATGCCAAATACGTCAAATCCACCAACAAAACTAACGAAACCGCCACTATGGACTACAGAAACTATCACCGAAGGACTATCTTAACTACTACTAAATATTACATGGGATAAACTGATGGCAAACCACATGCCAAGAGTTTTGATTCCAAAACCTCTTAAGCCATGGGAGGGGTGCATAACCGCTATGCCAAAGACCCATGTGCACTAGTGTTCATATTTCGAACCCACTACTTAGTGGTATTTAATTTCAAGAGAGATCGACCAAAAACTCTTTTTTTGTGAAGCATATTGACCATTTGATCCCAGACAGTATTGTTTTTGTCTAGAACTTCAAATATTGGCATTTTAATCATTTTTTAATAAATAATGACATTTTAGTCTTTTTTAAAATTGTGTGTATCTTTTGCTTTTATGTATTATTAATTTTACCCTTCTTTATTTATTTATAAAGGTGGACATCTGGCGGAATTTAAATTTGCAATTAGAAATCTAATTTTGCAAATCGCAATTTGAACTCAATAAAAATCTCAATTCATATAGCAAATATTTTTAAATATAATATTTTTTAAAGAAAAAATATTTTAAAAAATAATGTAAAAAAAGTTAGTTGGTGTTTGTGTATTTTCCGCGAAGGCATTTTCGTCTAACAAAATGCGCATGCGCAGTTTTCGTTCTTCTTAGACTAAACTGTCTATTTTTTTATTGCTTGTACTTACCGGTATTAAAAATTGTCACATAGGACTAAATAGTCGTTGCCCCTAATTTCAACACTTTGTCTTAACTTTAAGATTTTACATCTAAAAACCATTGAAATTTATCAAGTAAAATTTTTGACCTATTACAAATTTGATAGTCGTACAATATATATTTTTTAAATTTCTTTTATTTTTCTACCTTTACTAATTTATCCATATATTTTAGTCACTAATTTCAGGTTTTACCAAATTAGATGTCAGTTTTTGTCTTCTAAATCGTTAATAAAATTTGTACCAAAAAAAGGTCAACTACGCGATATTGACACGATGAACACAACGGTATGATTATCAGATGGTGGGAATTATTTTTTGCCATTTTTGTATTAACAATGAATGACCAATAAATCCATGATTCGACGTAGCAGCAAGCCAGCAACAAAGAATTAAATAATTTGGTCCCACAAAGTCATTTTATGTATTAAATTTTGTACAACAATTAAATATTCCTTTTTTAATTATTAATTAAGTATTAACCTAGAAGATTTTATTTATATTATTGTGATATAATTGCTTTTTTTGAGTAACAATTAAATATTCCTTTTTTAATTATTAATTAAGTATTAACCTAGAAAATTTTATTTATATTATTGTGATATAATTGCTTTCGAGTATGGAGGGACAATTCAGTCAACAAAAGACGTATTTACAGAAATGCCTGGATGGTATTTTGGTCAATTTAATTCTTGATGATATTCCCACGCATGTCTACCAAGCACCAAACACACGTCACCTTTTATTTTTCCATTCTTAAAAAAAATAAATTATTCTTTGCTTTTAATAATTTAAGCTTTTTTTAATGTATGCGAGTATACCGCCATCAACAGGTGAAGGAACAGCAACACAAGCACAACCAAGAAAGAAGCAAACTTGCAAGTATAATGGGGTTAGACCTGGTAAAGCCTAACTCGACCTGCTGGTCGATCTTAACCCTGATTCGTTTAATTTGATATGTTGATCAAAGATAAGTTTGAGCATTCCTCTTATACTTGCCAACGAGTCAGATATTAAAGTCAACTCTAGGCGGGTTGACAGGTTAACGGGTCAAGATTATGGAATCTTAACCTTGATTAGTTTATGAAACGAGTCAAATTTTCAAACTCTAACCCTATCCGCTTAGCATTTTCTTATATAAATATAATAAACAGATCAGGCTCAACCCTAATCCTAACAGGGTTGAAGGGGTAACAAATAGGAAAATTTCAACTCTAACCCTAAAGCTAGCAAGTTGATTTACAGTAGCATCTGATAGGACGAGTTAGAGTAAGATTAGTAGGTCACTGTTATGTGCCTCATTTTACAATTAATTTAGTTAGGTTGATTAATAGTAGAGAGATCGTCCAATACATCCATTATGACTTTAATTCAATGTGTTTAGTCTACCAAATTTTATATGAGTCTATTTAGTCCAAAAATAAAATTTAGACAGATCTGCACTTTAACTAGTTAGTTATGGAAATCAAAATTTGACAGAAAAAGAATCTATGTTTCTCACTCTACATTAATAAGCTTTGCTACTTTCAATCTTCACTTGTTTCTTTTGCTTCGATTGATAGATCACTCACCAGTCAACAAAAGATCTTGACGATAATGAGAGAGAAAGAGAGACATAGTTTCTACCATCACCATCGAGGGAGAGAGATCGAGATAGAGAAAAGGGAAAATATATGAGATAGAGAGAAGAGAATAAGAGAGAATGGGGAAAGATCTGATTAACAAAAAAAAAAGAAAGGAAAAAGAAAGAAAAGAAGAAAAAGGAGGAAAATAGAAGATATATAGAGAAGAGAGAGACGTGAGAGAGAAAAGAAAGGAAGCAAAAAGAAGAGGAAAAAGAACAGAAAGAGATAGAAGAGAGAAGAAGAAAAAATTTAACATGGATCTATGCAAAAACGTTTTTGCATAGAATTATGCAAAAATATTTTTGCAAGAACTATGCAAAAATCATGTTTCACAGATGATTTAGCATATGCAAAAATATTTTTGTAGATCTATGCAAAAATGTTTTTGCAAGAACTATGCAAAAATCATGTTTCACAGATGATTTAGCATATGCAAAAATATTTTTGTAGATCTATGCAAAAATGTTTTTGCAAGAACTATGCAAAAATCATGTTTCACAGATGATTTAGCATATGCAAAAATATTTTTGTAGATCTATGCAAAAATGTTTTTGCAAGAACTATGCAAAAATCATGTTTCACAGATGATTTAGCATATGCAAAAATATTTTTGTAGATCTATGCAAAAATGTTTTTGCAAGAACTATGCAAAAATCATGTTTCACAGATGATTTAGCATATGCAAAAATATTTTTGTAGCTATTTGCATGAATAAATTTTGTGAATTTTTTTTTCAAAATCCATTCTTGACTGGTTTGGTTTCAAAGATCTCAAAAAGTGCTTTCCAAATATATAAATTTTGTCAAAATCCGAATTTTAGTTGAAGAGATATAGCATTTTAAAGTTTAAAACGAAAAAGATAACTACATTTCTCTCTCATACAGCTCTGCAAGTTTGAAAAAGACAAAAAGGTGATTGAGACATATAATAAGGGTAAAACAGGAACATTAAAAAGGAAGGAAGGGACTAAATAGATTTAGAAAAGTTTAAAAAGGACTAAACGGATTCAAAAAGCTTTAGAAAAGGTATTTCAGTCTTATTAAAAATCTTGTGTACTAAATGGATTAAAAAAATTATATATTGGATGTTTTGGCCATTATCCCCCCATTACTCATATACGTACTACTAGTAACTTAATAAAAAACTAATTAATTAACTAAAATTAGAATAATACTATTGATCAGCCTAACTAAATTAATTGTAAAATCAGGCACATAACATTCCACCCTCCTTTAACTCAACCTTATCCTCAAGGTTGTTGTTTCTTCCTCCAGGATCCCACATGGTACTGATGGTGTTCCTAGTCACAAAGATAAGATTAGTTTTGATCCATCCAATCCAATGAAAACGGTTGAATACAAAAATTCTGATGATTCTTGGATGATGGTCCGATTGACGAAGTCGTGGCAATGATAGCTTCCGTTTAAGAGGAACAAGACCAAAGCTTTATTTCCGCTTCCTTCGAAGACAATGATAATGTATGATTTTAGATTTTGAACGAATCATTCTCTTTCGAAGAACATAACTTCTTTGATGTTAACAAGATTTTTCCGGCAGCAAAATCAACGACGACATTTTAGGAACATATTTTTCATCAATTGAAATTTTAAGCTGCTCCGTATTTCGTAGATGTGTCTCCAAAAGTTTGAACATATCCTTCTGAAATTTTTGGAAGGCTTCACGCATCTCCTCCATCTCTCTTGATATAACCCACTCTAACCCACTCCTAAGATCGACCACTTTGGTACCAATTGTTACGTGCCTAACACGTAACTGATGGTAAAATTAAAGAAAAATAGAGATAATAGTTTAATTCGAGGAAAACCAACCTCCAATTGATGAAACCTTCATACATGAGATGACTCACAAAATATTCTCTTCCCCCTCTTTCATTAATCAACAACTCCTTAAATAGAGTTTAAGGACTACAAGTAACTCAAATAACCTACGTACAACTTCCCACAACTAAATCAAATCCCTACAAAATAAGAATTATTGACACATTACAACTTTCCCACTTTAACTACTTAGACTCATTCCCCAGTTACCCACGTTAAAACGACCCCAATGACTCATATACATACTACTACTAATAAAAAACTAACTAATTAACTAAAATTAGAATAATACTTAATGAGATCTTTCTCCATTCTCTCTTATTCTCTTCTCCAATTAACTAAAATTAGAATAATACTTAATCAGATCTTTCTTTTTCATTTCTTTTTTTCTTAATCAGATCTTTCTCCATTCTCTCTTATTCTCTTCTCTCTATCTCATATATTTCCCCTTTTCTCTATCTCGATCTCTCTCCCTCGATGGTGATGGTAGAAACTATATGTCTCTCTTTCTCTCTCATTATCATCAAGATCTTTTGTTGACTGGTAAATGATCTATCAATAGAAGCAAAAGAAACAAGTGAAGATTGAAAGCAGCAAAGCTTATTAATGTAGAGAGAGAAACATAGATTCTTATTTGGTCAAATTTTGATTTCCATAACTAACTAGTTAAAGGGCAGATCTGTCTAAATTTTATTTTTAGACTAAATAGACTCATATAAAATTTGGTGGACAAAACACATTGAATTAAAGTCATAATGGATGTATTGGACGATCTCCCTAATGGGGGTCGTTTTTCAAATAGGGTTTGTTAGTACTTTGTCCAAATTGAGTTAGTTATTTTTTATTTGAGGGTAAAGTATGATGATTTAGTGGAAAGATTAACGTAGGTAAAAGTGGGGAATGGGTCTCAGTAGTTAAAGTGGGTAAGTTGTAATGTGTTAATAATTCTAATTTTGTAGGGATTTGATTTAGTTGTGGGAAGTTGTATGTAGGTTATTTGAGTTAGTTGTAGTCATTAAACTCTATTTAAGGAGTTATTGATTAATGAAAGAGGGAGAAGAGAATATTTTGTGAGTCATCTCATGTACGGAGGTTTTGATTCGGTCAAAGAATCAATTGGAGGTTGGTTTTCCTCAAATTAAACCATTATCTCTATTTTCTTTACCATTAGTTACATGTTAGGCACGTAACAATCACAAGTCATTTTACCAGCTCTAATTCCTCCATATCTCATATTGTTTCATTTTGAGGCTTAGAGGAAGGTTATTGACCATTAAAAAAACTGGTCAAGACCATCAATTTTTGGGATGTAGGTGCAGAGAACTTTTATTTTTCGTAATATTGTTTTTAATTTTTTTTTTTTGAGAGAAAAGGGTGAGAATTTATTAATTAATAAAAGAAGAACAAAACAGATATCAAGAAGATACCTATAAGAAACAACATTGTTTTTAAATTGGCACGTTTGTTGCCACCCAGAAATATTAAAAATAAATAAAAAACAGGAAAGTTTATTTCTTTAATATGGGTGCGGCGTCAGCTTTGCAAAATGCAAATTATTTTAAAGTGTTCCAAGGTGCATCAAGTTTCTATTCTTGTATGCTTTATGATCTAAATATGTCATTTCCAAAATTCCCAATCATCTCATTCATTATCCATCCATCTAAGAATGTGGTATGTAGATCTAACGGTCTAGATCAAAACATTATGTAACAAACAATATAGTGAGTAGCACAAGGAGATTATCCTCATTTTTTTCCCTTCTACTGTACGTATTTTTTGAGTATCAGAATCAAAACCATTAATAATCAAAATTATACGCGTATTTTTAATTTTTATTATAAAAACTTAGGTATTTGTCTGTTTGGATTATTAGATCTCCTATACTGGTACTGCAGAACCGAAATTGATAAGAACTAAAACCACGGGTAGAACCAAATTTTAAATTAACCGGTTAATCGATCAATTCTGCTAATCACAATATGATATTTTTTTTTTATCAACACACATTAATTTTCATTTTTTTAAAATTATCTTATCTTCTATATTTTTGTTTTTTATTTTTAGTTTTATGGGATAATGTTAAGCATTTCATGTAATGTAGCCATTAACTTTAGCTTTCGGCTACACTTTTTGTCTTTAAGTGTGATGAAAGGGTTCTTTAATTTAGAGTCAAAATCAACACTTTATCCATTTTTCAGTATCTTCTAAGCACCTTATTATGCATTACATTTTAAATTTTTTTTTTTTTTTTTTTTAAGCACTCGAAATAAGTGCTACTTCACCTACAAAACAGACCCTACTTTCTCTCTTTGAAGAAACCTAATTAACTAAACAGTACATATGGGATAAGCTTATTGGTGAAATACATTTTTCATGGTGGGGGCCGTCGGCCAGTGAAAAGTCAGGTCCCACATTCTCGATTTAATGCGCACTGGCTTACATACATCAGAAATTATATAAATAACCAGAGCGTGGAGCAAAAATGAAAATTAGAAAATGAACGACCAATTAAAAAAAAAATCCTAAAATTGAAAAATACCTTCTGAAATAGAACACGAAATTCTAGAGTGAGAGGGCGTTATCACTTAACTCCATTCTGATTATTGGTATAATAAAACTTAATTTTTAGATTACAAAAATATCACTTTCACATACTAGACTTTTTAAATACAGCGTAGCTCAAGGGCGCTAATTCTACATAGAAATCTATTATATAGAGATGATACATTCTAGATTTGAAGTCTTAAATTAAAGACAGAATCACGGCAACAATCACATGATGACCTGAATCTTGTAATCAGCAGTACTGATATGATCCCGATTTTGGAGGAATCTGCGATTTTGACAGCACCATGACAGTCAAGAGAGTTCTAAAAAACGATTCATTAATGAGAATCGATCTTCAAAGATGCCAATTACACCACAAACCCTATTACCGGGAACCTTGGTATAAGGGTGATGCAATACTCCTGCTTCGAACCACGCTCCCACTCGACACATTTTAATTTGACGCTCCCGCTCTCATTCCTCTTCTTTTTTTTTTTTTTAAAGATGATTTACTATATAGGGAGATCATCTTCATCTGGGCCCTATAAGTGAGCATAACAACACAACAACAATTTTAACCGTACCTCCAGATTTAAACCCACCCAAGTCTCTTAAATGTCTCACTTCCAAATCTATCATCACAGAGAAATTGATAGATAAACCCTAAAAACACTAGTAAATGGCTAAAAGCCCACCTGCAAAATGAACATGCCAGCCGTTTTAGTACATTTTTAAGTGGAATTTAAAAGAGAGTTAATGATTAATTCATTGATTAATCTAATTAAAGTTCACTCATAAGCATGATTAGCTATCATCACATATTCTAATAAGTATTGAATATTTTAAAATTGCTGACAATTCATTCAAACAACAGAATGATTCAAAGTTTTGACTTCAAACTCCTCTTAACAAAAACTTTTTCCACTCCATGAACCAGTTTTAATGGGCATAAAAATGGCCTTGACTACCCAACCATTACCATCTCAATCAGTGTTTGATGAGCTCAATTTTGTTGACATACGTGTAACGTGGGTCAACAAGACCCCACCATGTGATTGGAAGGGACTTAAAAGGCGAGTAAGATGGTTAAGTCCTTACATCCATGGGGTTGGGAAGTCTCGTTGTCGGACGTTAAACGTGGGTCAACAAAATCACACTACAGTTTTCGATGGAATAAATGTTCGAACTCCCAACAGTCAGATACTCCATCCTGAGAAGCAGTGGAAGATCTAATTACTTAACCTAGACACATAAGAATTCACCATGCTTCTGAGCTGACATCAATGCAGGGCTAGTGGAAGCAGCCGCACTCAATCCCCATAATTCCCTTCCATGTATGTGACACAAAAATTAGGATTCTTTTTACCTCAATCTTACCTATGAAGCTGAAAACTTTCTGCCTATCATAAGTGGATGGGCCCAATATGCACCAAGTGATGGCGCTGTAATCGTCAGATCGGTAAAACCTTATGAATTCCTTGCAATAATCTTTGAGCAACTTTTGATAGCCATCTAGGATTACCTGCAAAAGGAACAATACTCAGTTCGGCTCTTTGCAACTTTCAAATGCTTCTCCATACCTTGAAGTAAGCCTCCTATCTCCATTCAAAACACTAAAAACATGATGTCCTCTCAAGAAGCCAATAGAGGTTGCCACTGCTGCAGAGTTTCCGATATCCAGTATTGTGAGCCAAGCATAAGATCACTTGCCCAACCATCTGCAAGAAAAATACAAATCCCTAGATTAGTCTACAACACTAGAAAATTAATGTGTTTGGGATTTTTGTATACCTAAATTTAGAAAACAATGAATCGTCTTCATCAAAAAGAGTAAAAATGAATCGTATCGAGATCATGACCAAACACCACTAAAAGTACATATCACCGGTTCCCAGTATAGGCTCCCAAAGACATACAAGTTAAATATTTAATGATCACTATCAGACTCATAGACATAATGTTTCCAATTAGTTCTCATAGGCCCATAATCCAGCTGATTATAGTATCTAAAAAAAATTCAATCAAGACGAAATGAAAGGCGAATGGTTCAAAAAAATATGCTAGTTTTAATCAGCAGATCAAGTTGGTTTTCAAATCAAGAAGATCACCTGTAAAGCCAAATTCGTGCAGGTTGCCAGAGCACATCTGTGGGTGTTCAAGGCCCAGCCTAGAAGTCCCACATTCCCATGAATTTATATTAAAAAAAAAAAAAACTAAGTACCTTTAGATGCCTGGTAACTCCCATGATTCCGACTTCCGATATATTCATTTTTGGCTTATCAACAGCTGCTACTTCTAACAGATTAAAGGTTGAAAGGTCAAGGAAAAAAGGAGATGAAAAATGAGAGCCACACTAGTTAATGAAAGCCAGGAACACTCCAGAGCTGCCATAACTGCAATCCAGCGTATCTGTGATTAATGAAGTACACCTGAATCAGGGAAGTACATGGTAAGATCTTAGTGTTTTATCGAGATTTTAAGGATCCTGGACACCAGCCATGCCATTGTGGACAGTGGCGAGAATGAAAATAAGGATCACCATTACAATCCGCAGAAGAGTCAGAAGGAATCAGCTTTTGAAAAAGCTATAAAATTAAGTAGAAATGAGTTGGGCACCAGTGTATAAATATACTAACATGAATAACACAAAACAGGAAGTCTCTAGCTCAGAAGTTAAATAGTATAACCCTCTAATTTCAGAATCATCCTGCCATCTCTATATGACCAACTACATTATCAGTTGACAGGTTCGTGTTTGTGGGTGTGAGCATGTGTACCTCAGCATGTTATTTCACGTACCAGGTGGAGGAGATAGAGAGCTAAAGCATAATTCCCATTAGTAGCTCAGTGACAATAGATAAAAACCCCTAAAGAAGCTGATTCAATCTTTTTTCTTTGGATCAAATAAAACAAACCTGATTCAACTTTGAACAGACAAACCCAATGTGCTTTCAGGAGGAAGCTCTGATTTGATTCAATTCAATGATGAAACTCCTCTCAAAAACTCAGCAACTGCTTCCAATATAATCATCGTGTTTCATAGTTCATACTTGGCCTGCCACTATTTTGTGGGAGGCGAAACAAGTAGACAGTTCATTTGATCTTTCTTTGGATTCTCCGTACAGCTCTTCCTCCAATCAATGTGATTAGGTGTTTTTTCTCCCAGCATTTAGTCTTACATGTATTAGCATTAGGTAACCGAACAGAAATCAGATATACTATTGAAATAAGATTAATGGGCAAACAAAAAACCAAATACACCGAGATGTCCATATGCTTCATTCTATATGAAGGAAGAGAAACAAAAAAGACAGGTCGTAAACAATATGTATTAAGATAAGCTGATATAGATTAAACTTGTGGAAATAATATGTAATAAATAATGATTGAAAGAAACATACATTAATAAATAGATATTTAAATAAAAAAAAAAGATGAGCTAGAATGTGATAGATAACATGGCCCACGAGTAAAAATTTAGAAAATCGAGTGGTCTTGTTACATAGGCTCAAGCTCGACTACTACAAATACCATACATTTTTTGTACAAAGGGAAATGGAGTGCTCTTATGGTTACTTTTGCCTTATCTTAGAAAAATTGGACAGACTATGGCATTCTTAGGGATGTAAACTGTAAACTGAACATAAAGGCATAATCTCAATAAGAATGAAGGAATGGGAAGACCAGCTTACAACTATCATTTTGAATCGAAATGGTATATGACCTACATTTTTTAACTAGAGAAAGTTTCTGCATTCTATGCATTTGCTATTTGCTAACAGGATATCACAGTAACAATATAAAAAGATGGAAGAACAGTTATGTGATGCATTTTTTATATGACCAGGTCCATAACATCGAATAAGTATACCTATGCTATTATAGGGAGGGAAAAGAGCCTTCAGGCCTCAGGGCGATTACTAAGGCATCCGTCTTTTTTCTCGTTTATCTTTCGAAACAAGTTACTAAAAGATCATATCTAAATTTAAAATATTTTTATAGTGTACAACTATTTATTCTTAAATCTGTTTGAGATAAAAATGGATCCACTGGAAAGGTTTTGCTGAGATTTTCCCAATTCCAATAAGCTCAACTGTTACTACTTTTAGTGAATAAACTTGAAGTATCCTTACTAACTTAGTTTCAAATGAAATAAAATAACTATCTTGATTTTTTAATAGATAAGCACCCAAAAAAATGTACAGTATCCTCACGTGCAGAACGTTGGATTGCCCATTGGTATATAGAAAAGCATGGCAAAGTTTCTAAAATGCTTCTACGATGCACGAGTGAGCAGCACATGCATTCTGCACATGAGATTCTAGTTTGAATGACTAATGTGTGCAAGTATTTTTGGTTTTCATTTAACTAGGATGGACAATGCTATTGATCTACACATACTATCCATCCAAATTGATCAAAAAGAAGATGAGAGACTTTTTGAGTTGACGAAATCCATATCGAACAAAATAAGAAACTAACTAGTACTAAAACTAGAAACACTGTTCACTTGAACAGTAACCTTGAAATATAAACTTCTAACATACCTATCTGCCCCTACAAAATATGCAATTACAGAATGTTGTTTCCTATGACGAGGAGACAATTCAGAAAAGGTAATCAACAACGAATTGGTCCGTGACTTTTCAACTGTGAGTTGTGAACACTGTTACCATGACAAACCCCCTGAGTGTGCTTGAAATAACATCTACTCCTATTCTGGTTTTGCAATGCCAATCCTATAGATTCGCAAGTGGTTTCACTAACTGCTTTGTAAGTAATCCCAGTCAGTGATAGTTCCATCTATAGAAAAAGTCTCCCATAGTGCAAATTAGCAAATTGACACAGTACTTACATTTGAATTCGGAAGGTAACATGGTGTTAATCCCAATTAGAGATAGTTCCATCTATAGAGAAAGTCTCTCATAGTGCAAATTAGTAAATTCATATAATACTTCCTTTGAGTTCAGAAGGTGACATGGAGAAACAACACAACTTTTTGCAACTTATCGGAAATAATTTAGTGTCTCACAGCCACAGCAGAAGGTCCAAAGGAGATTCACCAAGTTCTAAGCAATAAAAGATCAATAAGGTTTCCAAAACCCACAACCTTTATGCCATTGGGTGGGGGGGTTTGGAGTAGGAAGAAAAAGTTTCCAAAAACCATCAAAAAAGATTTAACAGCTTTCTGTCAACAAGGATCACCACTAATGTTACCAGAAATTCCGGAAGTGAAAGGGCTCCTTTCAGCTTTTCGTCATGCATTGTGCTTCATTGCTACCAAAAAATTTGTTCAAAGTATCCCCAATGATCCACTATCTAGCTGTTGGTCTCTGGCGGCGGATGGCTTGAGATGCCATCAATGACATTTTAAGGGGCTCTGATGCAGAAAAACCTCGTGCCTTCATCAATTGAAATATCTTGTTTGCATCTTGTGTGAGCCCACCAACTATCAGCCCATGTATGATCCTCTCGAACTCATCTGCCCCCAAAACCTCTTTCTTACCCTCCACAATTCCAAGTGCTTGAAGGGCCTTCTTCTCATTTCCCGCCCTCGAGTACATATCACAAAGGCTCACATGAACCTTCAAGGGAGGAGTATCTCCTTTCTCAGTTATCTTCCTCAGCATTTCCTCTGCTTCATCAACTAGCTGCAACTTGCCCAACCAATCAACCAAGACGGTGTACGTCGCAATCCCTGGCTCAAACCCATCTTTCTCAAGCTGCAAAAGTAGATTCAAGGCCTTATCTAAGAGATTCTTCTTCTCGTAGGCCGCAATCATGCTTGCAGTACATCTGTCATCCGGTCTGTGACCCAATCCTATCATGTTATCAAATTTGTTCCTAGCTTGGTCTGGATAACCAGCATGTCCATAGGCCTCCACAAGTAACGTCCCAGACTCCAAATTTAGCTGGATGTGTGCATACCGCATCGCCGAGAAAATCCGATCGGCTGACTCAGCCTCGCCACGTTCCGAGAATGATCTCAACAATGCCATGTAAATGTCCTTGGTGGGTTTGATGTCCTTGACCTCCATATCTCTCATCAATGACTCACCCAACTTGGGTTGGCCTGCATTTACATAAGCCATAATCATGGATTTGTAAGTCCTCATATCTGGTTGGAAGCCTTGACTCCTTAAGCCTTCAAACGCTTCCTTCGCACGATCGAGATTATTTGCCTTGCTGTACATGTTAACCAAGATGGTGGATGTGAGGATGTCAGGTTCAATACCCTTTTCAGTCATCTTCTTAAGAATTCTCTCAGCATCTTCAATTCGGTTATCCACGGCATGTGCATCTATGAGCTTTGAGTAGTCACGGATGCTTGTTTGGAAAGACTCCTCACTCAGGACCAGTTCAGCTATCTGTAGCACAAAGCAGGAGCAGAAACATTGTTAGTTAGTAAAAGATGGAGGGCAACCGAGTAATTTTAAATTGAAATTTCGAATAAAAGAAGATCATATGAGCTTACATCTATATTGCGACTAACACAACATTTCACATTATCATATACAACTCACATTTGATCGAACAGAGTTTTTCTTTTTTTTGGATGAGCATAGAATTAGTTCTCAGTAACTCACTTTAGAGTTGAAAGAGAGTAACCATGCTACAAGACCTTTTTTTTTTCTATTAACAACAAGAAAATATTTGACCTAAAATTATAACAAGAACCAAAAAATCGAGCATACACATGCCAACATATCTGGCTACAGCAGAGTACACTCAACAAACCTTCCCATCAATCGACTTTGAAAAAAAGAACAAAGAGATCTAGAGAAGATAAGTGCCAAATATCTTTGACTAGATGGAAAATTCTCCAAGAACATTTTCCTTAGCAAGATGCAAAGCAACACAATCACCCTCATCTGTGTTTATTACTGCTCCTTAGTAGCTAAATAAATATCACCCTAGAGTTACTAACATGCATTCTGTTGCCTAAACCTTTCATAACTACCTTTAATTCATTTAAATTCAACGTATTATTTGACAGGATTAGATAAAAAATAAGCCACACAATCGAGAGCTGAACCAGCAACTTTTATTATGTCTATTGAGTATCATTTCGAAGAAATTATGACTATTGAGCATTCTAATTACAAGAGAAACACCATGATTGACTTCCATAAGGATTTTCACAGAGATTATATTATAGCACTCTAAAAGATACCAAATTTCAATACAGGAATAATCTGGAATCAAAGAGAGAGAGTGAGTTAACTATAACTGACCTTCAAATATAAACCCACATTACGTTCTCTCAACTTGTCAAGTAAAGTAAGCCAATCGACCCTGCTTGGCTGGAGAAGCTCTACCCACTCAGACAAAAGTGAAGATGGGTCATCCTCAGTAGTCAATGAGAGGATTTTTTCATTAACCAGCTTGCATTTCCCGGTAATAGGCTTGGGTTCTTCCGGGGTAATAAGTTTCTCAGCTTCATGGATTCTATCAGCCACTTCAGCCCACTTTGCATCCGACAAATCAAGACCGTAAATCTTATACTTAATCTTTCCTTTTCGCTGTGGAAGTGCAACAACCTTAGGTTTTTTCTCTTCCACATCCACATTATCACCATCCTCAACAATGACAGCCTCCTCAACCGCGTCCGCCCCAGCGTTCTTGGCTTTGGCTTCTTCTTCTTCTTGGGCTAGTTGATCTTGTTGTCGAATACTCTCCAAATTCTGATAAAATTCAAACTCTTGCATCTTCTCTTTAGCCCATTTAAATCTCATCTCCCTCAGCATTTCTCCCCTAACACCCACTTCACTAGCAAAACGGGTCATATCTTTAACCTCCTCACATTGAAGAAACCTCTTCATTTCTTCTTTCTTCCTCTCCCTCTTCATATCTTCCAACACCGAATTACTTACTTCCCAAACTGCTTTCCACAAATCCTGACTGAAATCTTGTGTTGGGGTGTTTTCTGTTGCACCAAGCATCTCCCCAAGTCCACCTTCTTCCAATACCGATACGACCTTGTCGACGATAACCAAAAGCATTCCATTAATTGTCTGCTTATCGCAATCTGGGTAGGCTTCGGATAGATTCCCCTTCATGATCCAGGTGAATCGGGATAAGAACTCGGACATGGGACCGTCTTCATCCGATTCCAAATCCGTCTCTGAATCATCGACGGGAAGAGTATGAACAGACCTATTGATATTCGAGAAGGAGGAAAGTGGGTTTGGGAATTTGGGGTTTCTGATGAGGGGGGAGAAGCAGCCATTGGGGAGCTCTCGTGGCGGAGAAGCAGCCATTGAGGTAGTTGTAATGGCGGAGGAGGAAGAAGCATTTGTAGTGTCAATAGAAGGAGAGGATAATCTGATCTGTTTGACCAGATTATTGGTGATTGATTGTCGTCTGGATATGAAGAAGTGCTTCAGTTGTTTCATTGTTAGAGATCGAATGGAGAGAGAAATAATCTAGAGAGAGAGAATAACACTGGTTCTTGAGTCCGATCCCCAAACCCTAAAACCCTAGAGAGATGTTGTTTTAGTGAAGTGACTCGGCCAGAACTGGAGTAAATTTTAGATGTGTGGTAATATTTGGAGAGTCCGGATATATGTACAGGCTTAAATGTAAAGGTTAGATGTACAGACTCTTGTGGGGCCCACATGAGGCTGATCTAAGGGTTAAGATTTTTTGAAAATGTTATCCTTATCATGTAGATCATTTTCACCAAACATCAGTTAATTCTAAAACTTCTAGCCCCACTAAAAGTTGTCTCTATTTTTTATCGTTCATTTCTCACCGTTAATTTTTAATCCAATTCCGATCAACTTTTGGTAGGGCTAAAGGTTTTAGAATTGACTGATTTTTGGTGAAAATGATCTACATGATGAGAAGAACATTTTAAAAAACCTCAGCCCTTAGATCAGCCTCATGTGGGCTCTACAAGAGACTGTACATCTAACCTATACATTTAAGCCTGTACATATATCCGGACTCATAGGATGGAGTTATGAGGTTACAATTACAATTCGACCCCTGTCTTCATTTATTCAGTTTGACTCACACCACAACTACCTTCATTTTGCTTTTCCAAAAATACCCTTCCATTTCTGTATTGGATTTCTTTCATCTCAGATCTGTAGAAGAAGAGCAAGCAAAGATGATGAACACTCCACCAGCTCCACATATGACAAGACAAAATCAAACCTCAAGCCCTGAAGCCATTTTTCCTTTTTCTCTGCTCTTCAAAGAAAATCAAAACCCTAAATCCGTACTTTTAAATTCTCATTTAAAACCCCATTAAATTCTTTAATAGTCTGTTTGGACAAGGGATTTTAGGGAGAGATTTTGTTGGGATAGGGATTTTGAGAAAAAATATAAAATGATTTTTCCATCAAATCCCTGGTCCCCACAAAATCCCTCCCCCAAATCCCTTGTCTAAACTAGGAGTGTCAACGGGACGGTTCCGGATCAGAACCTAAAGGTTCCAGATCATGTCCCGTTAACATAAAGCGGTTCTAGATCCTTTCGGTTCCGGTACCGGAACCTCAATTGGTGGTTCCGGATCCGGTACCGCTAGGATCCGCGGGTACCCGCGGGTACTTGATACCCGTTTTTAATTATTATTTTTTTCAAATAAAACCTATTTGTATTTTCGTATTTTATTTAATTATAAAATTTATTTTATTATGAAATTTGTTATATAATAGTCATTGATTTCTTTTTTTAATTAAAAAAAGTTAAAAAAAATTAAAAAAATATTATATAATAGTAAATTAAACTATAAAATTATAAAATTTATACGGAACCGGGTACCCGTTGGGTGGATCCGAAATTAAACGGATAAAAAACGGGTAGATCTGAAATGGATCCGAAATTTATCGGATCCACAAAATGAGGCCCCGGAACAGCAAAAAACGATTTCGGTACCGGTTCGGTTCCAGGTACTTTGGTACCCATTGATACCCCTAGTCCAAACAGAGTATAAAACTTTTCTCTATCTAGGAAAAGCAAAAAGAATTTTTCAAAACCTTTACAAATTTCTCTAATTTAGCATAACCCATTAGATTAAAATGCCTCTATATCTATCAACTCTGTAAAAAAACCAAGAACTAGGGTTTGCTGCAAACTAGGTTTTAGGCTTTTAGCAGTAGTGGTTGGTGGAAATTGATCTGTAGACAACATTTTAGTGAGGGATTTGAGGGATTTGTGCAGGAACTGATGAAGTTCTAGAAAAAATTAAGTCCAGAAGATAGAAGGGTATTTCTAGAAAAGAGAAGTAAAATTATTAGAGCATCTCCAATGCAAATGTGCTTTGCTTCGGTATGACTCTCAAGACATCCTCTTGAGACTTGCTTCTTATGTGGAGAAAAAAGTTCCACAATTTATGCTAAAAAGAAAAATGCATCAAATGTGGTTTGGTTATTAGTTTTGCCTATGTGGCATTTAATTAATTAAATATTTTATTTTTTTAGTTGTAAAAAAGGAAAAATAAAATAAAATCTTTAATAAGATTTACTAAAGAAGAAGAGAGAGAATAATATCTTTAACTGAATTTGCTGACTAGGATGAGAAGACATCCTCTTGGTGAACCTCTGGAACAAGAGCATCTCCAATGCAAATGTCTTATAAGACAATGTCTTATCTACGTGGCATATCTTATAGGATAATGTCTAATCTACGTGGCAATAAAATCTTCACAATAGACATTGTTAAAAAAATGTATCTCCAATGCAAATGTCTTGGGATGACTTTTTAATTTATGTGGCACTTAATTTTTAAATGGGTCAAACTTATTTTGTTTAAAAAGTAACTTAAAGTTTTGGAGGGAAAAAAATTGCTGATGTGGACCATAAGATATTGTGAAGATCAATGTCTAGAAATAGACATTCTACTTCACAATGTCTAGAATAACTACCGCCACATCATCAACACATATTTCTTCACATTAGCATTGGAGAAGGTTTTTTAGAGAGAATGTCTATTTATCCTATGTTGCAGTCTTATTTTACCACATTCACATTAGCATTGGAGATGCTCCAAGAGGATGGGCTAGAGGATGTCTTCCCAACTACCTGCCACATCATCTTCACATTAGATGAGCAAATTTGCATTGGAGACGGTTTTAAGAATAAATTGGATGTGCTTCCTACGTGGTACACCACTTTTAAGCAGACCATGTCTGCATTGGAGAGGCTCTTAATGATGATGAAAGTCAAACTGTATTAATGAAGACATGTGTTGAATTGTCATTGTAATCTCATAACCCCATCCAAATATTGCCCACATCTAAAATTTACTCGCCAGAAATGTATTCGAGTGAATAATAATAGATCATAAGGGTAATTTTGTCTTTTAAATTTTAAACAAGGATTTTGTTAACATGTGCCCTAAGGGCACATGATAAGCTTTTAGGTTTTGTATTTTGTTTAGTTTCTTAAAGTTGTCTAAATAGGCTAATTTTTTTTTATATGTATGTTATTTATACTATTCGGATCATATCTAAAAAAATCAGCTCAATCTTAGACCTCTAGCACCCTTTAGCACCACCAACACGTAATTTAGACTTTAATAGTGTGAATGAGCAGTTGATATTTCAAGTGATTTGTTTGAAGGGTTAGATATCTCTGATTGAGCTGATTTTTTGTGGACATCTTATAAATAATTATAATATTATGTCTACAAAAATTCAACTGATTTGAAGACATCTAACTTGCAAAAAAACTCCTTCAAAAACAATCTTATTGTGTGCCCTTAGGGCACACGTTAACAGGACCCTTTAAATAAAGGAAATTTTACTTCCAAACCGGACTTTCTCTAGACACTCCATTGTGATAGAATGGACTGGGATGAAATGTATGAATTTTTTGGAGGATGTTTTCGTTGTTGTCTAGATTTTTAGGGCGTTTATGGTTTCTAAGGTCTAAATCATCCTCGTATGGAATTGTATGGTGTTTTAAAACGTTAAACCCCATCAGGCCATCAAAAAGTTGAAGTTTGACGTTAAATGGATGGCTAAAAAACCTAATCTCAATCACATATTTCACCTTCGGTGGGAAATTCTGTAGGCTTTTCGTTAAGCCTAGCATCACCGTTAAATAATTTCTAGTAAAATGCCAAATCACAGTTAATTAACTTGGTAGTGCTACGATTACCGGAAAACCTACAACATAATCTACAGAAAAGAACAATTTTGAATTTGACGCAAATCACAAGGATGTGTGACGCAAATCACGAAGGTGTTTGAATACACATTACCGTCTATTCTGTAGGTTTTTCTATAAAATTCTGCTGTAAGTATAGCATTATCCTAATTAACTACCCAAATCCAACTACAATCTAACTGGAAACATGGTATTCAATACGTCTTGGGTGACTGTGTCTTGGTACCTCATACCTAAATATGTGGGTGTATAAAATAGCCATCAACCTTGAGACTTGAGGAGAACATACTCACCCTCATAAAAACGGCAGAAAGAGTGGGGTTGAATAATTAGATGAAGGCTGAATTTTTTTATTTTTATTTTTTTTCATAAGAAGATGAGGCTGAATAACCCTTCTCGTTTTGAATACACTGAAATGCTAACAAGGAGTTTCAGTCGTCTCAAGTGTCTGATTGATTGAACAAATGCTTTGGCACTCTTTGATGATGGGTTGTTAAGTGAAGCTGAGCTACTGCATTGCCCTCGTGGGGAGCTTCCTTCAAAGATTATTGAGGTGGTTCTTAAGGCTTGTCCAGTCTAATCTGCTCATGTACTTGACACGTTTGCCTTGGATTCTACCTGTGTGATGCTTGTGTTGTAGGTGCCCAGGATTCTTACTTACCCCAGTCCACCTGCCAGGTGCTGCGAGCATGATAAAATCATATCACCTATTAAAAGGGGAGGGGGGAACGAAAAGTCATTACGCCCAACCTCCAATTGCATTACCACAATTGGACATCACCCCGACCCAACCAACAACTTTTGGCGGAGGTTACTCAAAAAAAACAAAAAAGGTTCTGACCCTTCTTGGGTCTCTTTGCTTTCATGGTGATTCATCAACTACCAACAAAACAACCAACAGCCATAACAGAATAACCAACTCAACCAACAGCCACAAGAGATCTAACTAATTCTCAACAGCTGTAAAAACCAATTCAAGTCAAATCAACAAATAGTTTCTAAGTCTATCTTGATATATAAATATGTAAACAAATCAGACCAAATCAGTAAAGGTGAAGATCAAATTTCTCTCTGCTCGTCCATACTCTGTTCATCCTGTTTTCATTTCGTTTTTCCTCTCTGATTCTTTCATGCTGTGTTCTCTGTTACCTCTATAATTCAACAGTTTTCTCATAGTGTTTCTTGTTTTCTTCCCAAATATATATTTAAACAAGGTTGACTTACATGCTTTTACATCGAAATTTCTAACTGTTCGCAAAGATGGGTTCAAATGAACGCCATAAACATCATCATTGGAGAGCAAAAGATACATGTACAGTATATACAACTTGATGTTTTTCTCTATGTGAACAAAAGAAGGATTTTTTACCTCCATGTTACCAATGAAGCCGAAAACTTGCTGCTTGCATTAGTGGATGGGCCCAATATGCACCGAGTGTCAGCGCTGTGATTGTCAGATATGGTAACCTTATGAATTCCTTGTAATAATCTTTGGGCAACTTTTGACGGCCGTCTAAGATAGCTGCAAAAGGAACAACACTCGTTCGGCTCTTCACGACTTCGAATGCTTCTCCATACCTTGAAGCAAGTCTCCTATCACCATTCCAAACACCAAATAGATGATGTCCTATCAAGCCAATAGAGGTTGCCACCGCTACAGAGTTTCCAATCCAGACTGTGTGAGCCAAGCACCAGATCACTTGCCCAACCATCTGAAGAGAAAATACAAATCCGAAGGAGGGTTGATCAAAGAAAGAAACTAAAATAAAAATCTGAAAATCTGGGTTGTATTCGCAGCATGTTTAATATCCGAAAGCACATTCATTATTAAATCCAAAAACTGTTTTTGAATTTAAGTAACTGTGAAAATGGATGCAATTTCACTAAAAACATCGTTAACGACCTTTTTTTTCTTCAGATTTTAGGTCGTCCTGAAAACGACCTCCTCAAAACAACTGAAACAAACACGGCCTTTTTTGGATTTTTTGCATCCCTTGTTTTTATAATGAATTGAATTCCAATCATGAACCAAACACTATCGGGTCTCATAGGGCCATAGGCCTAAAGAATTCTAGATCTCATGCCAAAATTGAGTGTATCAGAGTATTCTAGAAACATTTAACCAATCATATTCTTCTGAACAGATAAGAAATGTTAAACAGAAGAGGGTACTTTCGATCAGCATATCATGTTGATTTTTAACTAAGAACATCTTCCAGTTTAGGGTTTAGGGTTTAGGCTTGGCAGTTCAATGCCCAGCCTATAAGTGCCACATTCATATGAATTTATTTTAAAATGACAAAATTAATACCTGTGGATGCCTGGTTATTCTCATGATTCCAGTTTCCCACAAATGCATTTTAGGCTTATCAACAGCTGCTACTTCTAACAGATTAAATGTTGAAGGATAGAGGAAAAAGAAGGAGATGAAATTTGAGATCCACACTAGTTGATGAAGCCCAGGAACACTCTGGAGCTGCCACAACTGCATTCCATCGTATCGGTGATTAATGAAGTACACCTGAGTCAAGGAAGCTCTTGGTAAGATCTTTAGTTTGATCAAGTTTGCTCGACCAAGAACTTTGACAAGAAAGCTGCATGAATAAAATTCTAGACTGGGCACTGGAACAACTATATGAACAGTAATAGGAACTCACAACAGTACTAACTGCCAAAGGAAGAGAGATCCCTGCAAACAAAACACGGTAAGCTCGTTCTCCAATTAGCTTCTCTCCCATGTCCCGGAAACTAGCCATGCCACTGTGGACAGCGGCGAAAATGAAAATAAGGATCAGCATTACAATCTGCAGAAGAATAGTCAAGTGTCAGAATTTACCTTTTTAATAAGCTATACAATTAAGTAGGAATAAGTTGAGCAAACCTATTGCCAATACATAAAACTACTAATAACATAGAATAGCAAGTTTCTAGCTCAAAAGGGTAAATAATATAATCCTCTTCAGGTTGACTCAGTCGTGTTTGTGGCTGTGAGAAAGTGCAAAAGGCATATTCAACACGTTCAAGCATGATATACATGCTTGTTTTCATGACGGAGATAGAGCTGAAAGGTAATTCCTATTCATAGTTCATTGGAAAAAAAAACATGCAAAATCACAAGCTTGGAACATTAAATTGTTACTTTTTTTTTTTTGAAACGGCTAAATTGTTACTTATAAGTTATAACCTGATAGGGTTTTTTCTAGAAAAGAGAGGAATACAGAGAAAAGAGAGGAAATAGAGAGAATTAGAGGGAACTAGAGGGAAAGGAGAATGAGAAGAGAAAGAATTCAGATAAGAGAGGAATTAGGCTCTTCATAACTTGCATCTTTATTAGATAACTCACTCTTTTATAGCACTCAATTTCACCTACTCACCCACTCACATAATAAACAATCTCACAATAATTCACTCACAAAAGCACACCAACACACCAACCACAATCCACTCACAATCCCCCTTTCATGTCCCCATGTCATAATTATGTACATATCATTCCAACCCTCTCAAAGCAACCTTGTCCTCAAGGTTGATATGAAAAAACATTAATTTTTGACTCATACTTTTGATCCTGTTGAACAAACAATTTTTGATCCGTCCACGAATTCGTCCAGCATAGTTGCTAAATTGAAATTGTGATGACAAATAAATTTTTTCCATAAAATTGTGAATGCATTTTGTGTCACTGGCTTCACCAAGTATTTTAGTAATATGGGTTAGATCATTGATCGGTAAGACAAAGTCTAAAATTTGTTCAGGATTCCTTTGAAAATCTTCAAGAAAAATTGGAAAGAAGTCCCCAGTGGTAAAGGATAGAGAGCTTCGAAATTTAGTGCGTGTTGCCTCATCTTTTTCTTCGAAGATGCCGAAGAAGTCAGATAAATACATACACCCTTGTTTTTCAAATTCAATCAAGGAATTATAGTACTTTGCACGGGCTTGGGATGCAGCAAAGTAATTCTCAGTGATCTCACGCAATTCTTTGGTCAACCATAGTATCTCGGTGAACACTTCTTCTTTTGTCATATTCATTTTAAAAAATAATTATAATAATCATGTTAAAAAGAGAAAATATGGTTATTTTCTAGAAAGGAGATATTAGGCTAGGTGTAGGTAATGATGATGGGAAAAGGAATTGTTGGGTTGAAATTAAGTGAGAGTAAGATTAAAATTAAAAAAATTAAAACTAGTGGAGGTATGATGATGATGGTAGGAGTGATGGGTTAAATATTAAAATAGGTATGGGTGGACATGCTTAACTTTTTTTTTTTTTAAGAACTTGTTGGGGTATGAACCGTATGATGGAGTGGGTCAAAAGATGTGAGAGGACTTTTGAATTCAGTAGTGGGGCTTTAAGGGAAGATGGGGAATAAACTAACTTATGAATTAAATATGTGGTAGTGGTTAAGTTGTCAGCACTAGGCTCACCACAGATTAAAAACCCCAAATTAGATCTTCTAAGCCTTCTTTACACCAACTAACAAGGATTTGGTACACTCTATCCGTCAGAACAGACCGGAATCAGTAGCAGGAACAGTGGCAAGAGCAGCAACCTCTCTTCCCTTTCTCTTTCAAACTTTTCTTCTACTTGCAACCTACGTATTTGATGTTGCAGGTCTGAAAACTAGTAATTTTGCAATCCCTTGTAGTAACAAGGAAGAGGAATCAGGTACTTCATTTTTATATTTTATTTTTGAATGGTCAATGGAGGACAGGATGAAAGTTGATGGACAGAGACGAAGATGGAAGCAAAATGGGGGTAGGATCAGATGGCTCTGATACCAATTGATAGGGTTTTTTCTAGAAAAGAGAGGAATACAGAGAAAAGAGAGGAAATAGAGAGAATTAGAGGGAACTAGAGGGAAAGGAGAATGAGAAGAGAAAGAATTTAGATAAGAGAGGAATTAGGCTCTTCATAACTTGCATCTTTATTAGATAACTCGCTCTTTTATAGCACTCAATTTCACCTACTCACCCACTCACATAATAAACAATCTCACAATAATTCACTCACAAAAGCACACCAACACACCAACCACAATCCACTCACAATCCCCCTTTCATGTCCCCGTGTCATAATTATGCACATATCATAACCCCTCTGAAGAAGCTGATTCAATCCTTTTCCTTTGAGTAAATAACAAAAATCTGATTCAATTTGGGAAAGAAACCCAATGTGCATTCAGGAGGAATGGACAGGTAACTCCAAGATGTATAGCATGTACAACAGATAGTCAGCACAACCAATCCGCAAACATCCAAGTACGAGTTAAGAATGGCCAGAGGTACTTCTAGACTTGAGAGGAGCTAAAGTAGTTACCTAACTAGTTTCTTTCGCCCTAATTGGCATTTTGCAAGTTTGCAGACTGAAGGTTGTCCATTAACACCCTAGATGAGTGTTCTTGTGATATCAACTCTGTTGACCTTAAACACGTGTGTAGAAGCAGATTCCTTGTCCCATTAATAGGACTGTGGGTGTTGATTTCACAAGTCACATTAATACAGTTATATCAGCAACTAGGTCACATTGAAATCTTTTTGCCAAGAACAACAGAGAGGTAAGCACTTAATTTAGTCAAAATCACTTGAAGAGTAAAATTAGGACAGAACTCTGATTTGATTCACAATTCAATCATGAAACTACTCTAAAAAACCCAGCAACTTTTCCATGTCTAGTAGTCACGTTTCATAGTTCATACTTGCGCGTTCTCACCAGTGCAGTTTTCTATGCAAAGCAAGTAAACAACAATTCATTCAATCTCTCACTTGATTTCTATAGAACACTGGCTCCAATCAAAGTGATCGTTCGACTTCTTTATCCCAGCATTTATTTTTTACATGTATTAAGTATTAACGGCTATCCTGCATCCTACTCAAAGTAAAGATTAATGGGCAGAATAAAACATCCTAATAGACCAACACGTCCGTGCACTTCATCTATAAGATTTATTAAAAGACATTTCGTAAACAATAACGAAATAATGTATTTAGATAAGCTGATATAGAATAAAGTTGTAGGAATAATTAATATATAGTAAACAATGACTGAAACAAAATTACATGATTAATTAAATTGAGATTTTCTGAAAAGATGAGCTAGAATGTGATCAACAGAGCACATGTCCCACATGGCAACCTTTTAGGAAATGGAGAGTCCTTGTTATCAAAGGGGTCAAGCGCGCTTATAACAAAGCTTCACATTCTTTGTACAAAAGAGAAATGGATTGTCCTTATGGTTAGGCCTTTGTCTTATATTTGAAAAATTGGATAGAACTATGGTACCTTTAGGACTTAAACTGTAAACTGAACATAAAGGGATAATCTCCATCAGAATAGAGGAAGATTGGGAATACCAACTATTATGCTGGATCAAAATGGTATATTAATGACATTTTTTAAACGAGACGGAGTTTCTGCATTCCGGATATTTGCTATTTGATAGCTATGGACCAGAATATCACAGTTACAAACTTACAATGTATAGATGGACGAACAATTATATGATGCAATTTTTATATGGCCAGCTCAAGGTGCATTAAATGGAATAGTTGCATACAAGAAGTGATTGTACCATACTATTATAGAGACGGAAGCAACATCCTCCACGATTACTAATCGTTTTCTAGTTTCTCTTTCTAACAGACCTACTAAAAGATCATATCTAAATTTAAAATCTTCTTAAGGTTCATAAATTTTTCATTTTCAAGTATGTTGAGATAAAAATGAATCAATTAAAAAGGTCCCAGCTGAGATTTTTCCAATGAGCTAGATTTTTACTATTTTAGTGAATAAACTTCAAATACCCTTATCTGATTTAGTAAGTAAACTGTACAAACAAAACCAGTGCTCGGCTAATTATCATTCCCTAAATGGAAAACCCTAAAATTTCCAGATAAAGTAAAAAAAACTCACCTCATGGCTTTCTGAAATCCCTGAAACAGAGTCAACAAAAGCCTTCCCGAGTCCAACTCCAGTAGACGAATCGATCCAAATTACATCAAGTGCGAACAGAACAGCTCCTAGAATTCCAGTAAAATAAACCCAAGAAGTAATTTTCTGCTCACCCAAATCGAAAAAAGCCGAATCCTCACCAACTTGAAACTCATCATCGGATACGACCGAAGAATTCTTCTCTTCCCTTTCTCCTACCGATGCTCCTGCAATAATCTTCCTCTTGTATGATTGCAGCGAAATGAAAGAGCTTTTAGGGTTTTTCTTCAATTGTGAGTCAAAATTAGGGATTTTTATTGGGTTTAAAGAAGAGAGGGTTAAGGTATGATTTGAAGTGAGGGGTCTGCCATTGTAAGAGAGGTGAGAGAAGGAGAAGATAGGATTAGAGAGGAGAAGAGGAGACGCCATTAACTAGTGTAAGTTAGAGAGAGAAAGCTAGAGAGAGAGAGAGAGAGAGAGAGAGGGAGAGAGCAAGAGATGAATTTGATTTGTTTATGTAAAATTGTGGAGAAGCAAAAGGAATCTGAAGTGAAGGATGCTCTGGTTAGAGGGTTTTGGAAGATGTAGTTGAGACAAAAACTAGATGGTTTCAAACAACTGCCGTAACTGTCGTTATAACGGCAGTACCTGTACCTTGCCAGCAGTTACCTGGCAATGCGTTAGGGTTAGGGCTTGAGTCGACCCTAGGCGGGTTGGTCAAGATCGATTAACCCTAGCTCGTTTATTTATTTTTTTTGAAGAGAACCCTGGCTCGTTTATTAAATGGGTCAGTTTTTTCAAACCCTGACTAGTGTTACATTTTTCTATGTAAAATAAGAAAATAAGTTAAGGTCGACCGTAATCTTAATCTTTACTTGTTTATTAGAGCATGGCTAGTGGGAACCTCATAGCCTTAAAGCCAGTAAATTAGCAAGGCCAATGGGTACTTCAAAACTCGTTGCACTTTAGCCACTAATTTGGTGCGCGGTTAAGGGCTTAAGGGTACTGCGGAAATGTTATGTGACGCGGAAATGTTCTGTGACGTGCATATGATATATTAATATTATAATAATTAAATATATATTATAATACCCTAACATTAAAATTCTAGCAGAAATCTTCCGCGATTTAAATTATATTCTAATATTATAATAATACAATATATATCATAAAAATCTAATATTAACTTTTTCGCGTAATATTTTACGCAGCGCGGAAATATTCTGCGGTTTCGCTCCACGGACCAGTAGCCTTGCCCTACCCTAATAGCCCAAACCTACCGAGAAATTTGGTGGGTTTGGGGAAGCTTCCACTAGCTGTGCTCTTAGGGGTCGAATCACGATAGGGTTTGGTGGATTAGTTTGGGATATGATTGGCGGATCACAAGTCAGTTTGTCAAGTTCACTATTTTGGTACATTATTCATAACGACAGTTTTGTTAGGTCGTTTTTGGAAAGATTGATGATATTGAGCATCCTAGCAAACACTATGAGCCATCCTAATTTTAAATAATAAAATAATTATTATTTTTAATTTTTAAATAATCCACCCCACCCCTACCACCATCATCATTTCTATTCTCCGTTGTCGTCACCACCACCACCATCTCCAACAATTCAAATTAAAAAAAATAAAATAAAAAATTTAAAACTATTGGGCGACATCACCTTCCCTCCCCAACCCCACCCACCGTCACCTTCCACCAACTCCACCCCACCGTCACCTCTGCCTGCACCTTTTTTGTTTCAGATTTTGTTAAGGGTATGAATAGGGAGAGGAATGAAGAGAGAGAGAGAGGGAAGAAAGAGAGAGGGAGAAGAGAGAAGGCCCCTCCACCGCCTCTACCACCACCCCACTGCCACCTCCACTATCAAATTTGTTTTTTTTATTTATTTTTTGGAGAGATTATTAAAGAAATGAAGAGAGAGGGAAGGAGGGAGTAAGAGAGAGATCAGGGATCTATCGGTGGAACTTCTTTCTTTTTTTACAATAAACTTAGATCTAAAATTTTTAGATCTGAGCTTTTTAATTTATATCGAAAGAGATTCAAAGAAGAGTGGAAAGATCGATTTAGATCTGAGTTTTTTTAATTTATATCGAAAGAGATTCAAAGAAGAGTGGAAAGATCGAGAGAGAAAGAGGGATCAAGAGAAAGAAAGAGAAGAGAGAGAGAGACAGGCAGGGAGATGGTGATGACACGGTGGAGGTTTGTAGCCAGTGGCGACATGCCGGTACCGTTGGTGGTGGCCGTAGTGGTGGAGATAGAGATAATGGTGTTAGTGTTAGGATCTGGCTTATTTTTAATGGGGTGTAAAATCCAAATGGTGGGTGGGGCTTATTTTTAGTGGGATGTAAATCCCAAATGATAAGGATGGCTCATAATGTTAAAATTTGTTAGAATGGCTATTAGTGCTTACTAGGATGCTCAATATCACCAGTCTTTTAGAAATGAGTTTCAATACTATAGTCTTGAAAATAATTCAAAATAAAAAATAAAAACATGAAAATCATTTTCATTGATATGGTTATTGTATCCTATTTACAATTAGTTAAATTAGGTCCTACTTGGCATCATCAAAATAATGCAAATGCTTGTAGGGTTGGATAACCAAATGTCTTCTCCAAATTCGTTTTGTGACTTAAACTCCCCTATTAATAGTACCGTTTCATTAGCAATATTTATGTTTTCTAAATATTGATGATGGACCTGAAGGTGCTATGGAATCAAATATTAAAGTGTTTAGAATGATGAAGTTGAACAAAGAGAAGAGCCGTTAACAAGGGAGAAGAGGAGCTCCAAACCAAACCGATTAATAACTTTCATATACTTAATCTTTTATTAGTTTGACTAAGGGTGATCACCCCTTAGTAATAACTATCTTCTCTTTAAATCAACTTTAATTGACTTTTGATGACAAAAAATTAGGAGTTGTTATTAGGGAACTGAATTAGTTAGAGGGGAAGCTCTTGTTTTTAGGTCTTAAGCCCAAAGTCTATTTGTTAGGGGGACTCTCCTCCTATAATTCCATCCCACAAAAAAGAAAATGCACCCCACCACTTCATCTTCCCCACAGTAGCCCTCCACCGCCACTACCCACTTTTTGAAATCTTTCTCTCTTTTAAACCCAGATGTAAAAATTTAAAGTTAAAAACCCAATGCCACCGCCACCAAGGCAGCATCAAAAAAACACAAACACACACACACATTTGTTGTTGAAGTTGAATATCTTGGCAAGAAAAAATAAAAAAAAATTAGTCTAGAAACCAAAAAAAATTCGACCATTGTTGGTCGATATTTTCTTTTTAGATCTGAATTTTTTTTTCCACAATGGGGGTGCTGGAGGTGCCAGGAGAGAGAGAAAGAGAAGAGATCTCCCTCTCGATCTCTGTCTTTTAGAGGTGATGGAAGGCTGTTGGTGGAGAGGATGAACTGGTGGGTGTATTTTCTCTTCAGTGGGGTGGAATTATCAGAGGAAAGCCCCTAACAAATGGATGTTGGGCTTAACACTCAAACACACAAGAATTTCCCCTCTAACCAATTCAGCTTTCCTAATATCAACCCCCAAAATTTATTCTCACTTTCTTAAAACACTAGCACCTTGTAACACCAGTCTTCATCTAAATATATAATGGAGCTCCACCACATGAACAACGACGGCTCAAGAGAGCCGTTTGAGCCGAACCGAATGAAAGAAATGAGGAGAAAGAAAGAGACATAAAGGAGGAGAGAGAAAGGCCCACTCATTTTGAGCCGCTTGAGCCAAACCTATGAACAGTGACTCCATTTGTCCTTATCATTGCTTACCTGTCCTTTTTTTTTTGGGTAGTTATGGATCAACCCTCATTTAGTGTCTATTCACCCCAATTTTAAATTTTAAAATTGTTAAAACTACCTGTTATTTTATGGGCCTAATATGTAGTAGTTCACCCCAAAAAGAAAAAAAATGATCGTAGGAATTTTAGTTTGTGTTAGATAAGGACTTTATTTCTACAACAAACTCCATATTCAAGATACAAATACCATACTAGATTATTTTATTATTTGAATTCATTAATGGAGTTGAGTTAATTTCAGTGGTTTTTTTTGAAGTCAAATAAGTAGGGTTACCGGATGATAGAGATCGATCCCTTAAGGTATGAACAACTACCTTAAACTCTCAGGTGTCCTCCAGTAACCGGATGATAGAGATCGATCCCTTGAATGTTACGTGTCCAGTGATCATTAACAAAACAAATAAGCTACATACAGTGCAACTGAATTGTATGACATGCTCCAAACTGGAGTCAGATAGTTGCCATTATACCCATCTGGGTATTCTTTCGATCCTAGTATGTGTGTGACAGAGTTGAGTATTGCATCATGTCATGCAATAGATGACGAAGAATGGTACAACAAAGGAGGTTCTAGTACGAGTTTGGGATTGTGGGCATCAATTGGGCTAGGACTCTACATTATTTTCTAATCACTTGGGATGGAAACAATCCCTCTGATTATCAATTCAGAGATATACCCATTCAGATTTAGAGCAATTTGTGCAGGGGAGGGTGCATTTTTTAGTTGGGGGTTAAGTGTCATTATGAGCCTGGCATCCTTGAAGTTAGACAAAGAATTTGGCTCTACCCACGTATTTCAGTTACTCTGTTTGGTTTCTACTATTGCAGCTTTATTTATCTACTTATTCCTCCATGAAACCAAAAGATTGCAGATTGAGGAGATAGATGGGGACGTAGTATTCATAAGAAATGGTAGCGATAAGAGAAGGGATGATTTGGTCGATAAGTGGGATGCAGCTACACAAGCTCAAAAAGCCTAGAGAATGTCATTACTAGTCTAAGTAAATTATGTTTCAGTTGTTGGTAGTAATATCTTCTAATGTTTTATACTTTTATCTATCCAATTTTTCTATGTAGCTAGAGTTTATGTTTTCAATTTACTTTTATAATCCGGTTTAGTTTTTTTTGAACCTGTTGAAAGGGCTAAAAAATAATCAGGAAAAAAAATAAAACTACTCCATAAAATTATAAATCAACCCCTATATAGATGTTGTTCACCACATTAAAAAAAATAAAAATAATAAAACTAAATCTACCCCGTAAAAGGATAAATCACCCCCAATTTAAATGGGGTTCACCCCATCACTGGGGGGAACTGATACTAAACAGGGTTTGATCCAACATCGGCCTTTTTTTTACACAATGTTGGGCTGAAAGTCCTCCTTTTATAATGGTTTCAAGTAGAGGACAAGCATTTTTTGTTTTATAAGTCTATCCTAGCGTTTTGTAAGCAAAGGAGTTAGTTCCTTCTTTTATTTTAAAAAATAAAATTTTGGTACCTAAACTACCCTTCCCTTTGCTAAACACGTAGTTTCTAACTGCTTTTTGCTTTGTAGGAATCGATGACGTGGCAGAGAGAGAAAATAAGTTTTTTTAAAATTAAAAATGCTATAACTTTTAATTTACAATTTAGATATTAGCCAAATTTATATTTTTGGAAAGCATTTTTCAAGATCTTTAAAATGAGACCAAACAACAATACTAAATTCAATTTTTTTTTTTTGTAATTAGACTATAAAAGCAGATTGGTAATTGGGTTATGCAAACAGATTGTATACATAAAAACCTATGCAAATTATAATTTACATACTTAAAAACAATGCAAATTATAATTTGCATAGGCATTTTTTTTTTCTTTCTCTTGTTACTGGTGTTGGGGTTATGCCCTAAAAACAACAAGTTTGACATCTATAGTTACATGATTTATCATTAATTTAATTTATCATATTTAACATGCATGGTGAGATTAATAATTTCGATGAATTATTCATATACAAGTGTTGTATATGAGGAGAGATATGATTCATCAGTTAATGCTTTGTTCATGGTCT